>JAZKJV010001005.1:1331190-1663115 GCA_037367405.1 Ottelia alismoides | reverse complement strand
AGAAGCATGGTCATCCGATCTCCACACGTGTTGCTGATCAATTTGAGATCACTACTATTCATGTTGGTCAGGAGTATGGTGATCATCTCTCCCGTCGCAGAGAGATCACGACCCTTCAATAGGAACTACCAATGCTCCTCCAACCTCGTGTAACGTTATTGCATCTGTAAGCATCTGTAGTGTCGATGATTCTCTTAACCACTTGTCACTGCACTAATATTACAGAATGGATCATGGAGTTGGGAGCATCTCATCATCTCTACAACAACAGAGAACAATCCACATCTTGTAATATCATATCTCCCTATCACAAGACATGGAGATATTCAGTTGATATATCTGTAAAATGTTTTACATGCACCGGAATTTTCTATGAATTTATTGCACATCTGTCAGATTACTAAGGAATTGAACTAACTTGGCAATTTGGCATTATTAACCTTTTTCGCTTGTATTTCAGGATATACTCAAGACCGGGGTGATTGGATGTGATTGAGAGCAAGGGGGTATGTATAGACTAATCCAGTCACCTTATATTGGAAGATTTTCCATATTCACTGACCAGTCTCCTTGTACATGTGGGATCTTCAATTCAATCATCAACCTTTGCAGAAGCTATATAGAGTCCTCCCTCAAATATCTTCTCAGTTTAATTTTCAGTGTTTTGCTTGCCAACTTGGGAAGCATCATTATATCAATTTTCTGAGACATCAAAATCATACTAGAGTTGCTATATCTAAGTTATTATATTATAATATTTGGAGTTACAATAGTTTCCTTGATAACCAAGAGCACATGCTCAATTAAGTTGTTGCTAATTGGTTTTTCCAGACTTCGTGGATCTTTTTAATGAAAAACAAATATTTGATTGGGTCTATTGTGAAAATATTTATAATTCAAATAAAGAATCTTTTTCTGCTTTTGTAAAGTATAATCAATCACTCTGACAATGGTTTGGAATTTATATTCTCAATTTTCTCAATATTTCAAGTCTACAGGGATCCTACATCAGATGGTGCGTGCCTACACTTCACAATAAAAAGATGTTACTAAGTTCGAGCAAATGCCTGAAGAGTGTGTTTCTTTCGCTCGACTACACCATTTTGAGTTGTTCTCGGAGCAGAAAAATGCATGCATAAAACAGCCATTATTCAATAATGAAATAAACTTCCATTCGCGAACTTACAAAAGTGTCCTTGCTAAGCAAGAACCCCCTCGACATCATGTTAATCATTTATGTTAGTGAACTAAGTATTCACGATCTACTACCTAAATGTTTATCATCAAGGCCTTAAATTTCTTATTTTTGTTTCGTTTCCGAATTCTGAAAAAGAGAAATTTTAAAGAAATTCATTGATGGTGACCCTAATACGTGGCACACACAACATCCACACGCCAGGATCTGATGACCCAAGAGATTTGGCTCGGGTGGATGATGCCCGACGGCCTAGGGGTTTGGCCTTATCCTTAGGGTTAATAAGGCCACCCACCCCCACTCTATTTTTTCCTTCACCCATTTTAATTTCCCCACACCCACTCTAGCATTCCCTCCCGCCATTTTAATTTCCCCACCCCAACTCGATGCTCCCAGACAACAACGAGGATCCGCACCCCTCGATGGCTCAGATCTCAACCCCCTTCATTCTCATCTCCTCACAGTCTCCCAATTGTCCCCCTACCCCGATAATAACACCATGTGGCAACGCCTCCTTCCATCCTTCATTCTCACCTACCCAACAACCAATGCCCCCTCCAATCGCAACAAATGAGCCACTAATAGCCTCCTTTCACATGATGTCGACCACAACACAATGCAAGCCCAGGATACTCAATTTTATCCTTCTTTGATCCTCTTCTTTTCGAAGCACTGAAGCGAGAGACCCAGCATGCGAGTGTCCATCAGAGTAACCACTAGCTTGGGCAACATTTTGAATAGATATTGGCAAGCCTAAGCCAGACCTATGAGCTTGCTAAAGTAAATGGGCCCGAGTTGCACTACAATGGGCCCGACCCAATGCTTAATCCTAATGCAAGGTGAGATTGCATAGGAACAAAGCCTTTCCTAGACCCAACACTGACAAAAACATCAAGCGTCAAGTTGGCTTCATGGACGAATCTGAGCAAAATGAATAACAACGGATACAATGAGGCTAATAAGTTTTCATTGGTGAGAAATGAGAATGCATATTCTATCCCCAACCATTGAAAATTGAGACAAGTAAAATTTTACCCTACTTAGTTTTCATGATTTAAGGAAGCAGTTTCATGATTATACGAGTTGACACAGTCCATGCATGTCTCATCAATCCGCTAGTTTTTTTATTGTAGAATAGGGTGATCCCCCATCGTGAGGGTCACCGCCGAATAAATTTCAGTAAAAAGAGTTTAGATTACACTGCCGTGAGATCTAAAAATTATAAAGTGTGTTACAGTGAGAAGCAATGTTCTCGTGATAAAACCTCTGGTTGTTGAATATCAAGTCGTTTCGTCTAGTCTAAATGGCCCATAAAACAGTAAATGACTTCGAGCAATCATCAGTAGAGTTGGTATCGATCATCCGCATTGTTCTTCGGATATCCGCAGCTCCCTCGCTCGCGACCCAAGGTATCCCTACCTCCCTCCAAACCCGTTCAGACGTCGAGCACTTGAAGAACAAGTGTTCAGATTCCTCCTCCATCCCCTCGCACCTGTTAAACTGTGTGTCTTCCAGCCCTAACAACCTCCCCCTCCTTGCCTTATCACATAAGCAACCCCTTCTCAAGCACCACAGGAATAGTTTGACTCTGCACGGGATCTTCGACGCCCAAACGACTTTCATGCCTTGGCACATTTCCGCATCCTGCTCCACTACCCTCCATCTCAACTCCTTGTAAGCTTTCTTCAATGAGAATTTCGTGTCTATCCATTCAAAGTGATCGTTGACCAGCGAGAAGTCCCCATGTGGGGGAGTTCAACCTGCAACCTGATATAGTCCTCCATGCGTTGATCTGAGAGGTCCGCCAGAAACTGCGGCACGTTCCAGCATCTGCCATTTGCGAAAGTGTATACTCCTTTGACGTCGCTAGTTGGGCTTGAGCTTCAGCAAAGTTTTGGGATTGTTGGCAGGCCTTAGCCAGCTCCGTAAGCTCGCTAATGTAAATAAACCGTGTTGCGCTACACTGAGCCCGATCCAATGCTCAATCCTAATGCAAGGTGAGCTTACATAGGATAATCCAAATTGAACAAAGCCTTTTCTAGACTTGACACTGACGAAAACATCAAGCGTCGAGTTGGATTCATGGACTATTATGGGCAAAATGAATTAACAATGGATTCAATGAGGTTAATAAGCCTTCATCAGTGAGAAATGAGAATGCATATTCTACCCTAACCATCTAAAGTCCATTAGGGTAACAACTCTTATTTATCCATTAGTAAAACCCAAGCCTATGCCGGTATAAAGTCCATTCTCAATCTAACAGAGGATCATATAAAATAGACATTAATAAATTGCACAATAATCTAAATTTAGTCCCTTAAAGCCAAATACAAGGGACGAAGTGAAACTCAAAACCTGTAAATCAGTGTTAACCATCTATGACAAGTACAAAAAACAAATATTTGGCAACCCCCGACACATCGAACAAGCAGCTTGGAGACAACGGGAAAATGACAAAAAAAACATGACCATTTTGCTCAAGGACCATGCTGACAAATTAGCTATAGAAGATAAGAATCAAGTAGTTCACGATACTCCACTGGAAAAAATAAAAAGCAATATACATCTATTCACACAACTTGGAACGCATTAAAAATAAGATAATTCCATCAGCGCAATGGGAGTCATTCATAATATCAGTGCAAAAATTAAAACACATAGCATGAACTTAAACAAAATTAAAATTTAAATCCCAATAGCAGAATTGGAATGAGAGTATGGAACTTCTCACCTTTGCTGACACTGCGACCAAGATTGTTATTTGTTCGTAAGGGGTCAATAACATTCAAATACTTTGAACCAAATGGCTGACCCTGATTATCAAGTCCAGAAGGAAGATATGTGTATGCAGCACCACATGCATTTAGAAATATTTGGCTTAGCAATAATTCTCCACTATCCTTTCTAGGCGGTTCAGCTGTAAGAAAATGTTAAAGGATTGATTGAAATTGTTGCACCACTCTCCAAAGTAATTTCAACATTTTACTAACCAGTAGTGTCAGGAAGCGAACTAATAGGGACTGGGCCCCATAAACTGACACAGAACCTCTCCCAATCAAACTTGCTGAAAAATTCCAGAAAGCGATAAAGGACCTGCATACATGCAATAGAAAAATAACCAGATGCACAAAAAAAGTTAAGATGATCCCAAATTAAGGCTTACCTCAAGCGGCCCTGCAAAAGAGTTATTAAATACATGAAATATGTACAGAACCAATGTCTCTAATGCATAAGTAGAGAGAAGACCATGATGAGCACCCAAAATACGGCTCTCATAATAACACCATGCCTTGATCAAGATGATGCTTCGCTTAAATAAGTGATCTTGGCTTATCAAATGATCAATCTGCATTGACATTAAAACTGCCATATGAAGAGAAAATATCGGATCGCCTTTCTTTACTAGAAAAGCAGGAAATAAGGCAGACATTAAAAAGCCATTGTTAATTTTATTATATTCTAAAACTTCATACGGTCCTGTGGTTATTCACATCAGAATCATTTCTTCAAGTGTTTCCCCACAGCTCAATAACGTGCATATCTACTTTTATGGTATGATGAGATATTAACAGTTCTAACCGTCAGCAAAAGATCACCTACCTCATCAAGGAAGCAAAGGGTGCAGAGGCCACCAAGCTGATTAAAAGATATATCCACCACAATATTTTCTACAAGGCACTTTATTATTTTTACCTGCAAACAAGACAGATTCATTAAGATAAAAGGAAAACAAATTTCCAACACTGTCATATGATCAAAATGAGAACCAAAACTAGATCAACATAATGACACACAAAAACAGCATGAATCAACACGAACACAACATCATTGTTGGGGTGCGATCCATACCTCTTCGGAGGTATTTGTGTATCATCCTTACCATGGTGCACACCATGTCCATAGCATCTCCATGTAAAAAGAAGATTAGGTCACTTTTATCAATCTATGATGTTTCATTCCTGTCCACGTGATATCAAAGGGGTGTTCCTATACCAGAGCTACATACCTTCTTGACACGGCCCCTCAACACCTTCGGCATCAGATTGGTCCCATCGCCCTGCGTTATCAGCAGCCGTCCCCTGCCACAGCAGCCCAGCATGGCTGCCACCACCCATGGCATCATGTGTGCGGCTGTCACATGCCGCTACTCCACTGTGTGGAGGACGCCACCTAGCACACCGCATGGATGATCTCCAGGTGACTCATGCGCAGCCACTTTGCAGCCTGCATGCTGCCGTGCCACTCCATACATCGCTAGGCAGCCTCTATGTGTGACACACAACCTCGTGCCTTAAGTATTGTCGTGCCATTCTCTAAATATTTTCAGATTTATTTAGCCTATTTGGTGTGTGGTTCTACTAGGCGTGGGAAAACATATGAATATAATTAGTATCTAATATGTTACCAACTTACCATATTTGTTTTATATAGATTTTGACATAGAAATATCCGTATTCATTTAGAAAGAATAGGGATGTGGTTATCACATTAATATTAGCATGTATTCATATAATCCATTAGGTGTTGTTCGGCACGAAGGGACTTTTTCTCACTCCTACGTGGACCCCACTTTTTATCTTTTTTAAAAAATTAAATATCAATTCCTCATCATCAATTCCAACAAAAAATAATAAATTATACCATCATATCATATAAAATCTATAAACTACTCCACTTTTACTCACTTTTTCAAACTTCAATACAATCACATCACAATAACTACTCACTTTTTCAAACCCCAATACAATCATATCACCACAAACCCACTTCTAACCCACCTTCAATTTAACCCTCTATCCAAACACCAAAACCCAAAAATGGGTTACCTGCTACCAGTTTAACCCACCTAAACCCACATACCAAACACACCCTTATAGATTTTGATATGTTATAGAGTTTTTTAAAAAGTAAAAAGGACCTTTATTGTATAGATGTGTGCCCAAAAAACTTCACCATTAATTATAGAAATTATTACATGCTGGTAAACATGTAACTGACTATATCCCTATTACAAGTTCCAACTCTCAGCTAACGCCCTAGTTTGTGCTAGGACTTTCGCAGTGTAAAATCTACCTTGGCGGAACACGACAATGACCACACAATTTCTTGCTAACCAAATCGACCAAACCATAGTGACGCACTCCAATCTGGCTTCCAAGTAGGTCGCATGCCACCACGGAGCTCCCATACTTGAAAAAAAGGTGATCCTCCTCAACTGCCACCTGACATTGAGAGCAAGTAGGATGCACTGCCTGAGCGAATCTAGTAAGTCTGTCACCCGTGAACAGTCTCCCTCTCCTGAATAACCACATAAAGATCTTTATACGTGTAGAAACTTTCTACAATGTAGGGCATCTGTCCCTATATATGATTAATTGTTACGAAATAATTATATTCAATTTTTGTGTAGATCATCCTTAATATGTATATTTAAGCCAATCCATAAAGTATTTCTGTGATTGTTTGTATCTGAATCTGTAGTATCTGCTTTTAAAGGATATGATAATACATTATATCCACCAATAAATGTACCTACTTCCATGCATTAGGTTCTGTCAATGGAGAATATATCATTAAGTTCGTCAAGTATGGGATACATGGTGACATCGCAAACAATGTATACGGGTAGTGTGAGGACCAAATTTATAATCAGATTGACAAAATAAGCAAGATCAACTCATGCATAATGGTCAGAGATCTTTCTCAAGTCAATTCGAGGACAAAAGAAGCTATATACTCTCTTAAGTGGAACTCAGAAGGATATAAAGACCAGATGGAAAGAGTATTTTTATAAAGAGAACACTTTGGGAGATCTAGCTAGTAGTGAAAGTTACTTGAATCATGCAAGCTATAGACAAATACAAAGGAAGGAAGTAGAGGATGCTTAAAAGGTTATGAAACATGGGAAAGGTGTAGGACCTGATGCCATTCCTATAGAAGTATGGAGAGATCTAGGTGAGTGTGGTTTGACTTGGCTTATAAATTTATTCAATGTTATTTAGCGAAGCAAGAAAATGCATGAAGATTGGAGTAGAAGCATCATCGTGCCTCTTTATAAGAACAAAGGAAACATTCATAATTGTTTGAATTATAGAGGTATCAAGTTGATGAGTCATACCATGAAAATTTGGGAACGTGATCGAAAGAAGATTGAGGCAAGTTTCCAAAGTAAAAAAACAATTCGTATACATGTCAAGTCGCTCAACTATTGAAGTCATCCATTTATTGCAGAGAACAATGGAGATTTATAGAGCTAAAAGGAAGAACCTCCATATGATTTTCATTGATTTGAAGAATGGGTATGATTCAGTCCTACGGGAGATATTGTGGAAAGTTTTGGAGAAGAAACAAGTACATGTCCTATAAATTAACCTCATAAAGGATGTGTATGATAGGGCTTCATCTAGTGTAAGGATCCAGTCTGAAAGACTTACTATTTTGACATCAACACTGGTCTGCATCAAGGTTCGGCTTTGAGTCCATTCCTTTTTACTTTGATTATAGACGAGTAGATTGGTCACATTCAGGATGAGATACGTTGGTGTATGTTACTTGTTGATGATATTGCATTGATTGATGAGGCTAGAGATGGAGTAATAAGAAGCTTGAGATTTGGAGACATGTGTTAGAGACTAAAGGTTTTCGTATAAGTAGGACTACGACTGAATATATGGAGTGCACTTTTGATGGAAGCAATGATCAAGTAACCAAAGTGAAGATCGATCATGATAACCTACAGAAGAAAGATTCTCTTTAATCATTGAGATCTATTTTGCAACACGATGGGAAAATTGATGGAGATGTTACTCATAAAATAAAGCAAGTTGGCTAAAGTGGAGAGGAGTCTCTGTTGTTATATGTGATAAGAAAATTCTAATGGAAATCCAAGGAAAGTTTAACAAAGCGGTCGTAAGACCTGCTATGCTCTATGGATCTGAAAGTTGGCATGTAAACCATAGACGTATGTAGAGAATGGCAGTTACAGAACGAAAATGCTAAGGTAGATGTGCAGACATACACGTAAAGATTGGATTTGAAATGATGCAATCGGAAGGAAAGTTGATGTAGCCCCGATCGAGAATAAGATGCGAGAAAATCATTTAAGGTGGCTTGGTCATTTGCGAAGGAGGCCGGGAGATGCACCAGTTAGGAGATGTGAGTGTTGAGATGTTAAACCGGCTAATAGAGGGCGAGGAAGGTCCAAAAAATGTTGGAATGAGACTATACAAAAGGATCTTAGTTTTTTAGATATAAGCCCAAGAATGACCCAAGATAGATATGAATGAAGGCGAATTATCCATGTAGTCGACCCTACTTAAAGTGGGAAAAAGCCTTTTTGTTGTCGTATTCTTATATATTTACACAGATATGCACATTTTCTAGTAATGAAATAAGAAAAGTAATTGAATGTAAATAAAACGTTAAGCACAATAGAATAAGTTTGCTTCTAAAAAGAGTAAAAAATAAAAAAATGATACCTTCAAGCAAAAACCAACCGACTACTTGAGCCTTGTAATCAACCGACCACTATTGAATAATTCATTAATCAGTAGGCCACCCAACATACTCGACTAGTAGCTAGTTACTTGACTTTTACAAAGCTCCAAATCAAATTATTTTAAGAAAATGAAGTTTTGAATTATTCCTAAATGCATTAAATAACACAATGTTCTTATCATTTTATATTTAAGATTGTTGGAACATGGAAACTTATACTAATAGGCACTTAGCAAACACTTATATCAACCAACGTTCAGGAAAGGGGTATGCGTAAGCATTCGGATAGATCACCGAATAATAAATAAACGAGATATGTGGGGGATATGCAGGGTATAAGCGATTTTGCGTGGTTTTCTAATTTTTAATATATAATAAATAAATAACTATGAATAACATTACTACTGAATTTGTGTATCTAAGTGGAGTTAAAAAAGATATAAGAAAAGTGATTCATGTTAGATAGTCGAGTATATGCTTTTAATTGCCCAACATTTAATCACAAAAATATTTAGCCATAGAAACTTTACATATTAAATGGTTCCTAATAACAAAACTTCATTATACATACCTCGATCAGCATATATTAAAAGATTTGGCGATACATTGCATATACTCATGAAAATAATATATGAGATAAACATAAAACATTGCATATATAATGGTATAATGCATTGCAATTATATACGAATGCATGCCATGTTCTTACAATTGAATAGAGCAAGAGGCAGATCTATGAAATTAAGCATATGAATGAAAGGATTAGAAAGTTGGAGATGGTGGAGCAATATGCTGGTCATATGCGGGATATGCAGGATATGCAGGACATATGTGGACCGCATAAGCGAGGAGGGCGCATAATGCACAAATTCATGAAATCGGTTCGGTCGGCATACTGCACAGGCATATGCGACCCATACGACCGACTTCATGAACATTAATATCAATAAGACATGACAATATTGAATCTCAAATTCTTGACGTTGAAGAAATCATATGCTAATTAAGAAGATTTATATAAATAAATGTTGTATAAATTTCTAATTTATAAAGTATAAATAGTTTGCATCTAGAGCATGAGGAACTTAGGGTATATATGAAGTAGTCAACGTAGCCCTTAACAAGTAAAATAACTAGCCAATAACACGAGGATCAAATGTTATATTTTATAATTAATAATAAGCTTCGATCGAATGAAGCAAAGTGGCCCCCGCTAGGGCTCCCCCGACGGCGTCGGCTCTTCGTTGGGGGTCTCCCCGCTATCGTTGCCCCATCACTTGAGCCCTCCAAACGTTGTTGCCTCTCTCCCTGGAACCTGCTCCTCTCCCTCGTCGCTGCCCCGTCGCTTGAGCCCTCCTGAAGTCGTTGCCTCCTCCCTCGGGAACTGACGCTCCTCTCCCTCGTCACCGCCTGACACCCCTTTCTCTCAGCTCCCTCGTTGGGGCTCTCCCAAAGTCGTCGCCACTCCGCCAGGACCCTTTCGACGTCGTGACCCCGCTCCCTCGACACCTCCTACCATCTCCCTCTCTCGATCCCACCCTCCATCATCACTCGTCCCTGCCCCTTGTTGTTGCCCCTCTACGTTGATGTGATGGCTTCCATCTCAGTTCAGTCAGAATCGCCTACTCGGCTCCAGCAGCCCCTCGTGCGGCGGTTGCGGTCCTGTTGTCGAATCGGCATGTTATCGCCCTTCCTATCTCTGGTTCTTTGGTGGTGCATTGGTGTTATGTCGTGGAAAGGGTTCTTCCTGCCTTTATAGATGGGCCTTTGTAGAGGGGTGGGCCCTCGTCTCGCATAAGAAAACGGGTTTGAGATGTTTCATATGTGGGGTGGCTGGTCATCGAGCCGAAGCTTGCAGTTTTCCTCCTGTCGTTTTGGTTGTGGTGCTGAGAACCATCGCATTGCGGTTTCTCCGAGGGCTCACAAGCGGACTGATCAAAAGCTTCTTCCACAGTGGTCCACCGATGCCCTCTCCTATGTTGCAACATGCTGCTATTTTGCGGCGTCACCAAAGATGTTTCTAAGGGGAACGAGATCTGAATGCGAGAAGGGAGTGCACCAGAATCGAATTTGCAAAGGAATCGTTTTGTGATCGGTGTGGGTGTTGAAGCTCTGAACTTGGGATGTGTGAGCCTGATTCTTCGGCGGAAGCTCGGTCCTTCTTTCAGAGATGTGTTTCTCTTGGGGAAGAAGTTATGCTACGCTCGAGGTTTGTCTGTGGTCGAGGCCGACCTTCTCCCCCCCTCATCACCGGAAGGGGGGTTCTTTGGAGACATCCTCGTTTCGTAGATGAAGAGGTGATGCAAAATATGTGCAACGCGACTACAAGGACAGATGATGTGAATCTGACAGGATCGACAAACCTAACGAATGCTGGGAGATAAATGGGTCACGGGCAAGGTTTTAAACGATCTGGAAGCAGATTTCAATATCCAGGAACTAAATAACAGAAGATCCGGAGGGTAACAGGAGTTTAATTCAATTAATCACGACGAATCAAATGAGATCCAGGCAGCCTTAAACCAGATTAATGAAATCTCGCAGTTAGGGGGGAAAATGGAATCTATAAACGAATGAAATGGAAAAAAAATGCCAGGCACTTTTACCCGCTAGAGGTCCAATCCAAGTTGGTATAACAGGTGAGTAGGGCTCTTATTCCGATGGTTACAGGCAACGCAATTATTTTCCAACCAAACCAATAGCATATAAGAACCCACAAGTGAAGAAATAAGGCAGGAAAATGAGAGAAAATTCATTAATACAGTCATGCAAGGGAGGGAAACAAAGGCCCGGACCCGATCAGGACAGCCAGAAAGGTGCAGAACGAAGGTGGCCTGCGGGCAAACTACTGCGTTGGCGGCGAGGTAAGATTAGACAGTGTACAGGCAATTGCGAGGGGCTGCGTGAGGGCGGCGTGTCGCGGTGGCGGCACGACGCGATAGGGGAGGCAGAATAGGGCTGGAGGAGGGAATGAGGGCAGCATTGTCAAGGTGGGCAGAGGGAGGTAGGGGAGGGGGCGGCGGGCATGGGATGGCTTAGGGTTTGGGGGAGAAGGAATCGGGAGGGGAGGGAAAACGAGAGAGAGAGAGAGAGAGAGGGAGGGAGAGTTAGTGGGGGATGAAGTAAATATTCTCACTCAATACCTTTTCCATAGGGTGGGGGCATTTATATAGGCTAAATCCCACCAATCATACAACTAAAAAGGATAATAAGGCCTTATATAATGAGTCATTTTACATAATCAAATAAAAAGGAAAATTCAGACCCAATTACTTTAAAAATGTCGCTTAGCATAACTAGACGAAATTAAAAAAAGAAAAAAATGTAAAATTTCTCATGTTGCATCAAGAGGCATCCATGGTCACCAGATTTGTTATTCGTGTTTTAGGTGTTCCTTTCCTCTCGAGATCTATTGAGATGTTCACACCAGCTTTGCGTGAGCTCGGTGTAGTCATGGCGATTCTGTCGATCGGCCTTCTTCTGGGTTCAGACCCTTTGGTTACAATCGTCTCTCTAGAAGGGGTGTCGCCTCTTCCTTCGAAGTCTATTTGCTATCTTGCTGTCGAAAAAGCACGCTTCAAGCTCCTCATCGAGGTGGTCAAACCATCGCCTCCTCCATAATTGCATGTGCCTTATGGTTCCCTCATTGAGATGCCTCTGGAGAAAGCGACAGATCGAGAGAAGCTGGTTGTTCCGGTGTCGATGAATCTTGATGAGGGCGTTGCTGGCCAAGTTTGGAATGAAGAGGAACTCCATGCGATCCCTTCTCAGGTCTTCCTCGCTCAGGAAGGTGATGGTGTGGCTTCGTCCACCACGTACGACGGTATCATGGCCTTTAGGAAGGCTCTGATACAGGATTCTTAGGTGTAGTGGGACATCGTTAAGAAGGAGATCTGCTCTGGTGCAATGTCGCCCACTATCTCGTTGAAGATCGGCTCTCGTTTTGAAGAACCTTTGGTACCTATCAAGGTTACAGTTTCCAGAAGTGTTGATCGGGTGGTCTCAGAGAGCAATAAGTTGGTTGTGCAGCAGGATTCTTTGATTGTTCCTGAGGGGCCCGCGCAGGTGCAAGATTGGGGTCAGATGAACCCCCCTCTCAGTGTTCTTCTTCAGCCCTATGTTGGGATGTTCGAGGAAATGCAAGAGGGATCTCTCCTCCATGTTCCTCAGATGTGGGTGGGACGAGGGGGTGTCTTATGCTCCGCCTTTGCAGGACGAGGCACATGTAGTGGTTGCTATGGAAGGCCGAAATCCCAATGACCAAGTATCTCTTATGTCTGGCGGTTTGGAGGAGGTGGTTTTTGTCGTAGGTGCAACCTCAGTCGAGGGTAGTGCAATGTTAGTTTCAACTGATTCAGGAGATACATGTGAGAGTTTATTTGTTTGGAACGCTCCAGGCAAAAGGCATAAGCGGTATAGGAACAGAAAGTTGGTGACGATGAGCTCAAAGTTGTCGGGTGAAGAGGGGGTGGACATCGTTTTACGCAAGAGAAAGTTTTGACTGAGAAAGAGCTTTATCGCTTGAAGACAACGCAATTGATGAGGGTGGTTCCAACCTTGGGAAAGAAATCCCACAAATAGGATTGGCTTGTCTGATGTGTCTAGGTTTGAGTGGTTGAGCTATTGTAGGAATGTTGAGTAGTGTGGTGTGTTCAGGGTTTTTTAATCTGAGTTTGGTTTTCTTTTTGAAGTGCTTGTTCAGGGTTCTGGTTCTTTGTTCTTGGGGGTAGGAAGGACCTCAGTTGAATGTTCTGAGGGGATTTTTGGATTATGTGATTATAAGAAGGGGTCATTCTTCACTGTTGAGTCTTGTCGAGTCTTGTCATGTAAGTTCCTTTCTTAACCTTTTTAATAAAACTTTAGGGGTGGATACCTTCGCGTGTTTCTCCCTCTTTGGATTAAAAAATAATAATAATAGGCTTCGAATCATTTAACTGACTCATATATCTCCGGCCTCCTCGTCATTAAATACCAACCTAAGCAAATGTCCATTGCTTCTAAATTGTTGCCTACCCTAGAAATGTGTACATAAAATATATGATAAAGGAAATTTAGGAATGATATTTACTTAAATATCTAAGTTTATAGGCTCGTTAATATTCATTCATGTAAGTATGTAACTAAGTACCATGTATACATGATAGTGGTTATGTTATAAGTTGAGATTTCAATTAGTCTAAATAATAATCTAGAAAAAATAATTGTGGTATACAAAATTAGTTATCGTACCATATATAAACGATAGGTTATGTTACAAGTTGAGATTTCATTAGTTTAAATAATAATCTCGAAAAAATAGTTGTGGTATACGAACTTAGTTATCTAGCTATAAGAGATTAAAAATAATATAACTAAGTGCCATGTATGGGAGTAAATAGTTGACAAGGATGATATAGAACATTATGCATTGCCCCTCGTGTCTCCTATATTTATACCGACGTTAGTGGCAAGCCAATGGCATGTCGGCAACACGAGCAGCATGTAATGGGACAAGGTAGCATCCCGACAGCATAGGTGGCATGCAGCCATGCCGATAGCACGAGTAACATGCCGATGGCATCCTGAAAAAATGACACTTTAGATGCATAGATATCAACCATGATGGAGGCACGACATGACATGATACAGGGTCATGTCGTCTGCATGATGTAGAAAATTATGCCCAATTTGAAGTTGAGTTTGAAGAGTTCATACAGCTTCTCAGTCGATTGAGGGCATTCCACCTTGACAACGGAAACTATTGGGTCATGTCTTGTGGGCATTTCTCTTCGACAGAATAATATAAGATCAAGCAAATGCCCACCGTCCATCATGCTCTCAAACTGAGGCAGACAAACACTCACGCTATCCCACCATCTCCATATATGGCATTGATAGTTAGAACATAATGATACTTATAAAGAACCCACGAGATATCATCATTCACTCTTGACTACTAAGGCGAACCGCCATGACCTATGTCCAAAGATCATAATCATTTAGTAAATCTAGTATTCTATAATATAGCAGTTAGAGGGCCCACGTGGAACCATCACTTTGCACAGGTTACATAACAACATAATGATATGAAATTTTTGAATAACCCCAACAGTGCAACATAAAAGAATATATATATATATATCCAAGTCAATAGTTAAAAGCTGTACAAGTAGAAATGTTGAAGAAGGAATTACTGTTTAATACCTTTCTCTTTCGGTTCTTGCCATGAAAGAAGGTGAGATGGTCAACAATTTTGTATTTACGAGTATAATAGCTTAGTTTGCGACTACCTTGTGAATAAGACAGGCATATTTGCATAGTTCTGTGTGTATAGATAAAATAACTAGAATCGAGCAAAGAATTTACCTCTGCTTTAATGTACTGAACTTCCTTCACACGGAACTCTGCTGTCTCATTCTTCTCTTCGTTTTCGAGAATTTCACGGACCTCGTTGGCCCATGTGTCCTTCAAATCTGGATTCTTGCTGAATGTGGAAAGGTCAATATCCCCATCAGGTAGATAAGTCTTGAGAGGGACAGATCCAAATGTAAATACCTGTCAATTCGTTTAGGAAAAAATGGCATGGTTCTTTCAGTGTTCAGTGTAAAACCAGATTAGACCACAGGTGAGACAACCTTGAGAAATAAAGAACATGTTATTCAGACCGCAGTCACGATCCTTAACCAAGACCTTGATCTTATATACAGCAAACAATGTATATAACCACTAACATCGAATCAAGCACTCTCCATAATTCAACTCTAACGCACAACAGGCGCTACCAACAATCTAAATTGCAACAGTGCGTTACTCAACTCTCCAACTTGCAAATAGGTGTTTGAAAGCTACAGAACAAAAAAACGTTCTTTCTACTTCCAACAGTCATACAGGGATGAATCAGCATTCAAACCTGACAGGGGAAGCATTTCATTATCAGCTGCGTCACATAATTAGCCACAGCGAGTCTCCGCTCCTCAGACGGCTTGTTCGGCTGAATCCTTGTAATCAGTTCCTTAATCCTCTCCTCCACAATGGCCCATCGCTCAGGGTCGAGGACCTCGGTGACCGTGGCCGCCTCGCTGGGCCGGAGGCCATTGAGCATTAGGCCATCGGGCTTCCCGGGGTCCTCATGATCGCCCATGCAGGGCCACAGCAGTTCGAGCTCAACCGCACTGACCCCAATCCACCACCGGATCACCGAATACTCCCGATCCCTCCACCACTTCAAGCACTTGAAATCACTGAGAAGACGGCACCATTACCGGGTGGAATCGCAGGAGAAGCTCCTTGGAATCGAGAAAACCCTAGACGTCCCCGAGCGAGGGAGATCGGGGAGGGGATTTTAATCTGGGAAAGGGTGGCGAGGCGAGAATCGAGGCGGAGAGGGATTTGTTGGGGGGAGATATGATAGGGGGTTTGGGGATGGATGATAACGAGTGTGAGAGATTGTGGAAAGGACGATATGGAGAGAGAGAGAGAGGGGCGGGGGGTGGGAATCAATTTGTAGGCTTTTCAGTGACGGGTGGGGGAGCGGGGAGGTGGAAGCTGGGAGGAGGGAAAGTGAGGGTTGACAGGCCAGGGGGGGTCGGTTTGGTAGGGAGATAATGGTGCGTATAAGGACATTTGGGGGGTGGATATTGGAGTTGAGAAGGAAAAAAGTTAGATTTTGGTGAAACTTTCTTTCTTCTTGACCTCTCTAGAATTACATCTAGGACTAAGAATTGACCTTCATTGTGCAAGAATGGATTTGTGTACCTTGAATATTAGGTGTGTCTTGATTCAACATAACCTAAAGAATTTCATCGTAAGTTCTTGAATATGTGATTAAGCACCAACATTCAAAAGTGAATGGTATTATCAGACCAACATGATAGATGATGATGTTCGAGCGGAAAGATGTAATGATTTGAAACTTCTAAAGCCTTGCATGTATATGTATTGATAAAGACGATGTTCGACTTGCGAGTGAGTGTGATTTTTTAAGATAATTTGGTAGAATTGAGATCTTGAATTTAGCATTGTAAGTAAAATGATTGTGCTTAGTTTCGTAAAATAGTGATGATTTGCATGAAATATAGCTCATGTTAAAACTTAAAGTAATATGGTCCACATAGTTACCATTTGTACATTCTTGCGACAAGAAGATTATTTCGAGTCAAAGTAACGTATATCCGTTTTGTCTAAAAGGTGTTAATTTTGTAGCTAATCGTGCTTTTGTGCTGGCAACCATTAACAACATGCCAGCTTCGTGAACCGGTGAAATAGACATGCAATTATGTAACGTTTATTTCTTTAAAGAAAACTTTAACCTCTATTGAAACGTGATTGTTGACACAAAATGACACATACTCTTGTTATCATTGCTCTTGTATTTATAAGTGGATGAAACGCATGTCACCATTTTAATGTAATACGTTGTGATAAAAATATATTATTATTACATATGTATATTTTTTATGCTAATACGACAATCAAGAAAATAATCCTTTTTACTCAATTGAGTATTTCTTAGGATATATGTTATTGCATTTCATTCTTGGAAATAAGAGCAAGTAAATGACGTGTTCTTTTCCTACTTTGCAATAAATACCGTCATCACCTTTGTTTGTGCTCTCATATAATTCAAAAAAATAGTAATTATTTGTTTATTAATAACATTCCAACTAGGTGGAGCAATTAAATATCAATACACTCGTGTGATGTATTGTTTGAAATGGAATGATAAGCATGTTTTGGGTTGTTATCTTCAATCTTGGTATCATAATGCACAATAAAAATAGTCATATGATAAATTTTATTAAAGTGATACAAATTTTAGAGAGAGTAATTTACATCATCGAAGTTAAATTTCGCACCCTACGTCAGGAATCATTAGTTAATTTAGATTATAAGATCGAAATGAAAAACTATTTGCCACACGAAAAATGTAAGTAATTACTATACCTTCACATTTACAAAGTGCATGGATTACAGGTTGAATGTGGCGTGTTTACAGTTATGGCATTTTTCTTGAATGAAACTTGATTTGATATGCAATATGTGTATGTACGTGTATTCAGGTTCAAGGTGGGTTCTAAGAGGGTTCGGGTTTGGATGCATGTATAAGGAAATCCTCAACCCAGGCTTATACTTTCATCTATAGTATGTTTCAAACCTCCACCATACCTGTGTGTCATCCCACTCTTCTCCCAGTCAATGCTTCTTACGCAACACGAGCCAATTGTTGGCCATGTATATCATGAAAATCATAGGATATCCATCATAATATTTTGCCCATGTCGACATTGAAGCCCATGATTTTGCTAGCGATGCTTAATCAATGTGATCATGATTAATTACTATGATGACAATGATTTATTCTTAGCTATAAGCATTATTCACTAATGCATGATTAATAATCCATGACTATATTCAGTAACCTCGATTATCATCATTCTGTTTAGTCATAATAGATTATGACAAGTGGCGGTGATTAAAGATTATAACCATCTTAAAGGATGTCAATCTTCCTTACTTCATAATTCATAACAATTTACAATGACCTATGACTGACAGGAAACAAGTTCGAGGTAGTTGTTACACATTGTGACTAGCGGTTGTGGGGCTATGATTGGAGTGTTACGCTATCTATCCCTTCATATTCTATGATTTTAAAGTAGGTAAGTGGACTCGCAAGAGAACATTGATCAACACTTTCATGCTTGCTCGAAATGAATGCAAAATCACATTAACAGAATGTGTACACAATAAAGAACTCGAGTGTACCTTATCCTGGTGAGGTAGTTGAAGGAAAAAGGACACAATCCTATATTACTCCATGTTAGCATGTATTTGTATTCCCATTTACAAGTATGGTAACTAAAAAGACAATAGACTAGGGTGATTTGGAGGATTAGCCATAAATGATGTGAAGTTCTTAAACCGAGTCTTACATATGTGCATCTTATGTAAACAGATGGTTGTGCACTAATCAAAATGATCACATAAGACTTAATTTCATAAGGATAGCTAAAATGCATTTCAATAGTTATTTTGTGCTTTTGTTTGTGACTTTATTTGAATTTCATATTATAGGTCCCTTGACAAAAAAAACATGTTTTCATTAAACTTGTTTTTCGAGAACATGTTTATTGATACTCACTAAGTACCTTTTTTTTATTATACTTGATATTAATAATAAGTGTCTTCCTAAGGATTATTGATATCTTAATAAGGATTTGATGATTGTGATACTAAGCATCATAAACATCTTAAATCAAAATGAAATCAAGCATAAAAGGCATCGAACATGCCTAATATACACAGCAATGTCTCAATGTCTGCAATAATGACCAAATCACACTAAAAATATAAATTACATTGCAAATACAATCAAAACATACTTCTATAACACTTTGTCTAATTATTTAAAGATATAATTCAATATATCATAACTATGGTGAGAAATTCTAGTTTTTACCAATGTTAAATACTATAATGAAATTTTAGATCCCAAACGAAATTATTTTAATTTAGTTGCACAAGAACATTTGTATTATAAAATAATAAAATTGATAAAATAAATAAATTCAAACCCCTATTTGTATTAGACAACCCACTATTCTCCCTAGATTCATCTAAGTGTAGTATATCAATTTCTAAATAAATATGGAACTAATGTATTTGATTAGGAAACATATAAAAGCATCCAAAGTTGAAGATTAAAGAAAAAATAAAGTTAAACTTATTGTATATTGATATAATATACTTAGTAAATGAGTCGAATTAATATTCACGAGCAGTTGAATCTCTACATTTTTTCAAATAATGAAGTTTTTCAAGATGCATATTGAATTGCCATCTGATGACAAATTAATGTGCATCACTTAGAAAATTCGATTGGGTTCACTCAAACCTATTTAAGTCCCTATATGTATTGTACATTGGTTTCCAAAACCCATCAACTTCATTTCATAATTTTGCATGTCATCGCATTTCCTATATCATAACCGCATTTAACTTCGGATTAAAACAATAAAAAGATAAATATCTTCAGAACCTGATTTGCTAGTTGTTTGACTCTAACTTGAGCCTATATTTTGCGTCATCGTGTTGTCCTTGAACTAACCAAGTAAAATAAATGCACGCCACATTGCATTAAACTTGAATTTACATCAAGCTGTAACACTTGTTTGTAATTAACTAAGGGAATTTACAATGCTTCATGTGTGTATGCTCATGTATGATTACATTCAGCTGCCCTCGTAATAGTGGTGCATTAGATATCGTGACACTAAATCTTTACAGTAGTAGGGTTGTTGTGAATCTTGACTCTTGCGATGACAATCTTATCCATCTAACTGAAAGGATATGATCGATCATGCACTCTTACTATGGTGCACCTCAACGGTTTGCACGTAAAGGACATTGTGCTCTAAAGTGGCACATATACTGGTTATAAAAACATACTCGGACGCATTGGCTATAAGAGTGATCCTCTATAAACTAAATAACTTCCCCCTAGTCTACGACTTTGCGTATGTGTTGGGGGACAAGAAAATGTCACACAACGTCTAGCCAAAGCTTGACCAAAGGTTGGAGACAAGGTAAAGCCATTGATTCGTGGTGCCATCACGGTGCAAGCAACACTCATCGTGGGAATAAAGAGTACCGACGTGTTACTCTATTGAATACCCTACATGCAGTTGTCTATATGTAGCCTCCATCTTCATTATAACCTCCTTTGATGGAGGCGAGGTCCACAGTAATTAGTTTATCATGAACCTCCTCGCACATGCCACAGATGAACTTCTGTAAGTTCTCCTCTAAGTATCTCGTGGTGGTAGGGAATGACAAGAAAGCTTTATATAGAGAATGAGGTACTCCCGAGATATCACCAAACCCTATCTCGGCTCGACAAATTGCCTCCTTTGATCATCTATCCAATGGTATTGATAGAATTGACAACGAAGCTCGTCAACAAACACCTCGCAAAAGTGGTAGGCTCGATCGAGTACTCTCGAGCAGCGTAGCACTAACTCTTGGTTGTCATACTAGTGAGTACTCTGCAAAAGTCGACCAAGTATTATCCGGTATACGAATCATCCTCAATATGATCTACATGTTATTCATCCATTAGCTCAGACTCATCTTGTCCAAATATGCCAAAAACTGTGACACATGATTCCTTTGATATGCAGTGCATGTGCTCCGCTGCTTTTGCGAGCCTCCATGTTATAGGTTCCCTCTGCTTCTTGGGACACTGACCAGTGTAAGTTATACTCCTCATGGAAGGATGTTTGGACGAGCCATCCTGATGGCTCCATCACCTCCTTACATTATCGTATATCGTACACCGCATGTACTGGTAAAGGTAGATGTTGTGGTACATTAGGCTCAACACAAGGCAACATGGTTCGCAAGTGTAACCATGGCATCACTACTTGTTCCATGCTTAGAGAGACATGGATATGATATTTAAACACATGCTCTTCCACTTTGACTCGTTTCATTGTTGGAAGACTACCTATATGTAGCTTATAGTTTGCATACTAATGAGGATTCAATATTCATGAGAAGTATGGAGTATCGGACTTTAATACCAATATGTAACGTCCTGCAAGATCATGTTACTCATCGGCACATCGCGCACACGTCAGATTTGCATTCGAAATACCAAAGCAAGCAGGAGAATAAGCAAGGTAGAGAAATGAAAATGTTGCGTTCTTTTTTCACTTACATTCCATGAAATACGCAATAACCCATATCCAAATTATACATGCAACCATAATACCATCAGATTATGTCCACAAAATATATGCATCACAGTTTAGACTTCTCGTAAAGTAGAAGAATGGAGAAGTAAACCGTAAAATGTAACCAAAGTACAAAGTTACGCATCTTATATGGTGCAAAAACAACATTGTGCCCCAAAATATCAACCAGAACAATCACTACAAACTTCTTCATCTCTTGAATACCTATCGATGCCAGACAAAAGGGCATGCTATGAGTAATTAATCAGTATGATGTTGCATCAACCACTAGTGTAAAAGAACAAGAATCGGGTGAACAAGAACTCTCAAGTCTACGCACACTCTCACAATAAGTGACCTCAACATAGTAAAACTCAATACACCAAGACACAACTCCGTCACGTGAAATAATGTCATTAATTTGATATTTATGTACTTATCTCATTTCATTAAGATCGAGTTCGACAAGTGAGACTCTTCAACTATTCACACCTAAACTAATGAGAACATCTCAAATCCATCACCCGTCGGTGAAGGTCTACGATGGTGCAGGGCATGAGTTAGGGCACAAGATCATAAAACTAATTAGATCAACCATCCATCCTTATCCCGCGTAGTCAGAAGAACCTACCACTACCTCAATTTTTTGTCCACATACATGAAACCCATACAAACCTCATCCTTCACTAACCACAATCTGAAACAACCCTTTTAGGATAATACTATGAGAACACCCCTTTTAGGATAATACTATGAGACAAGTTAGTGTGGCCAACACTATTGGCCTCTCACAGTAACTCTGTGTATGAAAGCAAGATTTAGACAACCAACCACGCACCTTGGAATTTTGCTCCGTCGAGCGGGCTCCCGAAACACATAGGCCACCAAATATTATGTGTGACCTAATCAACGTAACACGGGGTCGCAAACAATCAGATACCGATACGAATATATGTGTTATCATATCATTGTCCTTTTTAAAATCTGGATATGAATATGAATATCATAGAAATGTGTTAAATGTAAAACCATATCCTCAAAATACAAATACGAATGCAAAGCGAATATCGATAATTCAGATTCATATATTTGACAAACTAATACGAGTTAATATAGAAATATTATACATGTCCAGATTTACTTAAAAGGTATTTGCATTTTAGGTTCACAATAATTTCAATATATAAAAAATATTTTAATTATTTTATTAATGAATACGTACATAACAAAATAACTAATTAATAAAAAGAAATGTGAAGATATAACCAAATAATAAAAGAAAGTCTAGCAAACATACTTCTTTCTATACCACGTAAGTATTTGTATCATCTAGATTTTGAACATTCGTATTCATACTCATCTTCGTATTTGTATCCGTGTTGGTATCCTTCAAAAAATGAACATTCATATTCATATCTTAAAAATTTTGAACATTCATATTCACATTCGTATTCACTAAAATTGAGGATATTATATTCGCATTCATATTCGATGAATGTTGAACATTTTATTTATATTCACGTTTCTATTCGACATACGAGAAAATGACATCCATATCCTCTAGTTGACGGATGCAGATATGAACAGATACGAATATATTTGAATTCATTTCCATCCCTAGGTCGTGAACATATAGATTTCTACCCAAGGGACCTAATGGACCGAGGGGTACATGATCATCCATTGCAAGTCACTAACTCCAACTTATTATGTACTACTGATGAATCAACAATTCATCTACTTTATTCATTAATCTTAGCTCGCTTTCCATGACAATTCAACCCAACAAAGTCCTCTAGATATAGAAATAAACAACTTTTATTTTATAAATTGTCTGTATGTACAATATGTGCGTGCATAACTTTTATTTTATTTATTTATTTATTACCAATTATTAAAAATCTTGGTAAAAATACGTTAATGTGTATACACGTATCTTCTAATTTAATTTATTTTCTTTTGAATTTCACTCTTCAATTAAAAATCATAAAAATGTAAAACATAAAATCCATCTATTTTATATACGTAAGTTACCCCCAAATACGATTTGTACGTATAAGTTTTTTTCATTTTCGTCCTTAATGAAACTCGTGGATCTTAGTGGGTAGATCTCATTGACATTTTTTATTTGAGAACATTTATTATTTCATTTCGATTTTAATTCAATTTTAATATATTGATAACATCATTAAATCAGTCAGAAGCACGAGTCAGGGTGGCAAGCAGAGAAGAGGTAGACCTCAGACCTCATTGCAAAGAAGACTAGCCGAAGATTCCGGAACGCAATTGCTCTTTCATCTCTCGCTTCTGACAAGGAGACTAGCCCAAGATTCCGGAACGCAGTTGCTCTTTCATCTCTCGCTTCTGACTGATGATGGACTCCTAGTCTAGCACTCTGACGCCTCCGGAGAAGGACGAAACTACGGAGGGTGCATTTTCGCGGGCCCGTCCCAGCCTAGCCCCACGAAGCGGTTAAAGATGAAGGAAGGCATGTGCAGAATTCAGAGCCCCGACTAAGCGCCCCGTACTTTCCCTTGTAGTCACTAAAGCTCCTTCGGACCCCGAGATATATGCGGACAGTCCACCATCTCTTTAGAGATGTCTCTTCAGCTGAGGGGGATCGTCAGAATCTTAATCGGGCTTGGTACTGGTATAGACTTCTTCGCATTCCCCCATGCTATGTCTAGTATGTCCTGGGGGGTCGCGTAGACTAGATTTCTATATTTCTATAGTGCGGAAAAAACCGCCTGTCATCTTCGGAGTCCGGAGTTCAAGCTTGACCGCGAACCATACATGTCACCTAGCTTGTGAGTCTAAGCCCTGCGCTAAAACCTGTTTAGAAACTATATAATAACTTGAACCCTGCTACCTCTATCTCTATCTTTCCGTAAGTCGTTGTTCTTTCTACTTCTCCCTTCTGCCTTAGGTTTTGGCCTTTGTTCGGTGATTTATGCACACAGTGCCTTTCGCTTGCGGGGCCAAAAGTGTATACCTTCCTTCATTTCACATTGAATAAGTGCCTCTCGGGTAAGCACAATCCACTATTTCTTTCGCAGGCTGAAGGCTAACTAGCGCTGGTTAGACTGTGCAGCATGAGAACAAGACAGGAAAAGCGGATGAGAGGATTGTCTTCACTCATGGGATACTCGAGGGCAGAAGAGAACAATGTGCGCGGGGTATTGGTCTGATACCTTTTCTTGTGTATGCTGAAAACGGGAGGATGGAGGTTATGGACTGAGCTTTGGAATCGTAGGATGACAGAGATCTCGAATGTGCTTCGATAATAGCACGAAAAGGCAGTGTTCATCCTTCGGACCAGCCCTGCTAAGAAGAAAGATAAGGTAGAAGCTTTTACATACATAACGACAATAGTATTCATTGTAAACATATTTTTTACACTGAAAAGACAGTGGATATAATAATATTTATCTTCATACCATTGACGCGATACAAATAGTGACACTTATTCTTTGTCGTATTTCAAATGTTTTAACTAACCGTCGCTAAATTTTAAACTAAAAAAACAGTGACGATTAGTTAAAATTTTGAAAAATAACAATAGATAAGCATTGTTATATGAACTGTGACTAATGATCTAGGAACAGATATGATATTCGATGCTAGTTTCAATATAAAAAAATTATTTCGTAATGAATAGATTTATCGTTACATATTTAACAATGACTGATCGATTTAGTATTGGATTTTGCAAAAGAAACATCACTATAGCCTAATTTTGTTGTAAAGAGTCGTCTTAATTAAAAATTTAGCGAAGAATAACTCAAACTTCGAATAATGGAAACAAATAAACATTGTTGTGTATATCGTTGCTAATGATATGGCAATGGTTACGTTTCGTCACTAATTTCTAGTATACAATTGCCACAACTAACAACAGATGCTTTAGTGACGGATTTAAAATAAAGACCACTATAGAACTAAGTTTATAGATATGGAAGGTGCATATATCATGTTGGAGAAGGTTATTAACTAAGAGGAGAGAGTTTGTTTCATCAAGTAGGT
This sequence comes from Ottelia alismoides, assembly GCA_037367405.1. Taxonomy (NCBI): domain Eukaryota; kingdom Viridiplantae; phylum Streptophyta; class Magnoliopsida; order Alismatales; family Hydrocharitaceae; genus Ottelia; species Ottelia alismoides. The sequence continues at coordinate 1,637,684 of JAZKJV010001005.1, read as the reverse complement.
ATCCTTATCTACTTCATGTTCATTTTTAGTAATTTTTTTTGAAAAATATCATCATGAATTTTATAACTATATCCCTCTAACACGCCATTCAAATTTCGTCAGAAACAAAGACTCATATGCCCTCAATTTAGAACATATAATTTTAATAGCCTTAGATTTACTGTAATCGACATATATTTGATGGAGGGCATATGAGTCTCTGTTTCTGATGAAATTTAAATGACATATTAGAGGGATATAGTTATGAAAATCCATTGTAGTGTTTTCAAAAATTAAAAAAAAATATTAAAAATAAACATGAAGTAAATAAAGTTACCTACTTCATGAAGTAGACTCCATTTCCTCATTAAATAATAGACAATTGATACGGGCTCGTGGAAGTTTGCTACTAATGACCTAGCTTATTGACTAAACAACGAATGGCTTAATATACAATGTGGTGAATAAATCAACCCAACGTGTTTGAATTATTTTGAAACGGGTAAAGAAACTTTCCCGTGTGGTATATATTATGCATAAAGATGGAGTTTGACCAGAAAAATAGTATCTAAAAACTTCAAATCTAGTGAATAATGGAATAGTGCTCATCTTATGAAAGGGTGACATGAAATATTTAACTCCGATACTGATAGAATACTGCTCATCTTGTCAAAATTTTAGAAGGCTGATGGTGGTCAAAGTACATCATAATTTTTCTATTATTATGTCATTTGCAACACGTCAACTTCATTTGTTGTGAAAATATGCCCGAGTTGGCATAAACTTTTCAAACGAAACATTGACCTTGCTATAAATAAACGTGAATGTTTGATAGGGATCAACATTCATACGTTTCTATCATTGCCTTCAAGTAGCAATCAAGCAAAATGTAGTTACTATTATATACCGTTTGCATAATTAAGGCGACACAAAATATAGCACATGATGTGATATATTTCTTTTCCATCAATGCACAATTCGGTATCCTTTGGAAAAATAATAAAATTGTTGATGATTTATTCAGCTACAGGAATCATTCATGGATCAATAAGGTAGCGGTTAATGTAGTTACAAAACTTAACATACCAAACACATGGAGGACTTGCATTTAACATTGGAAAAATACAGCCATTTTGAAATAAATGTCCTTGTCAACTTTTGACAAAATATTATGTAATATTTACAAAAATGTCATTCTCTAAAGCGTCATTAGTTGTAATGTCACTACAACAAAAAAATATCATACTTAAAGTTTTTTTCTAAATCGTAAATATATAACGATTATATTATTCATTGTAAAATTATTTTTTAAGTACTTGAAATTAACGATTGATAACATATCTGATGTTATATCATTAGCGATGGTACATATAACGACGCTTATCTGTTGCTATTTTTCAAAATTTTAGTTAATCATCACTAATTTTTAAGTTCAAAATTGAGTAACGATCAACTAGGATTTTGAAAAATAGCCATGTATAAAGATTGATATATGCACTATCGTTGATGATATAATAACATATATGCAATTTGTCTTTAATTTCAAGTATAAAAAATATTTTTACAATGAATAAAATTGTTGTTATATATTTTAACAATGGATGATATAGTGACGGATATTAGAAAGTCGTCGCTATAGACTCATTTTGTTGTAGTGTTTTATATCTAATTTTTGTGAATACAAAATCATAAAAAATTAAAGTTTATTTTTTTCATTTTCCTTCACTCCCATCACCACATTGCCTTGCGGTCTATGTGTGTAATATCCCGGGCATAGGTCACATATCCGTTACCAAGGAAAACTGGCATTGACAACTTGTTGGGCTCGAGCTTGATTGGACATGTTGGAAACCACTCAAAATGTTTAAACTCAAATCGGCAAGTAGTAACCCCACTCATTTATAACTCACTCTCACACTTTGTGATCTTTAGATGTTAGACTATCTTTGGGGATTTGGGTGAAATATATTTCTATACCTCATCCTTTGCTGCACCATCTTTGTTGCGCAACTTCTCAACAAGATAAAGCCAATCGATCAAGTCCGGGAGAACTAGATTGTGCATTTATTATAAAATTATGGCCTTTCATTTACATACCAAGCAAGGTCATATTAATAGGATTTATGTCGAAGTGAGCTCATTCCACTCATCATTTTGTTTACAAATCTTATACTCCTCACCATGATGAAATACAATAGCGTCAAGATAACATGTTCACTTGTTGGACCTATATCAAACATGTATATGCGTTTACTTGTTCTCCATTAAACTCAACACATAGGTAAAGTGAGGGAAAATCTTGTATTAAAAGTTGGGCACTTATTTATTTCTTTCTGATCCTAACTATATTTTTGTTTTTTATTTGTTCATATGACTATTTTACAGTCATGCTGTTTACGATTTTGCAGACTATTATGTCAAATATTTGTTAGAATTTATCAAGAATGTGATTCATATGCACATAATAAATAATAACAATGAGTTTGACCGAGTCGATGGATCGACTTAACCAAATTAAATTAACTCCTTCAATAGTTAGTGGTGTTGATTTCTTAAATTGAATTGATGGGAATGGTCATAATCAATACACACATATAATGTTAAATGTAATCTTTCGGCATTTTTTTATTTTTATTTTTAAAAATATCATGTATATTCATAAATATATCCTTTCTATATATCATTCGAATTTCGTCAGAAACATAGACCCATATGCCCTCTATCTAAAACATGTCAATTACAACAATGTTTAGACCGTTAAAATTACACTGTTTTAGATGGAGGGCATATGAGTCTCTGTTTCTAATGAAATTCGAATGTCATATTAGAGAGATATGTAGATGGATATACAGGATTTTATATTGTAAAAAATAAAAAAAATTACGGACAAACCCGTTTTTTCCATATATATAATGGAGTAAAAATAGTTGAGAACTAGTGCTACTTGCAATAACAAACCAGACTAAAGGCAGAAAAATGATCCAAAATGAAACTATGCAAGACATTAAAGTATATATTAGTGAAAAGTTTAGAGACATTAAAAAAATCGTTTAGAGATTAAATCTAGTTACATGCACTGTTTTCCAGTCATAGTCTTAAATACACATCTAAGATAAGATTTACGGAACTTTATAAGTGGAAATACATACCTAAGTTACCATCCATTAATCCACAAAGTTGCCTTCCAAAGGAAAGCCCGCGTCTGGCCTAATATGAAACATGACAAAGGAAAGCCCACGTCTGCCATCAAAGTTGCCTTCCAAACGATACGTCTGAACTCCATGAGAGAGTTGGTTCTCAATAATTGTTGACGGGTCCCCTTATGGCTTCTTCCCATCCAAGAGGGGGCTTGGTCAGGGAGACTCCCTTAGCCCCTTGCTATTCATCCTGGTCATGGACTGCCTTTCCTAGCGGTGGTCTCACGAAAGCGCATCATCCCCTTGCATCTGGGTAGAACATTGGTACCTTCCCACCTCATCTTCACGGACGACTTACTATTCTTCTGCAAAAAAGCTCTAACTCTCTCATGGAGGTCAGACGTATCCTGGAGGAGCTTAAATGCTTGGAGGAGTTTAAACGCATGTCAGGCCTGCCGATGAACCCTCGAAAAAGCAAGATCATATTCCCGGTTGCTGGTACTGGGACTAACGCTGGTGACTTCAGTCTATGTTTGGAGGTGGGTTTGCTACAGCAACCACTTCCAGCCAAATATCTGGGCTTCCCGCTCTCCCCTTCTAGGGGCAGATCAACTGTCACCTCCTCGCTCACTGATCAGATAAGGACCTTGCTTTGCGGCTGGAAAGCAAGGTCCACTACAAGAAAGACTAGAACTGGCGACGGTCAACATCCGTCGCTAACGATATGCTGACCGTCCCCTCTGATCAATGGGGACGGTCGTAAGACCGTCTCTACAGGTCCCGTCGCATTTGGTATAAGCGACGGTATTGGTAACCGTCCCCAATACCGGCATAGGGGACGGTCAGGACCGTCCCTAAAAGTCAGCCATAGGGGACGGTCGTGACCGTCCCTTAAAGTATTTTATTGGGGACGGTCATGACCGTCCCTTAAAGTATGTCAGGGGAGACGGTCCTGACCGTCCCAAATGATAAAAATTGATGACGGTAAGTACGAAGGGGACGGTCGCAATGACCGTCCCCTTTGTTAATCTGCTAACAAAAAAAAATTCCATTGCCCCCTATTTGATCCTCATTTTCCCCTGTTACAAAAAATCTGTATACATAAAATAAATTACAATCACCATACCAAAAAAATGCAATCCACAATTCTAAAAAACTCATCCAACAACACATGCATTCAAAATACAACATTGTCCTACATTAATTATTCAAAATAGTTATACAATATACTAAAGTATCATACAAACTACGTAACCTAGCCTACTCGTCGTCCTCATCCTCGTCGTCGTCGTCCTCGTCGTCATCAGTATCATCTTCTTCTTCACCCTCATCGTCGTCGCCTAGCCTCGCAGCGGTATTATCAACTGTTGGGTGGCTAGTCGACGCTCCACCTTGCTGTGCCTGCATGAATGCATTGAATATCGCCATTTGTTGGCGCAAATCCTGAATCTCCAGATTCATGCTAGACACCTGACTCTCTAGTTCCCTCTCCCTTTGCGTCTTCTGAGAGGTCGAGCCGGTTCCTACTCCATACCAATTCCGTATGGTGGCACCACGACCACCACAACGGATGCGTCCCTGATGCTCTGGACCGGTCGCCTGGAGGAAAGCCGCATCAGGAGTCAGAGGTGGATTACTCGTTCCAGTGGGGTCTACAGAGCCAATGCTTGTGAGCCTGACCATCTCCTCCTACAAATTTATTTAAGTTCAAATTAATTTAATTTGTATTAAAGATGCATATATATATATATATATACATATTATGAATAACTTACATGAATTGGACCATAGGCAGGATCCACCCAATGAACTTCCCCGCCCACATCGCGACTCTTAGACCTCTCGAACACTTCCATTCGGCTGGGTATTCTCTCGTTCTCCACTTCCTAATGTGCAAAGATTAGTAACTTAGGATACCATTTTAATAAATATATAATAGTCTAGATTACTTACAAAGTCATCCTTCAGTTGATTCGTGTTTCTTCTCCCCATCCTATGTGTAGACTTGAAACCTTTTCTTCGATTTTCTGCATTTCTCCTTGAGATGCCCTATACGAAGATAGAATTTTAATAAAAGATTTCGAAAAGAAATTTGTACAGAATGCACATTTTTATATCACTCACCGTATGCTCTTCTCCCATCCAAATATAAACCATCGCCCTCCATTGGTCAGCGGGTACATTCGGAGGACAATTTGCCAAATTGGCTTCCAATGATAGCTCGGGGTCGAAGTACTTTAAAATGTAAAGAAAATTAATTATATACCTACATGATGAAAAATATGTTTATACTTAAATAAAAAGCAAAGTACTCACTCGGGCCTTCACACGACCTCGATATTTACGCAACATCTCCGCCCCATGGCCTAAAATCAGAGCATCAGTGGCCGGGCCACGGTCCCAGGAAAAACTAGACTGCAAAGTAATGAAAACAATCATAAATAAGTTTGTATATATTGAAGAAGAAATTTGTATTATCAAATGAAATATGTATAGAATACCTCCAAATCATGAAGAATGGCATCTTTTATTGATCGCTCCACTAAACGGAAGTCCGTAATGTGGAGAGGGACCCTGGCTCTGCAGACCTGTCCCAAGTAACTATGGAAAACAGCCGAATTCTCCCCCACCGCATCGCCTCCAACGATCCGCACCCTGAGTGTCTCACCAGGACGCAGACGGTCCAACACTCTGCACTGAGATGGGCCTCTACATCTGGTGCCCGAGCTACTCGATCCGTCAGGATCGGAGGTCCCACTCCCTCCCTGTGCTGTAGGCGGTGCATCCCGGATGCGTCTAGGACGTGGAGGCATATCTGCATATTAAAAAACATTCGAATTAGATATAACAACAATGATATAATTCACATATATTACATCAAAAAATTGGAAAATAAATGATGGTAAACTTACATTTTAGAAATCCGCATCTACAATTTCTGTTGGATTTTCCTGTATTTCAGCTTGATATGCCTCGTTTATATTTAGCAATTCATCATCATCGTTGACATCAAAAAAATCTCTTGGCACTGTTCTCACGGGTATGATCCATCCATCAGTTAAGTTGTCTGGAACATAGAAAACTTGTTCTACCTGGCTGGCCAGTGTAAAGGGCTCATTTGTTTGCAATTTCCCAGATTGTTTCAATGAAATGATCCCATTTCTGTCTCTTTGGTATCCTATCCCCTCGCGACCAACATCAAACCAATTGCACATAAACAGAACACATCGACATTCATGAGTAAAACTGATCTCTATTATGTCAAGTATTTCCCCATAATAGCCGTCTAAACCTGAAGGCAAATCTGTTTTTACTATAACCCCCGACATTGCGTCGATTTCATCTCGTCGGCGGACTTTGTTCTAAATCTGTATCCATTCACAATATAACCCTTGTAAGACATAACTTGAGAATACGGTATACTTCCAAGAATGTCAAGGTTAATATTCCACCTATCATCTGCCGTTTCCCGTAAATGTTTCACACGTGAACGGAACCATTTGAGGAATTCAGATTTATTATGTGTCTCATTAAAAAATGAATTGTACTCATCAAAGAATTCATCTATTTCTGACAACTGCATCAAGACATAGTATTGTATGAGATCTCTATCTTCATCGGATATTACGCGGCGTAAACCACTGAATATATGCCTGCCACAAGAATGAAAGACCCATAACTTAGATTCGTCCTCGTCCTCCACGACCTCGCCTTCATCATTTCGTTCATATCGGTTAAAACGCACGCTCTCACCGTCCATATACATTTCACAGAAATTAATACACTCTTCACAAAGATAACCTTCAACAATGCATCCTTCGGGTTGTGCCTTGTTAAAGACCATATTTTTTAATTTTCGAAGAAATCTTTCTATTGGATACATCCAACGATATTGAACCGGCCCACCGATTCTTGCTTCACCTGCTAAATGAACTATTAAATGAACCATGATGTCGAAGAAGGCTGGTGGGAAAATTTGCTCCAATTTGCATAATGTAATCACAATATCATCTTCAAGTTTTCTCAAGATCAACGGATCTAAAACCTTCGAACACAATAATCGAAAAAAACCACTCAATTCTGTTAATGATTGGAGGACAGTATCGTCAACAATTCCGCGAAGGGCTAATGGCAGTAAAACTTCCATGTAAACATGACAGTCATGACTTTTTAATCCAGTTATCTTACGTTCTCTTTCATTTACGCACCTCGATAGCTGTGATGAGAACCCGTCAGATACCTTCAGACTTTTAAGGAAGCTGAAGATTTTATCACGCTCAGCATTGGATAAAGTATATATTGCTGCAGGTATACTAATCCGTCCATTGTCTAATTCAATTGGATGTAGTTCTTCCCGTATACCAAGATGAACTAAATCTCGCCTCGTCCTTAAATTATCTTTTGATTGACCCGAAAAGCATGCAGTCATTAACACAAGCATCTATCTTCTCGTATTTTAGACCAAGCGATCGGAATCGTTGCTTCGCCTCTTTCCAATCCTTAGGATAATTCTGAGGATTATTTAATAACTTTTCGTATTAAACCCAACACATCTGTCATCATAGCTGCAGTTGATCCGTTCCTTACTTTCATCTTAAACAGCTCTAACAAAAACTGCAAACGTGTCATTTCCACCCCAGGAGCCAATATATCTTCTGCATCTGGCCAACTGCTCGAGAACCTATCATCTGAACCAATGTCTTGTGCCTCAGGTCTTCTTAAATCGTCTATTAGTTCAAATAACTCGTGATCAACATTATTCAAGGATTGGGTAGTCACTCCTGCATCAACGCCCATATCCCTTATCCATTCGCACATCTAAACCCTCTCCATGTTCTGTCCAAATGGAGTAATGTAACCAAAATCCGTTGAGGATGAGATGATTATACACTGCCTCTCTAACATCGCATTTAATGTTCTTGCATCTCACACATGGACAATAAATCTTTAGACCACCAAATTCTTATGAACTATCTCTATTTGAAATGCCCAATCCAAGAACGCAATCACTCCTCTCTTATATTGTTGAAAATCATCGTATCTCTTAATCCATCCATGATTTATCCATTTTACTGCACAATCAGAATAAAATCCAACATTGTGTTATCCCTAAGCATTATCCCTACTGTATACATAATCCCTAAGCATTATCCCTAAGCATAATCCCTAAGCATTATCCCTAAGCATTATCCTTATTGTATGCATAATCCCTAAGCATAATCTCTAAGCATTATCCCTAAGCACAATCCCTAAGCACAATCCCTAAGCACAATCCCTAAGCACATAATCAAAACAACTAAATCAAATGGAGAAAAACACCTCTAACAAGATTATCAAGTAAATACACAAGAATAAAAGCAAAGGAGTGTTTATACTTACCGAAAATGAAGATAAACGAGTTTGGAACGGAAGGAGGAGCCGGAGGCGACCTTGGGCGGAGAGGGCGACTTGGGGCGGCGGGTGGGAATGAAAGAATGGGGATGGAAACGCAGGTCGAAGGGGTTTTTTTCGATCTGACCAATGGGGACGGTCGTAATAACTGTCCCCTTTGGTGACGATCGGCGACGGTTTACTAAAGACCGTCGCCTTTGGCCTCCACAGAGGGGACGGTCAATCAAAACCGTCCCCTCTGGTCGACCACTATGCACCATTCGTCAGAGGCGACGCCAACAGAAGGCTTATAGCGACGGTCAGAACCGTCCCCAAAGACCTTATAGGCATAGGGGACGGTCATTATAACCGTCCCCTCTGTTCGGCCACTTTGCACCGTTCTTCAGAGGCGACGCCAACAGAAGACTTATAGGGACGGTCCGAACCGTCCCTAAAACCCTGCAAGAGGCAGCGGGGACGGTCCGAAATAACCGTCCCCTATGCTCGGCCACTTTGCACCATTCATCAGAGGCGACGCCAACAGAAGACTTATGGGGACGGTCAGAACCGTCCCCACAACTTATCAAGAGGCAGAGGGGACGGTCAAATACAACCGTCCCCTATGCTCGGCCACTTTGCAAGGTCGTCAGAGGCGACGCCAACAGAAGACGTATAGGGACGGTCAGAACCGTCCCCAAACCCTTCAGGAGGCAGAGGGGACGGTCAGTAGTGACCGTCCCCGTTGAGTTAATACAAAAGGGACGATGGTCACATACAGTCTCTTATTGGATGATTATCGGGGACGGTTGTTGGATGACCGTCCCTAAAAATAGGCAGTAGGGACGGTCATTCTACGACCGTCCGCTAGTTGTCGTCCCTAAATGGTACAATTCCTGTAGTGGTCCCTATCCACTGTCGGCCGCCTCGAGTTGTTGGGCTCCGTCGTCTCAGGCGTGCTCCTATTCTGGGTCTCGGGCTTCCTCATCTCCATGGGGACAATTCGGAAGGTGGAGACCCTATGCGCGGATTTCTTTCGGTCGTATGGCGTCTATCACATAAATTGGCAAGTCGTATGCCTTCCAAAAACGGAGGGGGGTCTTGGACTTCGCTCTATTGCACACTTGCGTGAGGCAATGATACTGAAATAGGACTGAAACATCACAAATGACAAGAACTCCATATGGGCAAATTTCATGAGAGCCAGATATATTACAGGATGTCCATTCTCTGAGTGCAACAAGTCCAGTGGGGACTCTCTTGTTTGGAAGACAATCTTGGAGGCTAGAACTAGGATGGCGCATCCATGTCCCCCATGCGGGTACCATTCCTTCAAGGATGCCTACGATATCGTCAGAAACCATGCCGGCCCCGTGCCCTAGGCCCGTCTTCTGTGGAATAACATCGTGGTGCCAAAGCACACATGCACTCTCTACTGCGCAATCTTGAATCAGCTCCAACGTTGGACAGACTGGCGAAACATGGATCCACGATCAACAGGGGTGCTACCTATGTGATCGACTCCCAGAAGATCGGGATCACTTATTCTACGGCTACGACTTCTCCTCCAAGGTTTGGGAAGAGGTCACTCATGATCTCCAAATACCAATCCTAACGAGTGCAAACTTGTCTCACATGATGACCCTCTGTGACAACTTACCCGGAGAATTCGAAAAAAAGGAGAGCAATTGTTGCCGCCACGCGGGCAATCTGGGAAGAGCAGAACGTCAGAAGGACTCCTGTGATGGCCTCATCGGCCAGCGCCGTGGCGCGAAAAAATCACTGATATGGTAACGCTCGCTATTTCAAGATAACAAAATGTGGGTGTGCCCCCTAGTGGGGGGAGCCAAATGAATCATATATTGGTCGATACTACACTCCAATACTGCTAGTGTGTTGGGATATGTTACAAACTCACTTATAAAAAAACATGACTTCTCCATCCTTTAAATGAACTCACGTGAGGAGAGCAAAAATATAAAAGAGTTCGTAACTTCCCTGATTGAGATGTGAATCAAATAGGGAATAGCTTATGTGAGATTGCTCTAAGAACAATGTTTATTTATATAACTACTTTGAGAATTTTTGGATTTTAACCATTGTAGTCCTGAAATTCTCTATTGGATTCCACATAAATAATACTTATGCAACCAAGGTAAATAAATGCTCAACATAGTTTTTGATTTTGCATTTGATCATCTTTTATGAATTTGGTCATATTACGAAATTGATATTAGTAATACATATTCACACACGTATAAGCACAATGTTTGATATAATAATTCTAGCAATCTTCTACATGGACTATATATGGACTATATGTGTTATATTATAAATATATATTATAAAATATCCGGATGAGTTCCACTTTTTCATTGTCTTGATGAATATCCACATATCTATTTTGTAATAGTATTAATCATAAGAACTTTACGGCTTTGTCACAACCAAAGTCTCTTAATTTTTATCGGTCAAATATTTTTATATAACAAAATAACATGAATATAGCATTTGTACGTGGCATGAAAATTATATGCAATCGATCTTAACATATCGATTTCCAATTGATCCAGTTAATTGAGATCAAACTTGATGAATATCAAAGTGAACATAAAAGTGTTTAAGTACTAAAAAGTATATGTCTAAAACAATATACCTTTAATCGAAATGGCATCCATATTCATGGTATGATCGTGAAACACTTTAGGTAGCCACAATCGAGGGGCGTCCTTTGGAAGTGGACTTTTCCAGGACCTATGACTGCGTGGTGGCACTTCATTTGGGCTTCTTTGCACATGCGAGGATTTCCATCAAGAAGGATGATGAAGAGGTGTATCACGACTTCTTCCTGTGCGGTGTTGGTGAATGAGCAGCCGAGTGGTGGCTACTTCCAGCCACAACGAGGAGTTCGGCAGGGTTGCCCGCTTGCACTGTTGCTCTTCGTCCTTGTCCTCTGATGCATTGACGGTCATGGTGGATCGTGTTGTTCGGGGGGAGGGGGGCTTTCAGGGGTACTCTAGGGAGGAAGTTTCTATCCATGTACTCCAGTACGCGGATGACACGATTCTGTTTGTCGAAGATGACCCATCATACTACAAAGCTGTTTCGACGATCCTTGATCTGTTTGGGGAGGTGTCAGAGCTTAAGATTAACAGGGAGAAATCGGAGTACGTCTCTTTTGCGATGTCAGATGAGGAGTCTGTGATTTGTGAGTGATGGCTGCGATCGCCTAGAGGCCACCTACCTATTAGGTACCTTGGTGCTCCGTTGGTGGCTAGTAAGATGAAGGCGGTGGATTGGGGTGCTGTTGTGGAAAAGATGGAGCAGAGACTGGCTGCTGAAGGCCATTTGCCTCTCTGGGGTGGGAGGTTGGTTCTCCTAAAGTCGGTTCTTTCGGCAATCCCGATCTTTTTTCTCTCTTCGAAGTTGCTGCCGACCGGATGAGAAAGAAGCTCGAGGGCATTATGCGGAGGTTCTTTTAGGGAAGCTGTGGGAGGATAGGTGGAATTCACTGGTGGATTGGAAGACGGTGACATGTGCAAAAGAAGATGGGGGTCTTGGTGTCCGTAGCCTTGAGGAGATGAATAAGGCGCTCCATTGCAAGTGGATTTCTCGGATTTGGGGGCATTGTGATAGCTTGATTTGCTCTCTACTTCATTGAATTTATTTGGTAGGCCTTAAGTTCCCCACTCCAGAAAATCTTGGTTCGTCACCCTCTTTTTTTTGGAGGAGCATCACTTGTATTGTGCAGGAGATCCGACATTCCTTGAAACCGACCGTCGAGGACGGGAGAGTCTTCAAATTCTGGCTAGATGATTGGTTCGAAGGGGGTGTGTTGGGGGAGTTATTCCCACATCTGATGACTCTTGTTGTTACACCGGGTGCCTGTGTTGCTGAGGTTTGGGACAATAAAAAATTTACTCCTGGTTTCTGTGCCGGTATCTCAGACCGAAGGAGGGATGAGCTGGAGTTGATGCTTGGGATGCTGGATGGTGCAGCTGGGCCCACTATGGGCAGGGATTGCTGATGTTGGCGGGACAGTTCCTTCTCTGTTGGGAAAGCCTACAAGGTTCTGAAAGGGGCTTCGATAGTGGATCTGGAAGGGATTGTGGCGGATTGCAGAAGAATCTGGAGACAGAGAGTGCCGGTGCGGGTCAAGGTCTTTCTGTGGATGTACAGAAGAGGTAGGATTCTCACAGCCGACAGGGTGGCGAGATTCATTGCCAATGCTAGTTCATCATGTGCTCGATGTCAAATAGGGGTTGAAGATGTCAACCATTTGTTCTTCACGTGTAGGTTCTCAATGGATTCTTGGTCGATCTTTGAGGGCCGGGTAGTTAGGTGGGATACGATCGAGGGCTTCTGGGAGTCTATTGGGGAGAACTGGAGAGGGGAAAAGGAGCGGTCTGGGTGTTTGGCACTACTTTGGGCGATTTGGGTTGCCAGGAATGGTGTGGTTTTTAGGAGGGGTCAGAATGTATGGTGAAAATGTAGTGGCGCATGCTAAAGCATTGTCAATAGCTGGGTGATGTAAATATCATGTTTGTTATGGAGGGTGTTGTGGCCTATCACGGACTTGTAATCAGGTGATTACGTTATTTAATGGTGAAGTTTATGGGCTCACACATATACCGTGGAAGCCCTTTTTCCTTTAAAAAAATGCTTTAGGTAGCAATCCTTTAGTAAGCCGATCACAATATGTATTTCTTGAATTTGCAAATTATATTCTTTGGTCTCATGATGTAAAGTTTTTGGTTGCATCTTATGTATTATTTCATCAGTGTCACCGTCGAGAAACATTGTCTTTTCATCCGTCCGATAAAATTATAAATTAAAAATGCAATCATTGTTAGCATAATTATGAAAGGTACCTTCAAGCAATGGGAAAAGATCACATACATCACTATCCTTCATGTATTTAATGTCCTCTCTCATTCCCTCTGCCGAATTCATGGATGTAACACTTTGCGTAGCTTGATGAATCATCTTCCATAGCTCTAACGTCTACATCCTGTCATTGAAGAAATACAATTTATTCACTCAGTACTGCACTTCTTCTCCCTTTACTTGATTTTCTTTATGACAAAATTCCTAATGTGTTGATGTTGTTCCTCTATAATTTTTTGGTGGGTTGAAGCTAAACACTGTCTTGAGTTGCTGTCATGTCATAAATGATAGAAATGTATTCTCTATCCAGCACAACAACACCCGTGGGATAGTGAACAAATTCCACTTTATAGTTAAATATTTACATTTATCTCAACTCACAAATTCAACATCCTTAAAAAATATAGCATTAGCGGACTAAACAATAAATTTACTTATGGATCATAAAATTAATACTGCCTTATTCTTTGAGAGTATCCAATAAAATAGAGATTTTGTGGAAAGCAATTACCAAAGAAAATCAACCTTTGTTTATATATTTCTACTTGTTTGAGGAGTTATATCTTGCAAGAGTACAAAGCAATTGTTGCTTCTACTATTGGGTTAAATTTTTTGGCATGCTTTGAGACACTATTCAAGGATTGTGGTTGCAAATAGACCTGGCCAACGGGCTGGGGCCCGCCCGCCCAGCCCGCTCATGGGCCGGGCTTGGGCTTCGAAATTTAAGCATGGGCCGACCCGGCCCGGCCCGCAAAAAATAAAAAATATAAATATATGTCAAATTATACATATATTAATATGATATGCTTTAAGTTTTTCATTTATGACGCTAGTTTTAAATAATAATTCAATGAATTACATGTCAAGTAACACGTAAACTACGTATATTAGTTATATAAAGTATAGATGGTATTAATAAAATTATTTATACGTATGAAATACCATTAAAAAAACAATGGAAAATGATCAAAATGGGCCATGGGGGCCCATGGGCGGGCTTTGGACAGAGGTTTTTTAACCTCGGCCCGTTCGGCCCGGCCCATGGGCCGGCCCGGCCCGCAATTTGGCCAGGTCTAGTTGCAAAGTTCGATATAACTTAGAATTATCGACAGTATTGTCAAGGCGCTGTGGCTTTATTCTAATAATATCACATGTTATCTTCTTAAAGAATGGTAAGTACTTTAAAGTTGTAAAGCACATGTTGTTGAAATACTAGTTAGGGAACGAGAAGTTCAAAAATAAATAATTTTAATAGAGCACATCAATGCGCTAATTTGATGATAACTGTTCCATTAACTGAAAGTATATCACCACAAATGTTACCGAGCATTTAATTAGAATGGTATTATGAAGACATCTTTGTTATTTGAAGTTTGATTAGTATGTTTTTTAAATGTGCATCATGTTTATGATTAATTTCCTTTTACTTATTTTATGTTTCTGAATTATTTATTATTATATAAAAGTGTGATTGTAAATGGATAACATGATTGGAAAAGTGAAGTTAAAAGTGGGAGATATTGTTACTCTAAATTAAAGATGATTGGATTGAATTGATATAAGAATGATCATACCTAGCTGCAAGACATGCGACCACCATAACTTCATTAATTTAGTTCAAGTGTGTGGTTCATTGACATGTAATAAACTCATGAAAAATACACTTAAGGTTATTATGTGACTTTTGAGGAGCATATAAACCAAGTGAGATAATGTTGTAATACATCGTGAACGTGGTTAATATGTTACATGCGCTAAATAATGAAAGTATGTTTAACCGAGTCAATGGACTAACCAAAACAAATTAAAATGACCGATGTTGATGATTAGTGGTGCATTATGAGTCGATGATCATGAATTTATTTATTTGTTGAACCCTTCAAGAATATCCCTTGAAATAAGGACATGACGGCTCTATTATCGTGATCGATTGAAGTGTTAAAGAGAAGAGACATCACCCAACTCTTCACTGTCTGAAATTGAACGGGTCACGCGGAATTGCGGAAGCATGCAACAATTAGTAGCACGATCGAACCATTACTGAATCATGTGTCGTAATTAATGGGAATACAAAGGCCACTTTTACAAGGATCCATAAAATCCATTCAAACTAAGAGTTCCATCATTACATCACCAATAAAGTTATGTTTTGTAAAAGATAAATAACTAATACAATAATATTTCCAAGATTCCAATGGCCATACATATATACTTCATGTGCATGCAATAAATGTTACCACGTCAAATATCTTCACCAAACTGTCGTACAATCCTATCTACATGATCAACCTTGTCCTACCCCTCAAATAAATAAACTAAATTTTGCACGAGCCTAATGTTCAATATGTATTGGGGTCCATACATGGGAATTATGACAGTCTTTTAACCCATTATATTGCATGTACTTGAATTTTATGGAGAAATATCGTTAAGTGTCCATCCTGTGCATGTCATATATCAATTTTTTTTTCTAAGTCCAATTAATGATTTATCGATACAAAGTACTTAGCATATCAATTAAGCTGTGCAAATGTTCAAACAATGTAAATTTTCAAAACTATGTTATGCAACAGTGAATGCGTATGAAAGGAATTTAAATAGAATGTAAAATGATATGTTTTTTTATATTTTTTATGCAATGAATATATATGCATATGAATGCCAAAGAAAATGCAAATAAAATAAAATAAGAAGAGAAATAAAGATAAAGAGATGAAGAAATAAAGATATGTGATTCAATAACTTTATCCCAAACAAATATGATCAATAAAACTCCTCAAAATACTTCACATGTCTGAATAAATCTCAGAAATGATCGTCTATCAATCAATCAATCCTCAATTGTAGGCTACAATGATTAAATAGAATTAATCATGCATTGTAATATCAAGAATAAACAATTAGATATCGGAACAGATAGCTCCAAGTTCTCTATAATTTTTAATTCAACAAAAGAATTTTCTATCACAAAATATCAGGGAGATAATTATAAATTGATCCTTATTTATTTAATCCATGCAAAATAGATCAATTTTATCCAAATATAATTGCAAAAGTCAATTATAAAAAGCTTGCATATAGTAGTTAGATTCTTAATTAAAATTCAATTTAAATTATCTATGATATGTCCACAATTATCTAGAATGATAGAGCATTAAAAGAACTTCAAAATGTAGAATGATAGAGCATTAAAAGAACTTCAAAATGACATATAATACGCAAGTTTTCGACAAAAACGAGATAGTTATGCTAAAAACAAGATCCATAGACTATATTACAAATAAAGTAAAGTTTTTTTACTAATTTTATGTCCTGTAGAGGGGCTTATATTTAATATAGAAAAGATGGAAGGGCTCTTAAGTAAATTGCCCCGGTGGGGACAATTCCGCAAATATGAATAGAGGGCTTTTGTGCAAGTTCTCAAATGGCGTGCACCGCACACGTGACCAAGATCGAAGCTACTGGACTGGCCTAAGGCACCTGGTATGGAGCTGACATGGCGCTCATGTACGGTTCGGTCCCACTCAAGGCTAATAGGCTTGGGTGGCAGTGAATCAAACGGTCCAAGGTGCTTCTTATGTTGATCGAACAGCTAAAGACCTTCTGATCTGAGGTCGTAGGATCACGAAGATCCCATGGTTCCTATATGCTCAGTGACCTCATCCTCCCTCCTAGGCTTCGACAATGGTGCGATGGAGTGATGACCAGTGGAGAATCGATGAAGCTCTTACTCTCGGTGAAGCTCAGTGGGGATCGAACAACGAAGGAACTCACAACAAAGATGCTCGAAGCCTTGCAATTGTCTGAGGTGAAGCAAGGAGGAGCCCTCGGCTCTATCATCTGTAGATATAAGGGAGTTGAGATCTAGAGGAGCACTCGATGAAGCCTCGATATGCAGGGTTAGAAGAAAACAATGAAAGGAGGGGATGGGGGATTTTATGAAGGCGGATGATTGGAACTTGAGCTCCAATCTGTGCAAGGTCAGAGGTGATGGGGGACATGGAAGCAGAGAAGGTAAGCAGAGAGGGAGGAGTGTAAGGCGGTTGATGAATCTCTAATTCTCTTTATTTATTATTTTATTTTAGCCATATTCTCTTTATTTATTATTTTATTTTAGCCTATTTTTTAGCAAAAACCACATGTGAATGTGTGTAAATCCAATAAATGATCATTGTACATACTATTGTTAATATTTATAATTAACACCTTTTACTAAAATTAAATGAATAGAGAGAGAAAAAGAAAAAGAAGGATTTAATTATGTAATATGTAGAGACTGACCCAAACCCGGAGAGGAGGTCAATTATTAACTTGATCAATGAAGAACAATGTAGGGGGGATAGGGTCCTTGTATAATTCATCACTATGCATTCTATGTATTTATCATCCATATATTTTATTCGTTAATAAAAAACTTCAAAATAAATTATTTCTTCAAAAAAATTATTCATAAAAATATTATCTAAATAATAAAAATATTTGCAAAATAAATTATTGTACATAAAAAATAACACCACTCATAAAAAGCCACACTCGTGTATATTGTATACAATACCTATTTATTTATTGCCTCTATTTAAATAGTAAAAAATAAAAAACATTTCATGCTCCTCAAATTATGTTGTAAATAAAATATAAAATAGGGGATATTTGTGTAAAATTAATAAAATAAAAATAAAAGAAAAATATATGTGTGTGTATACTATACTTGTACATAATCCCCATACCGTATATATTATATATATAATTTCATAAAAATAATTAAAAATAACAGAAAATACTTGAAAATAATAAATATTTTTCATTTTAATCATTTTTATTTTAAATTCATAACTATTTTATATTCATTATTCTTTAATTTTTAAAAATTTGACTTATATTCATGTTTGCTCCAAATACCATGTTCTGACTTTCATATCATTACTTCGATCTTAGAATAATTACTTAGACCCATTAATAATCATACCCATTAGTATGGATTGATGATATTATTACATTAATATGCATGGATGGAATATGTGTCCTTAAGTGTTTAAGCATGCACAATTGTAAGTAACCAACCTGTATTGGGTCATAGAGCCTGCATCTACAAAGAATATATAATGGTGAATTGAATGGAGTTTTAAGTCACCGTATTCTTTTACCTATTTCTATTTCTAACATACAATTAATGTCAGAATTATGAATTAGTTGGTGTACTTAAAGTATTAAACATGCACGCATGCATAAGAAACAATCAGATATATGCAAGAGAACGGAACACACGATATTGGTGTACATATGTGTTCAATTAGGCTGGCCCGACCGAACCAACCCCTTTTGTTTGGATCGGGTTTGGGCTTGGTCCTGAAATTTGAAAATAAAATGGGCCTTGGCCCGACCCATTAGCACATATACTTAAATGGGCTTGGGCTGGGCCAACTCAAACCGACCCGACCTGGACTAATGCCCAACCTTAGGACGGGCATCTCCTCTATGGGGAACCAGAGATGAGATGTGGGGCGAAGATGACTGAGGTTATGGAGAGGGGGGCGAGCGAAGTGGTTGGCGAAGATGATGGGTGTCTGGTGGAGGTGAGGAGATGAATAGGCGACAATGGAATTGGTGTAGACGATGGAGAAATTAAGATAAAAATCGAAGAAAAATAAGGAAGTAGGGTACGTGGTCGGAGGGGAAATGTGGAGGAGGATAGATTGGGTTGAGGTTCCATTGGAACCTTCGATCGTCACTCGAGCTGGTCAGCTACACCAGCGAGCTCGTCGGCGTGCAATGGCAGCTGCATCTTGGATAGAGGGGACAAGGGTTATATCGGGGCAATAGGTCGTCATCGCCTCTATGATCCTCCCCTCCGTTGTCACCGGGGGACGTGCAAAACTGAGCCTAAGCCTGTGATTGGTGATGAGAGTAGACGGAGGCAGAGCAGGGTTTTGATAGGTGGAGGAAGTGGGAGTTACTGGTGTTTTGCAATGGTTGGTAAAGTGATGGAAAAGCGACAGAACGGGCATTGGGGGGTTACACGAAGATGGCAGAGGTATTGGCTCATGGGGATGGCTTTGGATAGATGAGATTTTTCTAGAGGTTGGAGCAAAAAATGGAAGGGGGTGATGGTGCGGCGAGGTATAACGACTGGGAGATAGGCAGACATTGGAGGTGGAAGACAAAGCCGGGACAACTGGATCATATGATTCAACCACCTAGATGAGAGCGCAAATGAGGGGTCAGGATCTGATCGATCAGATCAGATTTATCGGTGAGGGAAGAGGCGGTGGAAAAGAGTAGGATGAAGCAGAGGATCTCATCCACGGTGACGTGAGTGGTGGTGACGTAGAGGGCGCTCAACCCTTGGATGGGAGCAAGATCTTGTGGTTGAGGTTAAAGCAGGTGTGGGTGGATGAGATTAGATTAGGGGGTCTGATCAGACCGTGGAGAGGATAGGAGCGATGGGGCGGTGGAGATTAGTGACGGGTGGTGCGAAGAAGATGCGGTTGCGTTGCGGCTAGGGATGAAACAGATACGGATATGTGCGGATATCCCCTTACCATATTCGAAAAATCATCGAATACGGATATCCGTATCCAACTTATGATCGAATCCGAATCCGGATACGGATATGAAATTTTAAAAATGCTCGGATATGAAAATGGATATGGTTTTAGTAAAAAACATCGGATCCGGATCCGGATATCCGACTTCTCCTTTAGCATTCTTAGCTTCATGATTCTCAAATCACAATTCACATAGTTTCCTATTGCACTCCTTTCACGCCTTTATTATACTAATTTAACCTTTCCAATTCAAAAATATATGAGACGTTTCCTATTCCTTTCACACCTTTTGTGACTAATAAATTCTAACAACACTCGTAACATTCCAACTTCCAAAAAGCAATTTCCAAAGAATATCAATTGCATGTGCGTTGGTTTATCTCCTCCATCCGAGAAGTCCATTGTCCGTATGACCCGCGGCTGCATGCAATTCCAAGTTTGCAAGTCGTAGGCCCTTCCCTCTATTCATCATCCACCACTCAACTCGACTCCCTCGAGTCGGGCCCTCCCCTCATCCTTGGTGACACAACCTTCTTCCCCGACGTGAAGACAACAACGCGAACCGTGAACATTTAAAGATTGCATTCTGCACATCACGATCTGCATCTATCCTTCGTAAGTGCAGCTTGTTAGATTTTATGAAGTTCTGTTTATAAAATAAATATGATCACTTGAGATAAATATGGTACATGTTAACAGAAAACTGCATTTTATTGAGCAAAATCTAAAGTTCATTCTTTTCTTTCGTGTTTTATATTGCATTCAGCCTTTTATTTTGCTTTCATCCTTCGTGTTTTATATTGCTTCCATCCTTTGTGTTTTATATGCTTTCAGCCAAATCTAAATATTTTTTCAGCCTTTTATTCAAGTGGTTTAAAAATGTTGAGTTCATATGTTGCAAGTTATGAAAAATTACGCAAGTAGATGATTTTATAGAATATTATTGGGTGGAGGTGAGTCTATCACATGATTCACAACAATGTTTATCCATATTCCTATTTACATTATATTCGATCCGTATCCGCATTCGATCTTTATTCGAACATATCCGAATTCGATGAATATTCGATCCGAATTCGTATCCGAATGTTAACCGAATATGGTTTTCAAAATTCATATCCGATAAGTATCCGTATCCGGATTCGTATTTCGATATAGATGAGGCGAATATGATATGGAAAAGCCATATCCGAACCTGTTTCATCCCTAGTGGCGGCTCCAGTGAGCGCCACAGGGCAGCTTTAGAAAAATCAAAAAAATAGGAAAATAAAGAAAAATCAAAAAGAAAAGGTAGGAGACTGTAGGAAAAAGTCAAAACATGAAAGTTGAAGATCTCATTGGGATCTATAAGTTTCATGTTAGTCAAAAAGCAAAAAGAAGTCACTTGTACAAATATGAATTTTGGGGAGTATTTTAAAACTTAAAACAATGCTTTTGAAGGTTTGTAATTTTTGTAATTTCAATTTCTTTTAAAATCTAAAAGAAATACATACAATAACCGTCCTATTTTTTTAGGGATTTTAATAAAAATTTATAAAACAAAGAAAATGTTAGTAATAAACATAATAATTAGGATTAGAAAATATGTTAATTACAAGAGATAGTTTACTCCTAAAGATGCGGAATTAATGAAGACTTCTTATAAGGTTCTTATTAATCGAGGATAAAAAGAGAGAATAGTGATGATTCAGTAGGGATTCATTAATGAATGAGGGTCTTCCACTTGCACGTATCACTTCCAGGATGTACGATGATGGTTCGACGATGGACGGGCGATATTGATATAACCACTAGATTTGACCGTGGTGGTTGCTTCAACCCAATGACTTGTAGGACTGGAAATGGATCTTCATCGGTGGATGATTCCACATTTCATCATCTTTATTCTATCATTTTGGCCTCAAAAACCTAGCAAATGCGTGTAAATACCATTAATTCTAGCATTTTAGCATTCATACATGTTCATGTAAATAGCGTACAAAATGTGGTATTTAAAGCCAAAATTATAGAATAAATAAAAGAAAAGAAAAAGAATAAAATATTGTAAATATTTTATGACCCCAGAAACTCCGAGACCTAGGCATCTCAATGACAAGGTGACAAGAATAAAGTAGGGGGAGATAAGAGTCGAAATACAATAAAATTCCTTTATTTTAACCACTCTGTATTCATTTTGGGACCTATTTGTGTTTCATTTTTTATACCTCAAATAAATAAACTTTGTACATGAAAGTTGTAGATAATTAAACAAAGAAAAATACAAAATTTATTTCACAAAAAAATAATGTACAGATAAAAAGTTATGATCTGAATAAGATTCCAGAATCCTAACTTCCCAGACCTGTATTTCCCAAATAAAAACTCGAAATGCGTAAAAAATCGCCTTTAATTGTATATAATTTAAAATAAGCTATTTAATGGTGGTGGTTTCGCATTTTGTAGAGCTACGGTTTGAAAGTTGAGTTTCAGACCCCTGTTGTATACTTGTACAAATTAAAATAATCATTTATTATTTATTCATTACTTTTATAAATTTATATTTTTATAGTTTTGTAAATATTATTTATAATAAACATGTACATTAAAACAGGAATAAAATACAAACAAAATACAAAAATAAAATACTTGTAATATAATACATAGGTATAAGACCTATATACATACCTATACAATTTATACTTCTATTTTATTAGTATACAAAACACTTCAGAAAAATAAAATAAAAATATATTTAAAGTATATAACAATATTTTATAAATTTATAAAATAATAAACAAAATAAATAAATAAAATGTACAAAATAAAAATAAAATATTAGAATATATAGATGTATACTATATAGCCTAAAATAGTAACTTTTAACTATACACCTCATAAAAATAATTAAAATTCATATTAAAATACCTTATAAAATAACAAATATTTTTTACTTTATACCCTAAAAATAATAAAATAATTTCTTATTTTTAAATGATTTAACAAACCTTTTCTAGGGATTTTTCCTGGTTGGTCCCGTGGACAACCATCAGACAGTCCAAGTTGACCTTGGTCAACTGGCTGTCCCCCCCATGTGCACTTGTCAGAGTGTTGTTTGACCTCGTTTTCAACGAATTTTTGAGGGCGCTCCTTGCACCCTTTCATGTCGCGACCTCTACGACTTTCGTCCTCGATTAACCACCATGCACGCCCTTAGTTATCCTAGGGCCGAGAGCCGGCGATTGCGTCGATCTCTCTCGGTCTTTGGAGCGCCAGAACCTCAAAGTCAAACCCATATAGTGCACCCTCCTCTTCCATTCGAAATTTGAACCCCTCTTCCATAGGTTTAGCTCCCCCTCTAGTGTCCGATCGCTTCAGGAAGGTGACAGCTTCCCGTGGAGTGCTTCAGGCCGGTCGAGCGACACCCGAGGCGGATCCGCCACCTCCGCCTTTCGTCGGCGTCGAGGTACACCACCCTCTGGTCTCTGACCATCGAGGCAGTCCTCTTCCCTTTTTTTTCATTGCATTTCGTTCGCCGTAGTTCTAGGAGTAGGATCCCCCAAGTGATCTCGAGTTTCATCCATTCAATCCCCCAAATCGCACCTTCGCCGGAGTGCACCTCCGGCCACCACCGTGTGCCACCTTTCTACGCTTCTCCTTCGCCACCGCGGGGTCCAGGTAGTTTGCCATGGACCTTCTCACTTGTTTTTGCAGGTTTCTGCACTTTGAAGTTCACCTGGGGCTACTTTTGATAGCTCGCCGGAGATACTTGGAGCCCAAAGCTCCGCCGTCTCCTCGAGAGCACCTCAGCCGTCGCCGAGGATTTTTGAAGTCTCTAGGAGTTAAAGGACGACCGCAGGAGGTTGCAGACCAATTTTGAAGCCCAAGGGACGCCTGAGGCTGCCGATCGAGGGCAGGGAAGCTCGCCTCGCCGGCGTTGCTTTCATGTTCTTCGTCCACGTCTCTCTACCGTCGGATCGGTTCGCTCCTCCAGTTCATTCAGCAACCGTTGGATCTTCCAGAAGCCCTACCGTCCGATCAGCCAAGAAGATCTAATCTGGGGCGTTGGATCATGAAGCGTCATCATCGCACGAGGGAGCGACGCGTGGCAAGTGGAGCGCCCTCGACCATTCGACCCGCACCTGCGAGGGTATTTTGCATCCCAACCCTCACCCATTTTTATATTTATATTCAGTCAATAGACTTTCAGTTGCAGTTTAAATATTTTTGTAATATTTGCATTCAGACCCCTGAACTTTGAATATTTGCACTTAGGTCCTATCCACGTCACCTCACGTGCATGTGCGTGTGAGGGGACTGGGTATTTTCCATAGGACCCCATGCGGGTTTATGTATTTCATTTCGATCCAGGAATTTTGATATTAAGTGTACAACTTTTGGATATTTTGCACGAGAGCCCCTGGGAATTTTGTATATCGCACTTAGGTCCCTCCCAGCCGCGTGTATAACACGTACGGGGTTGGGTCATTTGCAGGCATACCCTCGCGGGTCTAGATATTTGTAATTGGTCCCGGAACATTGTTTTATTAATTATATATTTTACATAAAATTGCACTGTGACCCTTGGATGCTTGTCTATTTACATATATGCCCTTGCCAATAGTGTAATTTCTTGTTGTTGTATCTATTAATTTCATGCATCCATAAAATCCCAAAAATTCTCCAAAAATCAAGTTAACTTCCTGTTTGCTTGCTCATTCACGCCCTATTTTTATATTGCATTTTTATTACATTTTAGTATTTATTAAAAATCAAAAATATGAATTTTCAACACTGTTTGCATTAGAAAATCCATAAAAATAATAAAATTTTCGAAAAATTCCAAAAAAAAAATACATTTTGTGTGCTTGGATATCTATTAGTTCCAGACCAAAAAACACTAAAAAATTCAAAGTAAAACTCCTAAAAGTCAGAAAACCCCTAAAAACTTCATAAAAATCTAAAAAAATCTAGAAAAATTCTAAAAATACAAACTCAGTTTCTGTAGCTTCCTTATTATATTGACATTATTTTACAATTAATTTGAGGAATTTTGGACACTGTTTATATTTTTAATCCTCATTTTAATTTTGGCCAGTAGGTTAGTTCATTGTTTTCTAGTGTTTTGACCTTTAAAAATACCAAAAACATTCATAAAAATCTCAAAAAATCACAAAAACATCATACAATTATAAAAAGCCTAAAAATATTGTATTTCCTGATTTCTGAGTATTTTTACATATTTTTATAAATACCTTGTCCTTCTCTTTCTCACCTTGTATATATATATTCTATTATCGAAAAAGAAAATATAAAAATATAAATATAAAAAGAAAATAAAAAATCAAAAAATTAAAATCAAAATACAAAAATACAATATTAAAAGTTAAAAAAATATTCAATTAAAAATTAAAAGCCCACAAAATTTTGCATGCTTGTAGACACTTAATCACATTCACTCTTCACACATTTTGTCTGATCCATCTTGCTTGCTCCCTGAGTTCGACACTCTACACACTTGCACACTATACACACTTTTCTAGAGTTAATAATAAATTTTAACTCCACCTTTGTTTGTCATTGTCTGATTTGATACCGTGGGTTAATTGTTGATTAATACGGGTTTTGTGAGCGGTCGCCGCAGCGACATTGTGGTCCCGCCTTGTGTGGACTATTTAGACCCTTGCCGAACCCGCGTTATCACTAGGGCACCTTTAGAAGAATAAGGAAGAACTCCTAGCTAGATGTGCTTCAACACGCGCTCATGATCGACTCCGAACATTTGGGCAGCTCCCATGTATCGCAAAACGAAGCTGATGGTCCTCCGCATTGGCTATGAAGCTTAGAAGGGTCTGGACCCATCAATGGGGTCATGGATGGCTTGAGAAGCTGAAGCTCCAGAAATGCCTTCGACCAAGCAAAATTCGAACCTCTAGGTGCAAGAACTTGTAGGGTTAGTGTTCCACAAGAAAGAGGAGTGAACTAGGCTTGATTTGGTCCAAAAAATGAGGGAGGATGAGGTATGGCGGAGGTGCTTCGGTGAGCGACGCGGTAGAAGAACATATCTCTCAGATTTGTGTGAGATCTGAGGTGGAGATGATCTGGGAAGAAAGAACACGATGAGTGCAAGGTGATGAGGTGCTCGGTGGGTCAAAACTAAAGCTGAGATGACGGATAACAGTGGTCGGAGCACTTGCTACCGCAAACTTCTTTTTTTTTTTAATTTTATGGAATAAGGAATGAAATTAAATGAAATAAAAGGCTAGCTAAGCTTGTTTCTAGTGATAGGAATTAAAAGAGAAAGAAAACTATGGCTCTAACCTGCAAAACATGGAGCCAAGGTGGAGCTTTGCCTAAAGCTACTCCGACGAGCTCAGATCACCGCCTCCAGGTCTCTTCCTCCATGCGAAAGATTCGACGAAGTTGCTGCTGTCACCAACGACCTCCAACACAAGAAGCATTGGGAGTTTAGAGGGTAGAGCGGGATCAAATTCAAATGGAGGAGGAATAGGAACTTTATACAAGACGAGCTTTGACCAGGGTTTACTCGAGGACAAGGTTCCATCGATCGAGTATGACAAGGGCGTGAAAGAGCAAGGATCAAGAAATATTTTTCCTAAAGGAATCATCCCTAGAAAATGCAAGGTTCGAGCAGGGAAAATTGAGGAAGAAGGGAGGTCAACGAGTCTGATAGGACTACAGTCTTAAGGGGTCAGTTGGCTAACGTGATTAAATACCTTATTAAAGTTATTAAAAATAATAAATGATTTTATTATTTATTTGTCCAGACACAAAAAGGGTTTTATTATTTTATGTAGTATTTATTGTGATTTTTATTTATTTTTACAAGTGAATTTATTAGGTGTTAATTTTGACATGTATAATTATTATTATATTTACCTTAATTTGTTGTATATTGTTTTTATTTTGTATTTTATGTCTTATTATTTTTTATATATAATTTGTATATTTATAACTTATTTTAATACAAACACACATATAAATTATTTTATGAAGTTATTTATTTTTTAATTAATTAGGCATATGTAATATTTATGTATAATGTAGGTATTCTTTACATATATATTAAAGTATAGTATTTATTTTATTTTATTTTTGACGATCTTGATTTATTTTTGTCATGTACATGTATTTTAATAATATTTACAAATATATAAAATATAAGAGAGTGAACAAATTAAGGAATAAATATATTTCTTATTTTATACATGTATATTGCACAATGAGGGTCCAAAAGTCAAATTTTGCATCTTAACTCCAAATTGAATGTAATTACTTTCATTAAATATATATTTTAATTTTATGAATAATAAATGAGAGTTTGATGAATTTTGAGCTTGTATGGAGAAAATACAAGTCTATGAATTTTTTGTGGATTTTATTCTGTTTGTCCTGGTACATTATGCATTATTCTTTAGTAAAATAAATTTTGTATTTTTTTATATTTTTATGTACAACTTTCATGTTCATAGTTTATTGATTTGAGATGTTAAAATAGGAAAATAAAACTGTTCCCAAAATATATTTATCGAAGAATTGAAATTTAGATTTTTGTGCATTTTGGCCCTTATCTCCCTATACTTTATTACTTGTTGACCAAATCATCATGATGACTAGGTCTTAGGGCTTAGAGTCATTCAATGCCTGTGATATTTCATTTCTTTTCCTTTTCTTTCTTTTATTCTTTTATTTTTGAATTAAATCGATAATTTTATACAACATTTACCATATAAATATCGAGTATTATTTGTGGAATTAGTGCTATTGGCATGCATTTAGTCAAAGATTTAATGCCAAAATGAAATAATAAAGGTGACTGGAGTGGGAGATTCAATAGGTACCAACCTGAATCCGCCCCATTTTATATACCTGAAATGAAGGATATGGTGAGATCCTTAAGTGCATCATGGAAGCATGAGGATCGCATCGTTTGCAATCAGGAGCGACTAGTCGCACTAGTTGCTTAAGGCAACATAAATTAAAAAATTTTCATGTGATGAAACCACATGATCCAAGAACGCTTCTCAGATCATTTCATCTAAACCACAAATAAGTATTAGGGTTACCTCTTGAAGCGTGGTTGTGATCGAGTCTCTAAACGAAGAGACCTCCTGTCTTAAGTCCGATCAGACGGAGGAGACACTTGCGAGCGTGTTGATGAAACACGTGCTCCTCGGAATCCATGTTGATTATCCAAGAAACAGACCGAAGGAGACAGAGATCCACGGGCAAACGATCGGGCAGCATAACTACGGCGTTGTGGCGATGGAGACTCTCTCTAGGGCATCCATGGTGGACGACTATATGAGGGAGAGAGAGTGGGCGTGCAGAGAGAATGAGAGAGAGAGAGAGAGTTGTTGTCTAACTTGTAACCTAGAAGAACATGGGGTGCCTCTTCTTTTATAATATTTTAGGATCCATGGATGTCAATCCGTGGACAACACAAATCCAATGGCTCTCACTGATTTGTGTTTCTTTTAATAATAAAGTTTTTTTTTGTAAATACACAACAACAATTGACTTAATTTAGATTTAATATATTTAATAAATCAAAATATAATTCAATCCTAAATTAAAATCAAGCATACATGGAGATTATTGGATGGAGATTTCACTCTCCATATTTATATGGATGGCTGCCAATTTCTACAGAGAAATTGTAGCCGTCCACCCTTCCAATATGGAAGGGTGAGATCTCCATACAATCTCATGCAATCTTGTTGATATTTCAAGATTCTTTGGAAATATCCATGATTTACAACAGCACTTGTTGTAAATTATTTTACAAAAATAATCCATAATTATTTGAGAATATTGCAATCTTGTCATTGGAAATTTGTGAATCACATTCAGAACCCCAAATAAAATGTAATATTTCATTTTCAATTCAATGTCCAATGTGAATCCAATTCACATCAACATTTAATTAACAAATGTAAATTATAAATAACTCTCTCTTATATATTATAATCACATTCATAATATATATATAATTAATATGGATAATGCTATCCAGATTATTCATATCCGTGATAATTGAATCACATTTATTTGAGAAGAGTCACTAAAATCCAGACCCGTTTCATCCCTCCCTAAGAATGGAAGCGTCATGGTTATACAATCGTTTATGATCACCCTCAGGTATTCCCGAATACCTGTACATCATGCATACTGGAAGACTCAGAATAAATCCGAAGTATAATATCTATTTAATACTGTCTACTTCAGGGTTTTATCAGTAAGTTTCTCATTCGATCATTGGGAGTTGGTATCGATCATATACTTTCCAAACACATATATCATACCTAGGTCCTGATCATATACTTTCCAAAAGTATATATCAAACCTACATATTCAGTCAAGCTTCAGAAGCGAGACGCCGTATACGAATTTGATTCTTCTCAATATCTCATGAGTGAGCTCATGTCTTCCGATTTAGTAATGAACCTGTATGATCCCTTTGGGAGATCGTACTATACATATGCCCTTACATGCACACCAGCGGGCTGGCGTATAGACCTTGGTTAGTTCATCAATCTATTGGTATGCCAAATGTACATACGTAGACATATAGTAACACATCTGTCTCCGTAAGAGGATGTGTGCCTATATCGTGACAGCATACGATATAAGACTTTGGTTATCTCGATCTCGTTAAGTCAACTCTTTGATCTAACTTATCTAACACCTCCGAATCTCTATTCATATGCAGAGGACCTGCATTAAGAGGTCGGTTAGATATCAGCCTTTAGAGAGAGGATTGACATCTCCTCCTCAGGCTGGAGATCATCTCTTAATAATCACTTGACGGTGCTTGATGAGTCCTCAATCTAACCCTTTAGATATTCATCCAAGCACCAACCTCTATGATTCAATAATTGAATCAACAGCTGTATGATCATTAAGATGGCCATGGTACATACCCTAATTGTACTAAAGGGCCTATTATGCAAATCAGTTGTTCTTCATTTCAGACCAGGGAATGATATTTACAATAACATTTATTGCATAATGGCTTATTGTGGGCTCGCATGTCCAACACGAAACCCATCCAATTTACTGTTGGACAGGTTTGTATTTTAAATTTACTACCTATGCCGGTATGGGTTGGGGTTAAGAATTGCCTAGTGGATACCCAAACTCGAACCCACCCCAAATCTTTCTAACACACACACACATGCATGTTTGATTTTAGTCAAACTCATCAAATCTACTGCATATCTATTAGCTATCAATCTACATATATTTAAACTTTTGGCATTTCTAAACATCGGAAGTCTTTGAGTACCGCCATGTTATATGATCTCCTTTTTATTGTGCAAAAATCTTATTTACATTAACGAATGGCTTAAATTTTTTACTAGTTGAATAAGTGGGTGCTTATTGGGTGCACGAGTATCCGTTGGGTATATATGTACCTACCAGAAATTATCTCGTTTAATAAAATGTGCAGGTATGGATAGTGATATTAGAAATGGATACATGTTTGAGATTATTGATAAATGTCCCAAATCCGACATGTTGACATCCCTACCCATATACACAACAGATACCGTGCACCCAATGGGTATCCACTTATTCGATATCGTATCATTTTAAACTATTCATAAATATAAATACGATTTCAAGAATAAATTAAACATAGTGATGTCATGTAATATGGTGGTAATGAAAGATGTGCAATGTGCGAGAATGTTAAAGGTTTATACATATTAGGTGTTCGATTGACATTTTTTATTTATTAAAGTTACAAAAAGGTAGTTGAATATAAATAGATAAATGGAGAGACGAAAATTGAATTGGATATGTGTGTGTATGGAGATCGATACTTACTAGATATAAAATGTAGTTGATGATTTTGACTAAAATGCAACACACATATTCAAATTTATATTTGTTTTTTATTCAAGTTTGGACTGGGTTTAGGTCTGGGTACTCGCATGGCAATCCCAACTGCTTACCTAGACCCGTATGTGTAGTCAATTTAATGCCCAAACCCGTCTAAAAGTAAATGGGACAATTTTCAGATCCTTAAATAGGATAAGTTACAGGTCAGGTACACAATAGGTATATCTAAATTGATATCCCCAGTTCTATGTGTAAGTCGTAGTTATAAAGGGCCCATTGCGTAAATACAAAAATATATAAGGTTATGGATGTAAAAATCTTGTTATAACAAACCCAACCTCACTTTACGGAATAATAATTAATGATTGACGATAAACAAGTAAATTTATTTCTCATTTTTGTTTGTTCTTTTGATGGATAAGAAAGCAATGGACAATGCAGCAAAGACATAGCAATCACCAATGTCTTTCAAGTGGAAGAGGAGGTGAGCCCCTCACAAAGTCCTATTAAAATGTAATTAACTTGAGCTTGGGGGGCAGCCGCCGCGACCGGACCCAATCTCGCTTATAACAACTAGTCCATTATAAATTATACAGCTAAATCTTAATACGGAAAAGTCGAATAATTATTGGACTAAACAAGTGTATAATATCCAAAGGATTTTCACGTACTTCTAAAACATTATTAATGGGGCAAGAATGCCAAAATCCCTATATTTTTTTTCATTTAAATTAAAATAGTCAAACATAAGCGGCTTGACTTCATACTTCACGATGTTATTTGAAAAGTATAAAGGGATAATCTCTGTCAGACCTCCTTTGAATGTTAGATAATATTACCTTATCTACGGAGAGGGGGGTCATCATATGATGATTGTGCCATGTATTCTTTGCATAGTATTCATCACTGCAAATCAGTTATACTGATCAACAAAATCTTTGTGCATCTTTTATTCTTCCTTTGTCTGAAAGGAAACAAAAACGAGAGAGCAGATCGTCTGATATAGTCAAAACTGTTTTGAAAATCAGACCGAACAACTGGTTCGACTGGTTCGATAGTTCAAAATTTTTATAAAACCGTCAGTTTAACCCACTATTTTAACCTGGTTTAACCAGTTCAACTGAAATTGAACCGCACTAATTTTTTAATTTATTCAAAAATAACGCTAGTGCTGGGGAGTTGAATCCATGAACTTTGGTTATATACAACGAACTCTAACTACTCTAACACAACTTTTGCATGTAATGGATTTTAAATATAATTAAACAACTATTTTTTGTAAAGCATCTGCTCCACATAATATATATGATACGTGTGACATTTGATGGTACATACAACAAATATTTTACGTATATTATAAAATATATACATTGTTTACGTATCTTATTTTTGTATCAAGTATATTTAAATATATATTTTATATACATTTTATTTCATTTTGATTTGATTAACTAGTTCAATCACTTTTTTCTCATCGATTTAATTTAATCAGATATTTTATATAATTATAACATCATCATCTGATTGAACTCAACTGACTTGATCACATAATTGAACTCAATCTCATCATTTCGACAAGATTTTCAATTCGATATCCAGTTAATTTCAAAAACATCGATCAAAAGTAAGCCAAAGACCTTTGACTATATATATATATATATATATATATATATATATATATATATATATATATATAAAAGCTCCAATTGAGTTCCAACATGGGTCGTAAATTATACACACACATATAATAGCACGCCTTTATTCCCATGCCGATCTTGTTGGTGAACTCTCGTGGAGAGAACAGTATGCCATCATGGGCAGAAGGTAACCTTGTAATTAGTGCCACCGCGGCACGTGAAAGTGCTGGTGGCGTCGTCCTTGGGGTAACTATAGGCGTCGGGGCACTTCCCCTTGAAGTACCTCGAGTAGTCGGTGGGCCCGCAGCTGCCGGAATTGCAGCAGTACTGGTTCGTCTTGAACACCGTGCACGGGTTGTTGCACCCGTCGGTCACCCGCAGCGGCCCGGGGCACTGCCCGACCACGTCTCCCGCGCAGCGTATCCCACGGCACGAGGCGCCCCCCGTCGGGCTGAAGTCCATCGGCACGTTGAAGCCGTCGACCAACGATATGTCGAAGAAGTCCAGGTTCATGTACTGGTTGAGCGCGAACTCCGCGAGGGTGTTCGGCGGGGCACCGTAGGCTGTGCATTGGAGAACACCGCCGCAGTCCCCCGTCTGGCAGTGACCACGGCCGTTGCCATCGAAGGAGCACCCCGTGCGGGCCCATACACGTCCGCCGGTGGTGCCGGCGTTTACGGTGAGGACCCAGGTTTGCCACTGATTGAGCTGGCGGCCGCCGCCGGGTACCGCGGCGGCCCAGACGGTGTAAGGGCATTGGTTTACGATGGTGAAGGTGGCGGCGGAGGTGATGGCGGGAAGGAGGAGGAGGAGAATGGGAGGGAGATCTGGGCTGCCATTGTGGTGGCTCGCTTCTTGCGAAATGCAATTGGAGGGGGGATGGGATGGTATTTATAAAGAGGGTGATGCTCATCTCTCTCTGTGTGGGAGTTTTGATACGGAACTCAAGGAGGTGGATAAGAGTGTGGAAAGGAATTGGATGCTTGGAAGAAGTTGGTCAAATTTGGAGTCCCATCCTTTCTCCCCTGAGTCGTTGCCTTCTCTCTTTTCTATAATCAAACCGGTCCCAATTGGCTACTACTTATCTTACTAAAACAAAACCCAACATCACTTTAACTAAGGAGAAGGAATAATGATCAACGAGTGTTAATGGATCATAAGCAAAAAAAAATATCGTTCTTGTTCACCGTTTGGAGGGATAACGAGGCAATGGATAGTACCGCAAAGATTAGATTTAGAGGGTGACCACTTTATTTCGAAGTTATTTAACTTGGAATGAAGTTCTCTCTCTCCCTTTTTTTTTGAGATGAGAGGAAT
The DNA here is from genome assembly GCA_037367405.1 of Ottelia alismoides. Taxonomy (NCBI): domain Eukaryota; kingdom Viridiplantae; phylum Streptophyta; class Magnoliopsida; order Alismatales; family Hydrocharitaceae; genus Ottelia; species Ottelia alismoides. Next base: position 1,603,970 of record JAZKJV010001005.1, on the reverse strand, counting down.
TCTGAAAGGGACCGCGAATGACTTCAACCTATAGATGCAACAAGGAAAATAAGTTGTGGCAACAGAATTATGCCTACGGATCTGAGGTTTGTGGCTACGGAATTGGTTCCGATCACATCACTTAATGATGTATAGCCATAGCTATAAGTCTTGTCGCGAGAGTTCTATGACCACGAATATGTCGTGACCACAACAAGTAGCCGCAAAAGTTGTAGTGACTATAATTATGACATTAATATCCTCCTTATATCTGTGAAGGCTTTGATCATGGAATTGTGGCTACAGAAACCAGTGTCCACACAATTATCGTAATCACAAGTTTATGTTGCAACATTCTGCAACCACAACTTGTTTTCTGTGTAGTGAAATGGACATGAATATATCCATATCCATTTCGCCATTATATCCGGTTTAAAATGGATATGGTTACGAATATCACTTGATATCCTCAAACATCAGTAGTTATAAATGTACATTTGATTTATACAATATGGTTGCTAATTTATTTTGTAGGAGTTTTTACACATATAACCTTAAATACATTAATAATCATGCGATAACCTTCCTATTCCGAATTACACATTAAACCATGAAAGCAGTACAAAACACGAATAGTTATTGAGCAGTACATGACATAATCTTATGTTATTTTCCGCCAAGTTTCTCCGTTAACATCCACATATTCCATTAAATGTTCACGTACCCTTTTTTATTACATGATCTTTGCAAATAATACGCTCCTTTCTCTCACTCTCATCTTCCTCGTCCTCGTCAATCCATCCTCATCTCCTCCTCCTGTGTCGCCGTCAAGAGCGCATGAGCTTCTCCTCCAATAACTCCTCCAATAACTTGTAGGAGACAGGGAGGAGTGACAGATGTAAACACAACAAAATCAGAGGGTTTGGATTGTTGATGAGATCAGGAATTACAAAAAAAGACGGGATTGACGTGCACATGATGGCTCGTAATGTTCATGCCAAGTGCACGCCCTCTAAGTGGGCGAGCACATGTGCTCGTTCACAGCGTGGTCGCCGATACGAGAGTCGCCCCGGCTGGTGGGCGAGCACATGGGAATGTATGTCCTCGCCCGCTTCTTGGCGTGCACAAATGTGCTCGCCGTTTAATGATCGTCCCTATAAAATAGGGCGATCATTTACGGAGCACCTGGCGAGCACATGTGCCCGCCCAAACAGATCTCCAGAAAAAAAACTATACAAGTTCGACGGAGTTTTGACGCCCCGTCGAACCTGTATAGCCTGTCAATAAACCACTGCAGGTGCTTATCAGAGCTCGCTAAGCATATATATAGTATACCAGTTCGTCAACTAAATTAACTAGCGCTGACAAGTCGAACTCACACAATATACATTAACTTAGAAACTAAACATTCAAATTTAACATCTAAATACTACAAATATATGTTCGAAGCAACAATGACAAGTAAAATTACAACAAATTATACTATCAAAGTTCGTATAAATTAAAAGACGTGCTAAAAGTTTAACAACAACACAAGCCAATAGCAACAACAATTCACTTCTTTGATCTAAAAATTTTAGACATTAAACCCTACTTTGATTTCTTTTTTTCCTTCTCCTTCTCTTTGAACCTAGCATACATGTGTGCCTCTTCTTCAGGGTCGTTCTCCTCCTCCTCTTCGTCATTCGATTCAATCTAATCAGGTTGAAATGCACACCCTTGTGACCTATATTATATATGGAAGATATATACTGTTACTTGCATTTTGTAGATATGGAAATATAAAATTATTACTCATTCTAAGTAGAATACTTACATATACGTCGTGAAATCTTCTCGGAGCTTCGTCACCTACTCCACCATCATCGCCATCTGCGACCCCATTGGCATTGATGATTGGGACGAATGTGGTTGTATGTACGGCGGCTGGGAGTATGCATAATAGGAATGACGATGTTCCTCCACATAGTATGGAGGAAGACCACCAAGTGTCTACTTCCTGTTCGCCACAACGTCCCTCTCCTCCAACACTTTATAAGATTTCCATTATTTAATATGAAATTATATATAAGAAATGAGTATAGTAATATAATATTTATCTATACCTGCTTCTAGATTGTTTTATCAAATGGTGGTTGCTCTCCAGTTGGATCACCACCTCATTTTTCTGCAGATACTACCAAATAACGATCCTGAAATACAAAATGAAATATAGAAAAATGAGTTATAATATATCTTTTCAATTGCAAATAAATTGATAGACTTACCAACAATTCTCTTGCTTTAGGAGTGGACCATTGCGACTCTCCTTCTTTCCCACTCATGTGGGACCTCGACCATCACTCCTGAAAATGAGGGTTCTCTTTCCAACCTAGCTGTCTGAAAAATAATTTTATGATGTGATAATAACATTCATTATATTAAAGTAAATTTTAAAAAATAAATTTTATATTATAATACCATCTCCGCTCTAATTTGATGGTAGCTTTTAGAGTCACTTGTTGATTTAATCATTTGTTTTTGGCGATTTGTTCTTCCCACCGTGAATCTCCTTCCAAACTCTGCATCCGCAATGAATGCATCACAGAAACCCGCCCCATTTGCAAGGAATATGTTATGATTATCGATTACTTTAAAAATTTTATTATAAATTATTTAAGAAATACAAATACCTATCATCCGTACATTGTGCTGGCGGGAATCTCTTCATCTCTTCAAAATTCATCTCCTCGCATCCCGTCTTCGCATGCGAGTCTCTCCTAGGAATCGATGGTATCATTGCTGACAAACTCCATTACCGAGTTGAAGCTTCTTGCATTCTTGTCGTGGAGGCAATTAGCCCCAATCGAGGTTCAGTCAACCTCGATTTGATAAGATTGCTTCTTATTATATCGATTTTCACTGGCAAGTGCCAACCAGTGTTGCAGTTCGTCTATCCATGCGACTCTCTTGTTAGGGATTGGGTTCTCTGTTGTGGTATTGTACCTGTTGTACCCACCACAACCGCTCGATCAAACTCGAGCATAATCGAGCGACTGTGGTGGATACATCAGGTACAACACCACAACAGATGATCCTGACCCCTCTTGTCATGGGATCACTACCACAAAAAAGCATCTTACCTATGTTTACTAATGCGTACTCAGGTTGCTTTTAACGTTGGTGAACGGCTATGCACACGTTAAAAAATATCCAAAATATTTGTTGGGCTATCTACGTCAGGGGTATTCTGGATGTTTTTATAAAATGTCAGTGTAGACTCATCGCCTCATCGGGCGACGTTTAAAAACGTGACTTTATCTTGGTGGGAATTTTTGGAAAACGTCTATATAGAAAGGGTTAAATGGGGCTGCCCACTGGGAGTAGCCAACTTGGCTACTCTCACCTCTATTTTTCCCTCATTTTTTTATTTCTTTGGAAAATAAAAATGTATAAATTCATATTATATCCCTCTAATATTCTATTAAAATTTCGTCAGAAACAGAGACTCGTACGGCCTCCATCCAAACAAGGTCGATTTAAAAAAAATCTTGCGACCGTTAAAAAAAATGACGTCTGAATGGAGGGCCTAGGAGTCTCTGTTTTCGACGAAATTTTAATAGAATGTTAGAGGGATACAATGATGAATATACAAATTTTTATTTTCCAAAGAAATAAAAAAATGAGGGAAAAATAAAGGTAGGAGTAGCCAAGTTGGCTACTCCCAGGGGACAGCCCCATTTTACCCATATAGAAACTATCTTTTTTGACGTTAATTAGCATCGGTGGTGTATGTTGTATATGAATGTTTTTAAGCATGGCTTACATTGCTTCTAACGTCGGAAAACATCGAACATCAATCAAGTATTATTTATGTCTCTTTTAAAACTTATAACAATTGTTATCTAAAATAAACCTTTATATGCGACAATGTGATTACATGCAAATTAATGTTGGCGTTTTTCTTCGTGGACGCACTGTGAGCAAAATCAAAGCGAATTTATGCATTGAAATGTGAAAGGAAAGTCAAATATTAGAAGGATTTCATAAAATTTCAAATTACATTTTGATCATATTTAAGTACAAACTGACAGTAAATTCAAAATTACATAAATAAATCAAACTATCTAACCAAGACTCTTCTTCAGTCTCCGCATCAAAATCGACATATAAGGAACATGATATCTTGCATACCATCACACCATCGCATTAGTCTCCATTCTTCATGAAATTTCTGCTAACGGCCCATCCATACAGATAAGGAACATGATAATCTGCATCAAGTGACATTAGTAAAAGTCAGTTCCACAGTTTTTGTAATCATCATGTTAAAAAATAACAGTTCCTGCTAAACAAAACTACAAGCATAAATCATTGATCAATTTAACATTGCATCTGGAATGATAAGTCCAATTGTACATTCACTTGGAAACTGTTAGAATCCAGCCGTCCAATTTACTTTCATCTTGTACCTGTAAAATTTGATGGTCATATTGTGTCAATAATACATGTAACTCTAAGGTAGTTTTTCTGTATATAGTAACTTATAAATAGTACATTCACTTATAAACTACTTGTCAGTTGTAGCTCTATGTTCAGAAACATGAGATACTGATTTGGATGCTATAGAAGATAATTAGATGTATTTATTATTGCTTTGAATAATAATTTCACGTATCATCAAAAGTCATATTTAGCATCACTCTTTCTTTTAAAATAATACACTTTAAGATGTTTGGAAGTAATTGTAATAGTTGAGATAAAGTAAATTTGTTTCCCTAGCTATTTGTCTATTGAAGATCTTTTAGTTGTACTATGCATAACATCATGCACATGCGTATAAGATGCTTTTGACCACAATTATGACTATATTGTGCAACTTACCATTTGTTTATGAGACCCTACGGATATATTCATTCAAGTATTAATATTCAGTTAATGTTTTTACCACCATTATGACCATATTATACAACCTATCATTTGTTAATGAGAGCCTATGGATATATTCATTCAAGTATTAATATTCCATCGATGTTTTTGACCACAATTATGACTATATTATACAACTTCCATTTGTTTATGAGAGCCTATGGATATATTCGTTCAAGTATTAGTACTCAGTTAATGATTCATGTCTTGAACATTTCACATATGTCTCAATCGATTAGATCTCATTTTGATCCACAGTTGCTCTTGCTTTTTTATGGATTCGTTTGTGTATTATTTGAAAACAAAATTTAACCGAGTGTTACTTTAGAAAAAAAACATGTGCATACTAGTGAAAAATATGGCATCAATTAAGTGACATCAAGTCTCAAAACAATATTCAATTATGATTGTCCCACACATAATGGCGATGATTTGGGAAAACTCAACATCTAGGCATTTGAAAACAAATAGACTGGTAATATTATGAAATATCCTTCATCATATTTATATCTCAATGATGAAGAAAATAGGGACACCTTTCTTGAAGAAGCGGCAAATGGAGATAACCAAAGACGGTGTAACATCCCGGACTTAGGTCCCCGGTCCGTTATCGAGAAAAACTGACCCTGATAACTTGTTGGGTTCGAGCTCAAATGGACCCGTTGACAACCACCCAAAATACTTAAGCCCAAGTTGTCAAGTAGTAATCCCCACCACTTATATACCACACCCACACTTTGTGAGTTTTCCATGTGGTACTATGTTTGGGGTTAGGGTGTTACAACCTCCCCCACTTATATTCGCAACGTCCTCGTTGCGACATGGCACGTCACTTATTCCCAGTGATAGTGGCGGACGCACGCTCCGGGTAGCCATTTCCTTCAACCTCTTTGTAGGGGCGGCTCCACCTCTCGGGTAGCCCTTTCCACTATCCGAGAGAATTTGGCTCTGATACCATTTGTAGCGTCCCGGGCTTAGGTCCCCGGTCCGTTATCGAGGAAAACTGACCCTGACAATTTGTTGGGTTCGAGCCCAAATGGACCCGTTGACAACCACCCAAAATGCTTAAGCCCAAGTTGTCAAGTAATAATCCCCACCACTTATATACCACACCCACACTTTGTGAGTTTTCCATGTGGTACTATGTTTGGAGTTAGGGTGTTACAACTTGTTGTAAAATCCCAACACAAAAAGTCCCACACCGTGGAACACAAAAATTTCCAGGTGGGATAAATAGTGAGGAGCTTACTACCGAACAATCCGGCTTAAGCATTTTGAGGGTGGTTAATCGGGTCCGTATGGGTCCGATCCCAAGAGGTTGTTAGGGCCAGTAATATTCCGTTAACGGACCGGGGACCTAAGCTGGACGTTACAAATGGTATCAGAGCCGAACACCCTCTGACAGTGGAAAGGGCTACCCGAGAGGTGGAGCCACCCCTACAAGAGGTTGGAGGAAATGGCTACCCAGAGCGTGCAGCCGCCACTGTCACTAGGAAGAAGTAATGTGTCATGTCGCAACGAGGACGTTGCAAATATAAGTGGGGGAGGTTGTAAAATCCCAAAACAAAAAGTCTCACACCGTGGAAGACAAAAATTTCCGGGTGGGATAAATAGTGAGGAGCTTACTACCGAACAATCCGGCTTAAACATTTTGGGGGTGGTTAATCGGGTCCGTATGGGTCCGATCCCAAGAGGTTGTTAGGGTCAGTAATATTCCGTTAACGAGTTATATTCCGTTAACGGATCGGGGACCTAAGCCCGGGACGTTACAAATGGATATTGGAGGTGTGGATCGAGTAAAGGCTAGAGAAGACAAGCAGCTTGGCATGGATAGAGCAGAGGCTGGGGGGAAGAGCATGGCGCTAGGACGTGGACCAATCAGAATCTAGAGAAGGGTGTGTGTGTGTGTTGCTACGGCACAGAGCGAGTGGAGCATGGAGAAGGATCAAGAAGAAGCCGATCATGTTTTAAGGTGGCAGATGATTTAGAAGGGTCGATTAGCAGGAAGTAAGCGTGGAGGGAGCGGAGGCCGGAGAAGGGCGTGAGAGAAGGGAGGTGTTCAAGATTTTTGGAGAATAACTAGAATGAACTGAAGAGGGAAGAATTGGAAAAAATATATTTTTTAAGGTTTCAGGGCATTCGAGAGAGGGAGTTTGAGCGGTATATTTGGATAATAGGCGATCGTGTGTGGATGTTTAGCATTTAATGTCATAAAAAATTAGTTTGAAGTTATTGAAATTAGAATGCCAACATAGACCGCGAGACATGATTCACAGATCTCGAAGGTAGGTCGGCGTCTTTTTCTTCGTCGAGGACGAGAGAGAGAATTTGAGAGTGGGATGGATGGGGGCTCCCGAACTCGAGGCGTTTCTCGGATGATGGCTTCTTCTCCGTTTGGAGGCTATTTATAGGGTGCGAGCCCCTCGAGCCGTCCGTCCCCATTTTTCCGCGCATGCACGTTATCGTTCCGCCGGATCCGGTCATCCAGTAACCGTCGGCCGTAAAATGGTCGGGGTACGTTTGTTGACCACTTAAGGTCATGGCCGGAATCATTCAAACATGTCCCACTTGATCGAAGTGGTCAAAACTTATATGCTCCCACTATTCGTGTAGTATATACATGGAGATTTATCATGTGAGGATCATTATCTATGAAACATCTTTCTTTACTCATACATTCCTGAGTCTCATTAAACCAACATGTTTAATGTATGTTCCTGCTGTTATACCCTCGGTAAGGGAATCAACCAACATGTCACTGGTAGATATGTAGGTTACCGTGATTTCTTACTTCGCCACTATATCTTGTATATAATGATATTGGATCTAAATGTGTTTTCCTTTATAACTATTACCCCACTATTGATTAAGCTTATCGCAGCTTGATTGTCATAATACATTTCAATTGCCCTTTGACCAATTCGAGGCTTAGATTATCTAGAAAGCCTCTGATCCAAACAGCATGAGTGGTGGCCATGCTACATGCAATGTACTCAGCCTCATGTGTGTGTTGAGATACACATCCTTGTTTCTTACTTCAAGCCATATAATGTCTTTCTTAACTTGTAAACCTTTTTCTCCCGACTTTTAACCTCATATCCATCAGGTTGTCACATATAAATCTTCTCTTTTAATTCTCCATTAAGAAGGTGGTCTTCACATCCATTTGGAAAATTCCAAATCCATATATGCGACTATGGCTAAGATCATCTGAACAAATGCAAACTTAGCCACTGGAGAATAGGTTTTCCGGAATCTATTCCAGCTTGCCGAGTATAACCCTTGACAACTAATCTTGCTTTGTATTTGTCAACACTACCGTCAACTCGGTACTTTTTCTTGAATACCCACTTACATCATATGGATTGCCTACCTTCTGTCAAATCACATAATTCCCAAACACCGTTTCGCTCGATTGAGTCTAACTCATCTCTCATGGAGGCCGACCATGATTCCGACTCAGACGAAGCCATAGCTTCATCAAAGGATATAGGATCTGTACAATCCGCGACATCCTATCCACGGTGTAGCACGACGCCTCGCATCCGTAGAAATGGTAATCTTCCATCCATGCGGGCCGTGATCTCGATCTCTTATTGTCGATTATACTCGTGGGTTGTGTGGGTCCACCCACTTCTTCTAAAGGATTATCATGTTCTATAGGCTTATTCTCTACATTTGGATGATCGATATCATCCTCTAGTTCTTGTCTAATGCTCTAGTAGTCTTCATTGTCCTTTAGGACAATCAGAGGACCTGATTCCTCCACTTCATGCTCCTATTCTTGATTAATTTTAAGAAAAGTGGTATCACGATTTTCGTCAGACCTTTAGTTTAATGGAAGAACCTATATCCTTTAGATTGTTCATTATATCCAATAAACTTGCACTTTAATGTTCTAAAGACTAGCTTGTCTCTAAGCTGACTTGGTACCATAACAAGTGCAACACATCCTCATATCCGGAGATGGCCCAACTCAGGATTTCTGCCATTCCATATTTCATATGGCGTTGATTCTATGGATTTGGTAGGAATCTTATTCGGTATATAGTTCGCAGTCAATACTGACTCTCCTCAGAATTTCTTGGAGAGTCCTGAGTGTAAAGCATACACCTTATTGCATGCATCAAAGTTCGGTTCTTTCTTTCTGCTACACCATTCTGTTGTGGTGTATAGGGCATTGTAGTCTTCCTACGAATGCTTGTCTGAATACAGTAATCCTCAAACTACTTTGAGGTATATTCCCCATCTCTATCTGTCCTAATAGTTTTGATTGATTTTCCCAATCTTGTCTCCACTTCCGTCTTATATCTCTTAAAAGTTTCAAGTGCTTCCGACTTTCTTCCTAATAGATAGATATAGGAGAACTTTGAGTAGTCATCAATGAATGTTATAAAGTATTTCTTATTTGTATGTGTGTTGACGCTCAGTGGTCCACATGTATCTGAATGGATCAAGACTAGTAACTCTGTTGACCGAGTTCCGATTGAGAAGGATCTTCTCATCATTTTACATGTCAGTCAATGTTCGCAGGACAATGTCCTTCACCCGTGATCTTAGGCAACAGATTTGCCTTCATCATTTGATCCATCTTAGAATTTCCTGGATGACTCAGTCTCATGTGCCACAAGTCATAATCAGACAAACAACACAAGGAATAATCATAAGCGATATTCATTGATTCAATAGAATTTATTACAGAAAGATAAAACAGGTTATGCTCGAGTACAAACTTTCCCATCATATAGACCTTCTTATTCTTGCCTGTAGACACACGCTTATTATAAAAGCGGACGTTGAAATCCTTTTTGAGCAGCACTGGGACAGAGATCAGGTTCCGACGTATCCCAGGGGCATACAGTACATTATTCAGTACCCTAATGCTATCCTCCAGGTCAAGCCTCTTTGTCCCAACATCTTCTACGTCCAAGTAGGTGTTGTTTCTCATGAAAATCATTTGTTCTCCTTTGCTCGGCTCCTTGAAGTCCGCCAGGCCTTCCTTTGTCTTGGCGATGTATCTGGTTGCTCCAGAGTCGATCCACCATCGATCACTGTCCGGTGATGACGGAGTTGCATTCTACGACAACCGTGAATTCCATTTTCTTCTTGCCTTTATTTTAGGCAATTTAGAATTTCCTAACTTCTTCTTGTTGGGGCAATTGACCTTGAAATTGCCATATTTGTCGCAATCATAGTGAGAGCCACGTGGGTATTTCCCACTCTTTCCCTTGAATTTCGCCTTGGAGGGGCCCAGTCTTTTCTTCGTATGCACGACATTTGGTTTTTCTTCTTCCTCGACCTCAAAGATCTTAACTTTCGATCTTTGCTTAGAGATGTCTTGTTCGATTGCCAACTGTGCAGGTAGGTCCGTCACGGACTCAATGTTGCCATTCATCCGCCGAGATGTGGCAACCATGTCGAATGACAGTGGGAGACTTCCTAATATAGCTGTGATTTGCATCCTCTCCGGAATCGCGCAATCAGTAGCCGCAAGATCCTTGGCCATCACGATCATCTTGTTCACGTGCTCGAGGACGCTTTCAGATGCCTTCATTCTACACGAGTTGTACTGGTGTAGAAGAAGCTGGACGCTCACTCCTGACTTGGAATGGTATTTGTCCTTAATCACGATCCAGAGCTCGTAAACTAATTCGCAGGTCTCGAATACCTGAATCAGATTCAACTCCATATGGGTCAACATAAAACTTCTAACTCTATTATATGTTTTCTCCCACTGTTCGCGGGACCTAATTTCTTCTACAGTTGGATTCTCATATAATGTAGGGTCGGGTTTATCTATTATGGAGTGTATGCTATCATGGAGCAAGCCAAAGTAGATCTTTCTACTCCACAATTCATAATTAGTATCACTAAGGTACTCTATTTTCCCTACCTCGGTAGCAATGGTTTTGCTTGTCATTTTGGATCTAATGAAATAAAAGGTAAGTTTGGTATGAGATTTATATGATTTAGTAGGAATAAACAATGAGACTCTTGTTTTAAACAAAAAAATAACAAAACAGATTGATAAAGAAACTAATTAAGATGCTTAATGAAATCTAGATAATAGAAAAACTTAAGCAAGGAGATGTAATTCAAGAATGTTAAAAAAACTTAAAAAAATAATTTTTTTGTCAAGAATTATCAAGAAAACTTTAATGAGATACCTACAAATTAACAGATCTCCTTAACCGGTTAATCAAACACAACAACACCATTTTTTAAAAAAAATACAAGAGATTCCACTTCCGTTCAAGCAATTTTATAATCCAATCAACGGACAACTACAAACAAGTCACCTCGTTTCCAATAACAAGCATTTAATGTCAATTATAGTGATTAAACTAGTCTTCTGTAACAAAAGATTATGGTTCTAATCCCTTTAAGAAATGGTGAAGTTAATCACTTTGTATTTTACAACATTACCAGTGATTACTTCTATCTTAGGTGGATGTTAATAGCTATTGGATTTTTTTATATCTCAATGCTAACAAGCAATAGGTTAACGGGACCTTTAAAAAAACACAGGAGGAAGCGCGGATGGCAATTTGGATTTTTTTTAATAATATGATCAATCAATTTTAAAGCAAGTTGTATAAAAAAAGCAATCGACAATGGAGTTAATGGAAAGAATACCCTCTTTTGAATGGGGATTAAAGCTAAAAGAACGACACCTTTAGTGGGTTAATGCTGAAAAAGAAAAAAAAAGAACAAAAAAATAGGGTGTGCCCCAACTTAAAGAATAAGAAGTCACGGGTGCCTTTTAAATTAATGTGAAGGTTGATGTCAGAAAAATTAAAGAATAAGAAGTCACGGATGTCTTTTCAATTAATGCAAAGGTTGATGTCAGAAACCTTTTTTTAACCGAACAGATTCACGTGATCAAACAAAAAACAAAAAAATGAATATAGGGGAACATGCGACCCTTTGTTAGGGTTTAGTCGAGAACGAGAGGGTGGCGGCAATGGAACTTCAAGTCCGTCCGCTGGTCGTTGAAGTGGCGGCGATGATGCACGGACCGGCAAAGCAACGAGGAACGACGATAAAGCTCTGACACCAGTCACGGATCTCGAAGGTACGTCGGTGTCTTCTTCTCGTCAAGAACGAGAGAGAGAATTGAGAGTGGGATGGATGGGGGCTCCTGATGAATCCACATTTCATCATCTTTATTCTATCATTTTGGCATCAAAAACCCTAGCAAATGCCTGTAAATGTCATTAATATCATCATCTTGGCATTCATGCATGTGCATTTATTTAGTGTATAAAATACTGTAATTAAAGCCAAAATTATAGAATAAAGAAAGTAAAAGAAAAAGAATAAAATATTGTAAATATTTTATGACCCGAAACCCCGAGACCTAGGCATCTTGATGAATAGATCGACAAGGAATAAAGTAGGGGGAGATAAGGGCCAAATACCTATATTATTCTATTCATTCTTTATTCATTTTGGGACCTATTTTTGGTTCCACTTTTTAATCATCAAATAAAGAAACTTTGTACATGAAAGTTGTAGATAATATTACAAGAAAAGATACAAAATTGATTTCACAGAAAAAGAATGTACAGATAAAAAGTTATAGTCTGAATAAGAACCCAGAATCCCAACTTCCCAGACCCGTATCTCACAACTAACAACTCCAAATGCAGCATACTCACCTTTAGTTGTATATAGAATAAAATAAGCTATTTAATGGCGGTAGTTTCTCATTTGGCGGAGCTACGGTTTGAAAGTTGAGTTTTGGACCCTCATTGCATACTTGTACAGATTAAAATATTCAATTTATTATTTATTCATTATTTCTATATTTTTACATTTTTATAATTATGTAAATATTACTTATGATAATTACGTACATTAAAATTGGAATAAAAACCTAAAGAAAACTCAAAATAAAAATAAACATATATAGAGTATACAGGTATTATACCTATATGTATACCTATACATTATACCTTTATATTTTATTTAATATACAGAATACATCAGAAAAATAAAACAAAAATATATTTGTGTGTATGAAAGTATTTTATTATTTTAGAAAATACTAAACAAAAAATAATAAAAATAAAATACACAGAATAAAAATAAAAGACTAAAATACATAGGTATTATACCTATATAGGGCTAAAAGTGAACTTGTAAAAATATAAATCATAAAAATAATTAAAAATCGGCATAAAATACTACATAAAATTATAAACACTTTTTATTTTATCACCTAATTAAAATAACACCATTTACTATTTTAAAATGATTTATTAAGATGTTTTTCCAGGGTTTTTCCTGGTTGGTCTACGTGGACCAACCAGGAGGGTCTGAGAGTTGACCTCGGTCAACTCTCTGACCCAACCCCTGTGGCTTTGTCACAGTGTGTTGACCCCCCTTCTTCCACCTTTTTTCGAGGCTAGCCCTTTCACCTAAACATGCTCCACCCTTCACGACTTTTGAAGCTCGAGCATCAAGGATTCTCGCCCAAGCATTATCTTGGGCCGCGGATCGCTGCACCACCCGCCAGGCCTCGTTCTACCCCCGCTGTCCGTCAACCCCTTAAAACCAACTCCTCTTCTATTTTGAAAATTTGAACCGCAAATTCCCATCGATCTTCCCCCCTTGGTCGAGCTAAAGGCGCCTGGAGGTGACAGCTCCGAGCTCCGGGCTTCAAGGCGGCTTGATAGCACCCGATAGACGCGAGTTCCACACCTCCGACGAAGCTCCGCTGTCGAGGTATCCACCTTGGCCCCAGGCCATCGAGGTCGTTTCTTTGCTTCTTTTTATCCTCATAGCATCCCTGGTAGACTTAGGATCATTTCCCCATTCATCCCTTGCCGATTTGATCATCGAATCGCTTCATTGATCACCTCGTCGGAGCGCAACTCCGGCGAGCGCCCATCTCACAGCTTACTCCATTTCGAGAGCCACTGGAGGTCGAGGCATTTTGCCCTCGACCTCTGTAACATTTTTGCGTGCAGGTCGTGCAGTACTAAAGCACCTGGAAGCGGATTTTGACGGCCGGTCGATGCACCTGGAGCTCCGTGCTCCGCCGACCTCGTCCCTCCCCTCCGAGCCTCGCCGGAGCTTTTTGCCGCAACCAGCATCTGGAGGAGGACCAGCGGACCCCGCTGGGCTATTTTGTAGCTCGAGACAGTGCCGGAGGAGGAAGGAGGAGATCGGGGAAGCTCGCAGGCGGCGAGTTCTTCCCTGTTCTTCGTCATCAGCCGCCAGCCGTCCGATCGTCGGCCCAACCCAGATCCGCCATCAACCGTTGGATCTTCGAGCGCCTCGACCGTCCGATCTATCGAGATCCATCTAATCGCAGCCGTCCACGAGCGAAGCGTCATCATGCCAGGAGAAGTCGCCACGTGGATAAGTGGTGCGTCCCACGCCGCTGGATCGCGTCTGGTCACCAGCGGTTGGATCGTCCCCACGTGTCATCAGCGCCCGCTCCGCCGTCGGATCGTCCCCGCGAGGGATTTTCGCAAGTATACCCTCGCTATTTTTGTGTTTCTCTTTTAGTCCAGTAACTTTTATTCATAGTCTAAAAATTTTGTAAAAATTGCAAAAAGACCCCTGCCTTTACTTTATTCACATACAGGTCCTCTGCCACGTCTCCTTACGTGACCTGTACACGTGAGGTGCGGGCATTTTGCATAGGGGCCTTCAGTCCTTTTTGTATTTCATTTTGATCCTAGAATTGTCAGATTAAGTGTTAAGTTTTTGGAAATTTTGCATGTGAGCCCCCTGGGTTTTGGAATATTACTTTTTAGTACTCGCCAGGCGCGTGCAAGTCACGCGCCCGGGTGGAAAATTGCTAAGATACCCAGGCGGGTTTTTGTAATTGGTGTTTGGTACTGAAAATTGAATATTAAGTGTAAACTTCTGTGGAAAATTGCATGTTTGCCCCTGGATGTTTGAGAAATTGCATATATACCCCTGTCAGCCCTGATTAATGTTTGGATGAATGTTTTAATTATTTAAATTTCCATTTTGCCTCCACAAATTCCAAAAAACTAGGGTTAAGTTCCTGTATGCTTGTTCTTTGACGCCATCATTTTAGTTTTTGATTTTATTTCATTTTTCTATTTATTAAAAATCAAAAATATGCTTGTTCTTTACTGTCTAGTTTAGAAAATACCAAAAAAATATTAAAATACCTCAAAAAATTCCAAAAAAATCCCTAGTGTGTCTTCTATCCTATTTTAGTGTCAGTCCAAAAATCACTAAAAATCTCAGTAGAAAAACTTTAAAATTCAAAGATACATAAAAACTTCAAAAAAATCTATAAAATCAAGAAAACTCAGAAAAATACAAACTCAGTTCCTGTTTGTTTTGCATTTCATTCTCTTTATTTGAAAATTAGTGTGAAAAAATTTTGGTTGCTGTTTGCTAATTTTAATTCCTATTTTACTCACAGCCAGCACATAAATCACTGTTTTCCCTTATTTCAGTATTTAAAAATACCAAAAACACTTTGAAAAATACCCAAAAATCACAAAACAGTAAAAAATCCTAAAAATATCAAAAACATTTTATTTTCGAATTTTTGGCTATTTTTGCATATTTTTATCATTATTCTATCTTCTCTTTTATTACATAGCCTTTATTTTCCAATACTAAAAAAAGAAACAAAAAAATATAAAATATAAAATTATAAAAATCAGAAAATTAAAAACCAAAATACAAAATTAAAAATTAAATTAAAAAATAATTTAAAAAATATTAAAAACCCACAAAAATCATTTGCTTGCATAGTGTAGACACACTTCACATTCACTCACACACATTTATTTGAATTACCCTGCTTGCTCCCTGTGTTCGAACTCTCTGCATACTTGACTGCTATACATCTTTTGTGCAGAGTTAAAAATAAATTTTAACTCCACATTTACTTCTACTTGTTGATCTATAGTGTGGGTTAATTGTTGATTAAATACACTTTATTGTGGGTCGCCGCATCGACATTGGTTGTCTCCGCCTTGTGTGAACATACTCTTTAGACCTACGATAATTTGTGTTTATCAGCTCCCGAACTCGATGTGTTTCTCGGATGATGGCTTCTCCTCCGTTGGGAGGCTATTTATAGGGCACGAGCCCCTCGAGCCGTCCCCCCCCCATTTTTCCACGCCCGCACGTTGTGGTTTCGCCAGATCCGGTCATCCCGTAATCGTCGGTCGCGAAACGGTCGGGGTACAGTTGTTGACCACTTAAGGTCAAGGACCGAATCATTCAAACAATGATAAGATAACGTTAACAAATAATATCGACAAAACAATTACATTCGATGGAAGTTAATCAAGAACATCCACTAACGACACAATCTAAGGGGATGTTCTTAGAGCTGGAATGTGACATAGGCAAGATTTGTTGCAGTGGGATCACACGTCTCATTTCTTTATTTTTTTATCTTAATTCGATGCAGATGGATTCATGTCCTTATATGATCTGCTTCTTGGCATTTTGTCCTTCGATCGAGCTTCGATGGGAGAAACATCATTCATGATCCTCGAGCGGTGTGTTTGGTTTCTTCTCCAGATGGACGACATCGAGGTGGCGGAGAGCTCGTGATTGCAGTGAAGTTTAGCAGGATGATTTGCATGCAGATGAATAAGTGGGTCGGTCTGGAGCAGTTTTTGGAAGAGATCGAGCATGGGGATGCAGATTTAGAGGTTGGTGAGACTGTGGCGAGGTTGTTGCAATCGAAAGAGGGAAGATGGAGAGTATCGATTGAAGGCTCGTCATCCACAATGAGTCCTGGAGGAGGAATTGGCAAAGAAAACCGAGCTAGCACAAGCAGAATAAAGAAAAGAAACTCAACCGTTTGATCATAAACCAAACAAGCAAACATCGTGCACATGGATTTACAAAATTCACCTATGATCGGGTTACATTGAGTGGCGGCGATTGTTTTCACTATAAAAGTAGATTGTAGAAAATAAAGGATCCAAAAAAATCCTAACCCTAGGGAGTTTTTACAATACTCTCAGTAAAAATGGATCACGGAGATCAAGATTTCCAATTGCCCAAATAGACCCCATGCTATATGGCGGGCTTCGCGTGTCTTTTTTGTGGAGGGTGCAGAAAAATAGTTCTTCAATTACGTTCATGAGAGCACATGGTTAGGATTCGAGGCTATAAAGACATATCCATACTATGATTTTTGTTATTTGTCAGACTGATCACTGCGACGGTCAAATCACCAACATCCTTGAGTGGTATCCAACTCTCGATCACTGGGATAAATTGGCTCCCTTCAAATCTCTCTAAAAGTTATATGTTGGTTCATGACGTGATTTTTGAAGCTGAGTTACTTGTGGATGGGATCGATCTACTTTTTTTAACTTATGATAGCTTTCGGTGTACTACAAAAGTAATTCTAGAATTTGTTTGGCATCGTTTGACTGTTCACTCGCGATTGTGCTATTTTGTTAGTGTATCTAATTAGACTGTAATATTTGATAGCTTACATTACCACTTATTTGGGTTCTTTGATGACTGAATTTGATCCTCGATTTTTGAAAAAAATCCAAACCCCTTGCATTGCTAGCCGCAAAGGTGAGAGCTAAAAGGAGAATTCATAAGATAGATTTTCAAATAAAAGATGCTTAAAGGATGAAAACCTATTAGCACTGCCTATGATGTATCTATTTTTTAGATAAAATGGTTCATATTTATTCATCCCGATTGCATTAGTAATAATAAGTTTTGTAACATCGAAAGGAGGGAGGCCGCACCGATGTGGGGCATTAAAAAGTTAACATCAATGATTAAGTCGGCCCAAAAAGAAACCCCTCACTATACCGACAACGAAGAAACATTGCCCAAAAGGAAATACATTCGCGAGAATTGCACAAAAGGCCACCATCACCAGCAGGCCAAGATCAGTCCCAACGAAGATGTTTGGTGCAACATCTATATTCGAATATATGGAACCGAAGCTCAAAGAACGCACACCAAGACCATCTGAATGTGGAGAACTCGAAAACATTGAAGGTCCTACAGAACAGTTAATTTAAACCAAAACCATGTTAGCATCGAAAATGTAGATTCACCGAATAACTAAGTAATGTTACTATCACAATTCAAATGGCTATTCCAAATATCCCCAGCCTCACTTCCGAATCTAGTATTACAATTGAATGTTACTTCAAGGATTAATTTATGCTTGATGAGATGTATGTTGTCATAGATGAGGCGACACCGACCTTTCCAAATTAACCACCATATGGTATTTTTGAAGCAAAGTAAACAACAATCCTCAGCCCTCAAATTTATCATTGTGTTTCCAATAATCATATCCAAGATATCTTGGGTTCCAAACCATAAGAATTGAAAATATCTCTAGTTATTTCACAATCATTGAATATGTGCATGTAATTTTCCAGGTCATGTTTGCAAAGGTGACATCTATTTACAGGAGTGATTTTTAGTTTTTCGAGGTGATGTTGTGTGGTAATTTTGTCGTGTGCCAACAACCAAATGAAATAGTATGCTCTTGGTTCCAATTGTCTCTTTCTAAAAATTTCTTAAACCAATGATCAGATACCCCATCCATATGTAGCATATATAATCTTCTGATCGTTGATTCTCTGTGTCGGTAAGAAATGTTTGGGTATGTTGTTGAATCAGACTTGAACATGTGTAACATCATGAATATTTTTCCTAAAGCTATTTTTAATCTCTCTCTCCCCACAAACCGATAGGGAGTTGATATTATAGTGAATTAAACCAATTGAATCGAGCCGACCAAGATTTTAGGCCCTTGTGGTCCGAGACAAGTCGATTTTTGATAAATGGCTGCAATAAAGGAAAAGAACATTCTAAAGAAGGGTACCCACATAGTTGGTCTTCCAAAGTGAAGAATGTAAACCCTCACCAAGTTTTTTCTAGAGAATGGTTGAAGGGCAGAAGAGCTCCTAACATGCAATTTCCAAACAAATGAGTGAGAATGTTTAGGACCAAAAGTTAGCGTGATAGGCCTACCCTTGAAATGAGTAGCACTGAGCACCCAGAAACCCATGGTCTTTTGAAGCCAGCAATATAGATTGCGGATAAGTCAAGAGGGCATCATTGAATGAGTGAAGATTGAGAATTTCTCAACCATCATTTGATTTTGGATGCGTGACTCTGGACCATGCCACCTTATGGGATGATACTCTATCACTTGAACCTCCCCAAAGGAAGTTACACATGATCTTTTCGATTTTTTTGATGATACCAATTGGCATCTTAAGACATGACATCACATGTATGATTACCGGGGTCAGGGAATAGTTTAGCAAATTGATTCTAGGATTTCCAACCTTGTAACTTTGTTGTGAATCTATCAACTGTGGCCGACCAATCTTTATTCATCATTCTAACTTTCGGTATGGTAAAGTCCAGGTAGTCGATAGGGAATGTCCCCTCAGTCTAATTAAGACCTCTTTAATTTTATATGTGTTTTCACTAGACAAGTTAAGGCCATAGAAAGCTGATTCTTATGGTTAATATCCAAACCCGACATCTTACTAAATATTTTAATGGTTGTGAGAACATTTTAAGATCTTCGTCTCTACATTCAAGAAAGATAAGAAGATCTTCCGCGAACTGAACGTTAGTAATCTGTGTTTGCATCCCTTTCCTGAGAAAACCAGTGAATTTAACAGCCTCCACAAATTTGACAAGTATAACATCCAATATTGAAAGTGAATGGATGAAAAGAAACGGTGACAAGGGATCTCCTTGTCTATCTCCTCTCCCCGAATGGAGGGAGCTCGTTGAGGATCCGTTGACCTTAAAAGAAACCTCTGTAGTTTCCAGAAGGCCACTGATCCAATTGATAAAAATAGGTGGGTAGTTTGCCACATGCAAGGCCCCCAAGATGAAAGATCATTTTAAAGTATCAAAAGCCTTTCGTAAGTCTATTCTCAGGACAACGACCTTAGTTCCCAGTTGGCTCCAATCATTAACAATGGAGGAGGTGATAAAGAAGGCATCACTCGTCGATCTATTCTTTAAGAATGCATTGAGAAGGGGGTATTGCTCGCCATGAAAGGAGCTCATCTATTTGCGATTGCTTTCCAGATGATGCGGAATGGAAGATTGATCAAACTTATTAGTATGTAATTATCGATGTCTTCAACCTCTCCTTTCTTATAAATTAGAGAAACGAAGGTTTTATTTATGTCTCAAATTCGAACCCATAAAATTCGGAGTGTAAAGGTTAGATACCAGATCCATGAAGTCATCTTTCAACAAGAATCAGCAATGCTTTAGAAATTCTATAGTGAGTTCATCGAGGTCCGGAGCCTTGCTGTTTTTTAAACTTTTGATGGTATCTGGATTTCTATTGAGTTGATTGGATTTGTGAATATGAAGTGAGTTGTCATGT
The DNA here is from genome assembly GCA_037367405.1 of Ottelia alismoides. Taxonomy (NCBI): domain Eukaryota; kingdom Viridiplantae; phylum Streptophyta; class Magnoliopsida; order Alismatales; family Hydrocharitaceae; genus Ottelia; species Ottelia alismoides. The sequence continues at coordinate 1,583,710 of JAZKJV010001005.1, read as the reverse complement.
TAATTACTAAATCCTTGGGGATTTCATGCATCTCCAAATGACTAGCCTCATTTTCATTACCGTTGTAGAGTTTTGCATAGAGTTCCGCAATAATCACACTAATTGCTTCTCTACTAACCACAATCTCCCCACGAGCATTCTTCAATGTCGTGAATAGATTAAGAGAGGATTTTGCAAATACCATAACTTTACGGAATTTAGTATTCTCATTTCCGTTCTTGATGTAGATTACCTTTGTCCTTGTTCCCAAATGAGTCTCTTATTATGTCTTAGAGATTCAAGTTGATCATATAGGATTTTCAATGTCCGACTTATCGACCGACCTCCATAGTTCAAAAGAAATTCTGCATTAAGATCTAGGATTAGCAACTTTCTCCATTGTTTTAGAGAAGAACGTAATCGTTTCACCTTGGTCGTCCACCGATGAAAAGGGTTATCTGAATTTACCACAAGTGTCAAGAGTCCCTAACATTGGTAAAAAGGTTTCTCTTCTTAATCAAAAAATTTTCACCCTAATGATTTGGTTGATAAAATTAAAGGAACCACATCTTAACAGTAAGGGATTATAATCAGAGAATGTTTTTAGTAATCTTCTTACCTGACATCGAGGAAAGTTTTAAGAAAGTTCAAGTCTGTCAGAATTTGATCAAGAATAGCCCACGAGTTGCAATCTTGAGATCCGGACCATGTGAAAGCCATCCTCCACTCTTTTATACGTGAAAGCCATCCTCCACTCTTTTATATCAAGAAGATCTGACGAATTTATCCATGCATCAAATTTCTTATCTTGATTTTTCAAAGGTTTGTTTGATATACAATCAGTTCTGATTCTAATCATGTTAAAATCACCTACCAATATCAATGATATTCTAAGTAAAGTTAGCATTTGTCAAGGAAGTCATATTTGAGATCATATCTTGGTGAACCATAAATATTGACAACACTCATCCGGAGTTCATATGGAGCAACCGGGAATCAAAAATACTGAAGTAAGGGTAGTCTATTTGATTCGTGAAAGAAATCCAAGTTTGATCCTATCTTGTCAAAATACCACATGTTTTTCCCAAGTGGTTTAAGTGCCAAACAAAATTCGACATAAGCGAATTTGAGTAAAGATTGAGAATGATTTATGTTTCCTAGAGGCAGATAACATGTATTTTGTGTCTTGCAGTTAAATTTTGAAGCCATCCCATCTTTCTGGGACCCCCATACCTCTAATATTTCATGAGAGAAGGGTGAAATCCTTAATTTGTTGTATTTAATCGCTCTTAGATCTATTTGTAAGTGTAATCAACATTAATTTCCGAGTACAACAACTAAGATTTCAAAGCTTCACGGGAGTTAGATTTTCCCTCCCACAATTCATCAATAAACAAGTTTCTCTTTACTGAACTTGCAAAATCAAATTCAAAAAAATAATAATAAGTTCTTAGTTCTTTGTAAAGCAAGTTGTGATGTTAAGTTTTACACGAAAACAAAATCAGAGGTGGTGATGAGGACATTACACTTTTACCTTTTATATCGAGATTGCATGTTAACGTAGAATCATCATATTTATTGTTGGGTTCAAGATCAACCACCAAATTGCGAGCATTCTGTAAGTAAGTTTCCTCTGGCAATCCGGGACTTGGGAGATTTTTGATATGTTCCCATAGCTCGAGTTTAATAGATTGAACCTTGTTCTTTAGCCATGCGAGCGCCCGTTCAAGATGATATCGGGTTGGTTCATGCTTGCTCTTGAACTTTTTCTCCATTGAAACCCCCCTATGAGTAGGGAATGATAGGGCATTAAGATTGATTCTCTCCCAAGCAACCCCAATACACAAGTCGAATTTCTCCTCCTTCATTTCAGTGATTGTAATGCTTGTTGCGTTATTTCTGAACTATTTATTAGGCTTCCCATGAATCTCTTCCTGTAGATCGTAAGGACCAGGAGAATTTTTTAGTGTGGTGGAATCTACCAAGGGTGTGTTATAGTGAACAAACTTGAGAAAACGACTGCGTGGAAGCGGCATAAATGTCACCTCAAATGTACTGTCAACCGTAAACACCTCAATCACCCTTGGTATATTTTTGATATCAGGAATGTCAATTAAGAATTTCACCATTGCAACTTCATCGCAATCCATAGAAAGATTTAGACAATCATAATCAAGAAGTTTACCAAATGGCTTGACCATAATTGATAAAATATAAGGGAACATGCGATGAAGTAGTAACCTAACAACAGCCACCCAATATGCAACAACCTCTTCCACTCTTTTAGCACCAAAAGAAGGTGATCATTTGAAGATCAAAGCCATGTGTCGTCCAAGCACTACATTGAGGAGTGGGCCAAGGTTTCAAGGATTCTTGGAGAGTTCACCTCAGCCACCAACCTGTGATCTAAGATTTTCCGGAGGTGTCCAGAAGAAACTTTGGAAACATCCCTCGAAAGGATGCCCCTTGCCATATCAATTGATTCGAAAGGGATCGAGTATTCAATAATTAGACATTTGCGGAACTCCATCCGAAGATGCTTCACCTCATTGCATATTTCAGACTTCTAGAAAGGCTTGATTGTTTTACCTTGAATGTCGGCTCTGGCTTTGGATGCCTGATTGGAGGGTCTAAGGTTTGACTCCACAGGATTTGGATCAGCTACTGGTATGGAGGATATATTGTTTGTGTTTTTCGGTATTGTCGGAGTAGTGGACTTGAGCTTCTGGCCTCGAGGTTGGGAGAGGAATCAAAGGTTGCCCTGAAACATTTTTGGGGACGATGGATGGCCATAAGTTTTGGAGAGGGAGGGTCACTTGTTTTTTTTCCACTGACAACAGATAGCTTTGTGACCTTGGCAGTGACAAAGAAAGCAGCGGACGACTCCCTGGAAAAATCATATCAAATGGCCCTTCTCGAGGTAGTGGAAGCAACGAGAACCAAATTGGTTCGTTAATTGTCAAGTTACAATTGTAGGTCTTTAGGATCGAGGAGTCGATGGGTAGTCTTTAGGGGCTCGTTTGGTAACCGGGTTACCCCAGAGTAACTCGGTTTACCCCTCTCTTTTTTTGGGTTGAAATCCATCACAGATCATAGTGGCATCACATCACATTCTTTATTCCAACCCTCTCCAACCCTCATAACCATCCCAAACAGCTATTATTCCCATCAGGTTATCCTAACCCACATCAACCCATCAACCAAATAGTTATCTGGCCTAGTTATGTTCGCATAACAATCCATTTTTTGATATCTTTTTTCAGAATTCCAAATCTATTCCAACTGTTATAAAGATTTGTCTCAGATTTTGAAATCATGTCGTGACCATAAGTCTGCCCCTTTGAAATTATAGGACGGTGACTATGATTTGATTTTTTTGGGTTTTACAATACGCCATCCATCCTGCTCCTGGATCTCGATATCACTTTTGAATGAGGCAAGGTCGACGCATGAGATTTTTCCTAGACAGAGCATGGCTCTGTCCAGAATGCCCGATCAAGGCATGGTAGGGACCAATTTCCCTATTAGGGCACGGATCGGCAAACGGTTCGTCGATCAACTCGCTACACGCCAATACAACACCCTCTACCGAGGCGCGTTCTTCCTGAGGCATAACGCATTCTCGGGATTCACAGAACCTGTCAGTCGACGAACGGTTTGCCGATTGAAGCCCATCTCCGCGCCTATAAAAGCTACCCCATCCCACTGTCTGTCACGACCTCAATTCCGGATCGTCGGATCCTTCCATATCCGGATCTGGTACTCAACAATAATTTATTCAACAATCACAACTAATATTCAGAAACAGACTCCAAATAAAAATACTCAGAAGAAAGTATTTTAACACTTTTCTATTCACAAAATAAAGTTCACATAATACATTGTCCCACTATAACCTTTTACATGTACATCAGCTTGAAAGGAAAATACACAAAAGATGACTAACTACCTTATAGAGGAAAGTTACCGTTGTTGGTTGGATGACTATGTTAATTGGCTGGATTATTAAAGTCCTTGCAATGGCTCACCGACACCTGTTGGATTTTCATAAATCATATGACAAAAATTAGCGAATGCTAATTAACGAAGAAGAAAAAAGCAAATAAAAAAATTGTAATTTTGTAAAACTCGTTGTCATGACAAGTTACATTCCTTCTCATTAATTTAAGTCTTATTTCTTTTTATTCCACGTCAGTGATTAGTGTAGGGGAACCCCATCATTCTTGGAATCAGAAGCTGTGGATACTTCGGGATTGAATATTACGTTGATCTGGTAAGCTTATGCTGTCGCACGTCGTCTCAATACTATATTGACAATTTCCTTTTCTTTTATTAATCAACATCTCAAACCCTCGGTATGGAAAACAAAGGAGCACACCATCCTCGAGGACCCGCTTGTTTAAAACCTCAGGCTAACCGTTGATCACATAATCTAGTGACTTTAAATACATGTTATCGTGACCCATCTGTTATTGAACCACCCGTGCCTCCACATGGCATGACCACATCTTCCATGCAAATCATTCATTTCGTGCGCACTTATCATAACAGAGCAACCGTGTACCACCTAGATAGGGAAATGCCAATACGGGTTGCTTCCGACAAACCTCCAGGTTGCAAGTCCGACCTGTAGTTCTACTCTCATTAATCCTTAACATGATACACGATCCTTTTCAGGATCCAGCTCAAAACACATCAATTTCCATGATGTAGTTTTTCGTTAAATCTTCGATTTGCATAATCATCAACGCTTAGTATAGACCCACATATATATTATCCATATGCTTAAACCTTATTTTAGTAGGAATCACAAAGCAATTTTTCATACTTTCTCAAAAATAGCCAAAATTAGGGTCCTTCATAGCAAAGAAGATAAAATTAGAAATTTCAACGATCTCATATGAAAATCCAATAACAAAAGGAAGGATTTCGTTACATAATCGAGATCTCTCTCGCGTATACAGTGCTTCGTTTTCAGAAAGGATGATTTAAGGCTCCTGAAATGATCGAATTTCATGTTTATATCAAAAATACTAAAAACATGCCAAAAACACGAAGAACGAACGAAGAACATGAAGAACGCGAAGAACACATGAAGAATGCGAAGAACATATTTTCTCTTAAAATTTTGGCAGAATTTTCCCTTATATAGGTGATATTTCTAGCAAAATTTCGGTAGAGTTTTCCCTTGTATCGGGACATATATTTATTAAAATTTCGGCAGAGTTTCCCCTAATATCAGGACATATTTTAAAAGAAAAAAGAAAGAATTTCCTCTATAAAATCATTGAGAGGAAAACAATAACGAAAATGAAAGAATATACTCATATAGAAAGAGATGAAGAATCGGCAGACACCACGCATCTTAGATGAGTGAATGTGTGACGAATCACATGGTTCACTGACAAGCATAATTGCTCGCACCTAAGTATGTATTATACAGATTTCTCCATCAAAACAACTATAAAAGCAGAATTGAAAGAATAGAATCATAAACGATAGAGAATCGGTAGACACCACGCGTCTTAGGTGAGTGAAAGTGTGACTAATCACAGGGTCACTGACGTGCATAGTCACCCACACCTAAATAGGGTGTTACACAGATTTCTCCTCGAACCATAAAAAAACAAATCAGAAAGAGAAATAATTTGAAAACAAAGTTTGGAAGAAAAGAGGATGAATCAAAAGCCTAGTTTACGAAGCAAACTAAGAGAGGATCATACCTTCCTCCTCCTCGTTCTCCCGGCAGCGCTTCGTTAGCGCTCTTTCCCCGCCTCCCACTCCTCCTCCCGAACTCTCAACCCTAGCCCTTGGGGTGGTGGTGGTAGTGGAAATTGTAGAGAATGAATGGGTAGGGGGTATTTATAGGCTCTAGAAAACTGCTAACCATGGTTAGTAGACCATGGTTTCACCCTAAACCACGATTAGCGGCCCATGGTTTTAGCCCATGGTTTTGGCCAAAACATATCCGAAACTTAGGGCTTAAGTTAGAACAATCCAGAGGATTTTAGATTCGTTGATGATGCTTAATCAACGCTAATTGTGATTAACTTTCAATAATCACGATTTAACTTTCGTGACTTATGCTTATCTTTTGCCAACTATTGATTAGTGTTCGCTAATGATCATTAGTAGTTTCAATCTGCCATTAGTTTCTTTAATCATGTTTAGTTAGTCTTAGTGACGGTCATTATGTTTTAATGACATCTTAAACCACTTACCTCTCTTTCTTATGAAAAATCATAACAATTCCAAACAAAGTTTGATTCATACGAAACAAATTCCGTTGGTTTCCTCTTGACAAGCCAGATCTTATGATATATGATCCGAGAGAGATCAAGTTCAAGGCTCTACAATTATAACAACATTAAAGGAAGTCTCGTCCTCATGACTAGAAATGCAACCATAACAACCTTAAAGAGGATTGAAACCATGATAACCTTAAAAAGAATGAACGTGATTTCATTTACAATAAAGATATACACATTACATAGTGTTATCATTCAAACATGTGCGGGTATTTTTTCTCTCATTTCTACCTCAGGTGTCCACGTTGCTTCTTCAAACTTTTGGTTGCGCCACAACACTTTAACTAGAGGTACTTCTTTGTTCCTTAACTTATTAATCCTGTCAAGTATTTCCACATGAATTTTTTGGTATGTTATGTCTGGCTCAACATGTAAATCATCATAATTTATCTTATGCTCTGGATCCCTAATGTATTTTCTCAAATTTTATACATGAAAAACATTATATATTGCCGAAAGATGTGGAGGAAGCGCAAGTCTATATGTCACTTTTCTAATCTGCTAAATGATTTCAAAGGGACCCACGAACTTGCGTGCTTACTTCCCATGCATACCAAACCTCTGAACTCTCTTCATAGGCAATACTTTGAGAAATACAAAGTCACCTACCTCAAACTCAAGATCTCTTCGCCTGCTATCACTATAGCTTTTCTGACAACTTTGAGCAGTCAATAGTCTTTTTCGAGCAAGCTCTACAGCTTCCCGTGTCTCTTGCAATCTATCTGAATCATAAATGTTCTTTATTCCGACCTCTTACCAACACAAAGGAGTATTACACCTACATCCATAAAGTGCTTCAAATGGTGCCATGCCAATACTTGTATGGTAACTGTTGTTGTATGTGAATTATGCAAGAGTCAAATGTTTCAACTATGATCCTTTCCATTCTAAGGCACATCCTCGTAACATATCCTCTAAAGTCAGAATAGTACGTTCTATCTGACCATCTGTTTGTAGATGATATGTTGTGTCAAGCATAGTTGTGTGCCTAAGACTTTCACGAAGTTCTCCTAATAATGTGAGGTGAATCGTGAATCTCGATCGAAAACTACTTCCTTTGGAATTCCTTGGAGACGGATCATTACCAAAATCCTATCATATGCGTTAATCCGTTAACGCTTATCATATCTATTCACACCCATTCACAAATTCCTATAAAACCATAAACATGGCAATCATCTCAATTTTCATATCATTAGTTGATACAAGCCCTCTTGTCACCACTTTTTCTTCTCTTTTAAAAGCTAAATGTTAGATTCTTAAATAATAAAATATGCATGTAACTTGTAAACTTGTAAATCCTATTAGACTATTCCCCTCTCAGTTTCCTCTCATTTCTCTTTTGACCTCCCAACATTCTGCTTCCAATTGTTTCTCACTCGGTCCATTTTGACACCGCCTCTCTCCTGCACAATATTGTCCCTCTCCAACATAATGGCACCACATTTCCTTGCAATGTTGCCACCCCTACCTCGCAATGTTGTTGCATATTTCACACAATGTTGTCCCTCACTCACACGAAACTATTTGCCCTAACTGTGACGTTACTCATCTGATCTTTGTAAAAAAGAGTAAGCAAAAATTTTTAGTACACGTGTTTGTCATTCTTAGACTTTTTGCTTCTTATCTTTCACATGTTCCAGCTTGCAGTCTTATCTCAAAGATGAAATTGGACCAAGTATTTCATATAAGAAATAATTTTCAAATGTACTACACCTATTAAGAATTAAAAGATACTATTTAAAGTCCTTTCCATTTAAAATTCGTACACAAATTTGATTTTTTTTAAAACTGCTTATTTGACTGCAGATATACTTTGGCATATAAGTCCATTTCAAGTCTATTTTATAATAGATCCATTCTACCTAATTTACGGGCTATATTTCAGTTGGCTTTTCTTGGATACTCAGTAAAGTATGATTATGTTATGATCCTTGTTTGTTAGTAATTTGTTATAAGGCCTTGAATGGTGTCATTAGGAGTAGTTTGATTTTAATCGAGCTTAACAGTCTAAAGTTGCATGTACTTCATCAACATCCGATCACGACAATTATAGTTTTTATTTGTCATACTTGTCTTTGGACCTTTCTTTGTAACTTGTATTATGCTTGTTTTTGAATCATTTTGTTGAAAATCATTTGCAAAACATACTAATGTGGCATATATAAAAAACTCAAATTTCAAATTCAATATAATCCTTTACTTGGGCTATGTGGTCTTCAACTTTTTATTATGTATTAGTGCAATTCTTCACCTTTAATTTGATTGGGTCTACAAGTGTTCTGTTCCTTACATATAATTCGTATTATCGATTTTTTTAGTCATATTTCAAATATTGAGGGCTAATGTGCTGTAAAATACAAATATGAGAGTGAACAATTGGATGTGAATGTGTAAGTATGGAAAAAATCCGAACCAAACTGATTTGGTTCATAATTTGATGAATTGAATTTGGATATTTGATGGATTTGAGTTGGAAAAAAATTAAAATTTGCTAAGGTTGGATTTTATATGGATTAAGCTAAAATCCGATCCAATCTACTTCATCTGCACTCCTAATTTTTGTAGCAAGAATCGAAAATGACAAACAAGTGCGGAAGAAGAAACAATATTACCAACAGCTATCTAATGCCATAAACAGTCACAACCACAAGGGCATTTGTATATATTGTACATATAGCCTTTGTTGAAAATTTAATCGATTATGTAACAATATGTAAACCAAATCAATTATGTATACATTATTATGATTCCGTTCGATAGTTTATTCATCTGTTTGAGAAAATATAGCATTCTCATGGAGAATATTGCACACTTCATATTCTAGAAATATTCCAATGGAGAATATTGCAAACTTCATATTTTATAAATATTATTTTCATCGAAATGATATTGATGGATATAAAGTGACAAAACAACGCATATATAAGTATTACATTAAAATTATAACGAGGTTAAAAGCTGATAGTCATTAGCTTGTGTGCCATAGATCATCTAAGTTTAATGGCAAAACTAAGACAGGTTGACGTGGGTGTTTTGTAATTCTATGTCTTTTAAATACAAAATGGATAAGTATATATTTCAACAGTAATCCTCTAAACGCCACTTGCTTTGTGTTAATACAACATGATAATTCTCATGATTAATACAGTAGTAGTTTAAGATAGCACACATGATTAATCGGGTATCGTTAATTTTGTTGTTGTTGAGTTCGTTTTAAATAATAATGAATATTCAGAACTTTGATACATAATATAGAACATTGTCCATAAATATATCAAAGATAGAAAAAACCGAAAAAATGTAAAGTTTACCAACTCCTCAAAAGTGACAGCAAGAGTAATAATATTCTCATTAAAAAAACACATCCTGCAATACTTTGATCTTCTTGAGTAGATCATAACCAGTCATCCCAGACATGTGGTAGTATGTAGTTGTCAATTTGACCTCAATATCATGAAAATGTGAAGTGAGACATTAGAAAAAGGGAGGAAATTGGAATAAAAGCCACATGAAAATATACAATTGTAATTGGAATTAATAAAGTAACGAAGTTCATTTCACAATTAGATATCAATATATTTATTTCCAATAGTTGATAACATTCATAAATTTAAATAGCTGTGATTTGTTAAACATCGACTTTGAAGAAAATTTTGTTCATGTTAACATCGTGGCGGATCAATGAAATTCTGATATCTAAATGATATGACATAATTAATTATACTGTATTAAATGATTGATAAAAAACTCTACCTTTCCATATATACAAATGCATGAAGTTGTTGTAGAGATGAACACTGAAAGTAGGTCCGAGGATATTGTTGTATAATGTAAAATTAAAGAGGGGTAGTGATGTCTTAGCGCTATATTTTCACACACACAGTATAAAAGGATGAATATCATGTTGCTTTTACTTGTGAAATTCATGAATTCTCTTGATTTATTATTGTCAAGTTATGGTTTAAAGAATGAAATCGAAAGAAAGTAAATAAGGAATGACACCTTAACGCAATATGGAATTAAGTTCTACGTCAAGGCGAGAGTATAATAAGGAATGACACCTTAACGCAATATGGAATTAAGTTCTACGTCAAGGCGAGAGTCACATCTAAAATCCATTGTATTAGGTTCTAAAGGACATTATTGACACAAAGACAACACCTTATGGGATGTCATGTTCATTAGAACATCGTGGAAAGTCCACCATTGACTCAACAATTATGATAGTGTTATTGAAGTAATTAATCGAACGTGGTGTCAATGTAAGTAAAATTGTCCATATTCGAAGATAAAGGTAAAGGATTTAGTGCATGATTACGATATGAAGTACATTTGTTAAAAACATATGAAACTCTGATTATGAATATAATTGATGCTGCTATTGTTCTCAATAATATAAGGTTATCAGTTTGTTGTACATTCTTTCTTATGAAGGCATGCGTGTTTAAAACTTAAGTGAAACTTTGACAAGTTATATTGTTAATGACCATTTGCGGTCACATCCGTGAGCCTTGCATCAAGTAGACATATGCTAGAAAAAACTTGGTCAAGTTCCTAGCTATATATGACCCAGCTCGACCGTCACCGCCAGAACGTTCAATCTCCTAAAACAACTCAAGGCCCACGGGCTAACTGCGAATGAGCACATAGCTCTTGCTCGAAGAGGCCTATCCCATAGACAACTCCTCTGTTTTCTTTCCTCCGAGGCCTCTCCAAACCCTGCCTTCTAATAAACTCAATGGATTTATATATTTAATCAATTAAATATACATGGATATAAATGTTTCTAAATTTGAAGGTGTATTTTTCTTAAAATAGATACAAATATGAATGCCAGGATGATGATCCAAGGAGGTTTTTCAGATCCTTGTCTTTATTGATCATGCAATTTATTGAGTTGGAGTTTAGTTGATGACAATTTAAAATGTTTAAGTTCAAGTTATTACGTTGTAATTTCCACCACATATAACGGACTCGTACTCTTTGTGAGTATCAAATATGGAACCATTTTTAAAGTGCTACACTTTGAACCTCAATTTTAGTCAAGAAACATCGCCTTGAGACACCAAAAATTTAAAAGCACCTACTGTTGTATGCCTCATTTGAAAATATCACTGAACATCAAGACACATGTTGAACGAGCTCCCGTCATTCCGTCGACCTTCACCATCATGGACCTCGATCTCAATCTTTCTTTCGATCATCAAAACGTTACCAGAGACGAAGCTTTCCAAACCGTGTCATCTTCGATGATCATCTACACCGATAACCCTCGCAATGCTAGTTTCAATGCAAAAGTTTTGATAAATAAACCTAAATGTTTCTTCGAGTTTAGTTCAATTTCGCAATTGATTTTACGATACCTGCGTGTTTAAGAGAATAGAGAGACCAACCGATGCAAAGATTATGTATAATAAAAAAGGACTAACATGCAACTTAGTGTCCGCTTGTTTCTTATTTCGATGTAATCCCTCTATTAGTTAATTGTCGGATGACTTGGTAGAATATATCGTTGCGATGAACTTGTTGCTTTTTACGATCATGTTTATTTCCTTTCCTACTTGTTTTAAAATGTATAAAATTCACTTTTTTTAAAATCATTTTAGAGGTTAAACAATGTTTTATTTTATAAAAAATCTACAAGTTTGGTCAGAAACTCTTTGTTGCTCATACTTTTTGTATGAGTGAGTATCCAGTCATTTGCATTTTGTATGAGTGCGTATTTTATAATCATGGTTTCATGGTTTTATTTAAAAATCCTTTTGGATTTATATAATTGAGCAATAACTTCATAATCCTAATAAAAATCGTGGAAGTTCATTTTCCGGTTCTTTGAGTCCGTCTGTCTCCTATTTTATTATATAATAATATGTATACTTTTTCGATACTTTATACTTGCACCCTTTGGAGTTTTTCCAATAACACTTACGCTCCTACATTTGGCGATTACATTTACACTCTAATGTTTTTACAAAATTCACAACAACGCTCTTTGATTAATGGAATATCGGGGCACATGTGTAATAACGAAAGAATCGAAATATGTAAGAATATAGAGATATAATTGTAGTTCCAAAAAACAGTAGGGGTACAAGTGTTAGTGTAATTCTAAAAAAGGTACAAGTATAAAAATCCTAAATTTCTTGAAGTCATGTATTTTGTATATACACCAAATCACAAATATATAATCCTTAACAAGACCATCAAACTCAGTATGGCAACTGCACTTACTTGGATGCATAGTCTCGATACGATTTTTCACACCATAAATCATATGCATCATAACCCCTATAGTCCTTGTAATTCCTATCTCACTGCATTTAGATTTCGATAGAAGTCCTTTTCTTTTATTTCATATGTGCATTACACAACAACACTTGTAAATTAAACCGGAGCTCGAGATCTTACATGCTTTTACACCATAATCCTTTAAGGGATATTTACACCCATAACCCTGAGTAACATCGTAATTACCCCGGATAACCTCTATAATCACGAAATACACCCAGAACCCTGAATAACCACTCCGTTTTACATTCATAACCTTCCGTTAGTTTTCTTCATTAACTCAACATATGAGTGAGTTAATCTAACCAATACACAACGGCTAAGATTAATGAAAAGTAAAAAAAGGAAAAAAAGAAAAACTTGCAGGTTCCAGTACGAATTGGAGAGAGGGACTCTTGCAGGGAGAGGCTGACGACAAGGAAAGGGGTGTGGCTTGCAGTTGCGGCGAAGTGGGGGAAGGAGCGAAAGGAGGGGGCGAGCTCGCAGGTGCGGCGGCGCGGAGAGGGGCGAGCCCGCAGGTGCCGGGGCTCGGGGAGGTGGGCGAGCTCGCAGGTGGGGGGCGTGGGGGAGGGGGCGAGCTCGCAAGTGCGGCGACGCGGGGAGAGGCGAGCCCGTAGGTGCCGGGGCATGGGGGAGGGGGGAGAGCTCGCAGGTGCGGCGGCGCGGAGAGGGGCGAGCCCGCAGGTGCCGGGGCTCGGGGAGGTGGGCGAGCTCGCAGGTGGGGGGCGCGGGGGAGGGGGCGAGCTCGCAAGTGCGGCGGTGCGGGGAGAGGCGAGCCCGCAGGTGCCGGGGCTCGGGGAGGTGGGCGAGCTCGCAGGTGGGGGGCGCGGGGGAGGGGCGAGCCCGCAGGTGCCGGGGCGCGGGGGAGGGGGGCGAGCCCGCAGGTGTCGGGCGCGGAGGAGGGAGCGAGCCCGCAGGTGCGGCGGCGTAGGGGAGGAGGCGGGCTTGCTGGTGCGCTGGCGGGGGGGAGGGGGGGGGACGGGGCAGGCCGGTAGTGGGGACTTCCATGGCGATGTTGGAGGCGGGGGGCTCTTGCAGGTGGGGTGGGGCTGGAGGAATTTGACGGGGTCGGGGTTCTTGCAGGAGGAACTTCCTCTACCTCCCTCCTCTCTCTTATGGCATAACATTATAAATATAATGTGTCTTGAAGGGTAAAATTGTCAACATATAACTTTTTCCGTCAAAGTTAACGGAGAATTAAGACGGAAGTTGACTCATGGTTATGTAATGTAAGGGTTAAACATTATTCGGGGATCTGGGTGTAATTCGTGCTTGCGCAGGGTTCCTGGGGTAATTAGGAGATTACTCAGGGTTATGAGTGTAAATATCCCATCCTTTAAATTACAGAGGTCATGATGTAATTACAAATATTATGGGACTAATGATAAAATGGAACATTATTTTAGGGGTCACAGTGTAAATACATGCTTTCTTTTATCCGACCCCACAAAATTAAATTTCGACCCCTACTTAATAACCGAAGAAGAAGCCGTGAGCGTGCCCCAGCAGAGGGGAAACCCACAAAAGCCCTAAATCTTCATCCTCTCTCCATCCGTTGCTCGACTTCGGCCCTCGCATCTCCAACATGGCGACCACCGTCGTTCCCACCACGGAGGAAGACCCCGTACTCTCCGTCGTCCGATTCACCGCCGAGCTCGCCTGGGACGACGCAGGCCCCGGGGTACCCATCTGTTTGGTACCAATTCCAATTTCGAGATCTATCCCACAAACACCCAACACAGATCGAACATGCTAACGCGCTTCTAATAAAATTCTGTCTTTGTTTTATTGTTTGATCGAACTAGTGAGTTAACATAACTGTGGATAGATTTTTTAATTTGAGTGGTAGATTTACAGGAGTATGCACGAATCCGAATATACCTATACACAAAGAGGTTCATTCGAACATGCCCGCTTGATGCAGCGAAGATCCGATGCTGGGTCTTTTTCTTCTACTAATTCAGATTGTTGTTGTTGCTTAAGAATTTGCGTTTCATTTGTGCGGCACATTCAACATGCTGCGTCTTGAATTATTCATCAGTCTGCTGCAAAAAAAAAACTCCTCGGAGCATTCTGTTGATTCAGATTGCAATCGGTATCTCATTTTTCATACATCGGATTGTAAGTGTTGTGATGAATCGATATTAATCCCATCCGTCCTCAATAGAATTCCGTTCACCCTAATCACCACTGCTTGCAAATATTGTTCTGGTTGCATGTTAGGAATATGCTTACCCATGACCTTTTGTTGAGTACTGGCAACTGCTGTTGCTTTTGAACATCTTGCACATTTAACTTCTGTCCCTTTTTTCTGAATCCGTCTGATCAGTTGCTGTAGCAACATAATGCTTCTGTCCACCTGCTGGCAGTATTCCAACAGTTGAGTTCTGCTTGTTCTGTAATCTGCTGTTAAGGAAATCAGAATGCTTTCATAAAAATTAAAGAAAATCAGAATGCTGATCCTGAATCCCGATCTGCTGGCCACTACTATGAGTAGCAACAATATACAAGTCTGTCTTCAACAATCTGACTTGTGCAATGGCTCTTCACATCAGCCTGTCCAATATGACTCTAAGTCTTCCTATTCTTCTCAACCACTATAGTTTTCTTTTGTTGTTACCCAACATTGCAGTTCAGATCACATCCCGTTGTACTATGGACGGAAATAATTTGGAGGGGGGGGTTCTTTCATAAACACTTTTTGATTGAATACTTAACTCTCACTTTTGATCATAATGTATAAATTCTTCTTGGGAGTTTTCTTTTCATGGCTTGAAAGTAGGCGCCTTGATGTCCAAATTAATGTGTTCCAAGTACACATGATTTAAATTTCTTCTTGGGAGCTTTCTTTTAAATTCGAACTTGTGCAGCTTTTAAGTTAGATGTGAATTGTGGTGACCACCAAATGATTGTGACCTACCTTACACCTTCAACTATCACAATCACACGATGCATAGAATTTGATAAAGTCCTACGAAGCAAATTTAATTGACATATGTCATGCATCTGGCAACAATAGTTCTCCAATCCGATCAAGTCATCCTCTTAAAAATCTTCTGAATTCTATAAGATTATCCCTAGATTTTTGAAAATGAGCATTTTAACTCGTGACTGTAGAGATAGTTGTCCGTCTTTAGTTGTCCGTCTTTTATGTTATTTCAGTTTCTTTATGTACCTCTCATGTAATTTACCCAAGGGCTCTCTCCCTATATAAGAGACCCGAGGGCTCTATAGAATAAATCATCTGAGTATTCTAACATGGTATCAGAGCCATGACCCTAACCTAGGGTTTCCACCGCCGCCCCCCCTCCCCTCTAGGGTTTCGCCGGCCTCCCTCCCAGGCTCCCAGCCTCCAACGCCGCCGCTGGGGTCTCTCACCCTCATCGGGGCCCCCCTCCCACCGCCGCCGACAGCCCCTGCCGGGCACTCCATCGCCGCCAGCCCTCTTTCGGGCCTCCCACGCCGCCGCCAGCCCTCTTTCGGGCCTCCCACGCCGCCGCCAGCCCCTTTCGGGCCTCCCACGACGCCGCTGTAGGGAATCTTCGCCACAGCCAGCCCTCTTCTACCTACCGCCAGCCCCTGTAGAGCATCCTCAACCCCGCCGGGCCCCCACCAACCGACGCCGGGCCCCTGCACTTACTGTCCAGCCCTTGACCGACTCCTCTCAGTCGCTATTTTGGCGAGGTAGAGGCTCCCACCGCCTCTACTTGTTGCCGGTGTTCCGAGTTCTTCCTAGGACTCGGAGTTATGTTTGATTCAAGTGCATAATCGTCTACCTATGCACTTAGATCCTACAAAGTTCCGGTAGACAGTATATTCTTGATTATCATTAGTCGCTCTTCTCCGGCATCATGTCAGATCAGAAGCTAGATATGTCCGCCATAGGTGCCTTCAAAGGTTCGGCACCAATCGTCAAGATGGACGGGACGAACTACGAACTGTGGGCGATGCAGTTCCTCAGTCTCATGAAGTCGTGTGGTAAGAAGCATATTCTTACCGAGGATGAACCGCCGGAGAAGACAGGGATCTATGCCTCATGGGAGGCAGATGATGCGTACGCCAAGGTGTGGCTCTCAGGTACGCTCACGACGGAGATAGCGAATGATGTCCTTCACCAGCCCACCGCTAAGGCGATGTGGGATATTTTGGCTATGACGTACTCTCAGGTCCGCAATGAGACGAAGATGCTCCAGTTGCAGCATGACATATTTACCACGAAGCAGAATGGGAGGCCTCTCCATTCACTGTACACGTCGCTTCGTGGCATGTTCGAGAAGCTCTACAGCACCATTCCGCTTACAGCCACGGCGGAACAGCAGAAGACGTTCCGCAACGCCACTATGGTTGGCGTATTACTCGCTGCCCTAGATCCGGAGTACGAGGCAGCACGCGCTCAGATACTGGCCGATGCCACCATCCCACCAATGGAAGAGGTATACAGGAGGCTCAGTCGTATACCCGTTCCATCCAGTACAGCGACTGCGACTCCGTCAGTAATGGCAGTTTCCAGGGGACGTGGTGGTTCGTCCTCCTTTCGTGGCAGGGGAAGTGGTGGACGTGGCCGCGGAGGCCGCATACGCTCTACGTGCTCATATTGTCGCCGCACTGGTCATTCGGAGGATACATGCTATTCCAAGCATGGTTTTCCTCCTTCTGCACGAGTAGCTGATCATGTTCAGGGTCCACCCGCATCCACTCCAGATCACAGGTTCGAAGAGTTGGTGGCACGACTTCGGGATATTATGCCACAATCTTCTCCATCAGAGGGTGCTGACGTTTCTGATGTTGCGGCTTCGGCGTCAACCAGTACATCGGCCTCAGCCAGTGCCTCAGGTAGTCCTTCAGCCTCATTCCATACTCATGACCTCACAGGATGGATTGTCGACTCTGGAGCTACCCATCATCTATGCCGTGAGAAAGATATTCTGCAGTCATACAGAGCTGTTCAGCCAGGTCGCTCTGTACTCATTGCTGATGGCACTCAGTCTCCTATCATTGGTCAGGGGGAGACAGCTTTGCTACCCTCTATGCACTTACAGAATGTGCTACATGCTCCAGAATTTTCTATGAACCTCTTATCTATTAGTCAGATTACACGTGATTTGCACTGTCGTGCTATTTTTGATCCATCGTCTGTTATTTTTCAGGACATACTGACGGGCAGGGTGATTGGCTGTGGTTCTGAGCACAATGGCCTTTATCGTCTCGTTCGTAACTCCTACGCTGGTGTCTCCTTGCATACCCAGGCTTCTGTTTCTCCGTACACCTGGCATCTTCGGTTCGGTCATCTACCGCTGCAAAAGATGCGTCACCTCCTACCTCAGATATCTCCGAGTTCTTTTCGGTGTGAAGCATGTCAGTTAGGGAAGCACCATCGGTCTAGCTTCCCAGGTCGTCAGAGTCGGAGCAGTAGCTCCCCGTTTGAATTATTTCATATAGATATTTGTGGTCCAAGTCGTGTCCCGGATCACCAGGGGCACAGGTTCTATCTAGTTGTCATAGATGATTTCTCCAGAGTGTCATGGACTTTCCTTCTCAAAAATAAATCTGAAGCAGGAAATGTTCTTCAAAATCTAATTAGAAGTTCAGAATGTTTTTTCATCTTCTGTTAAGTATGTGCGTACTGACAATGCATTGGAATTCTGCACTCGCTCTCTTGCTAGCTTCCTTTCATCTAAAGGCATTGTCCACCAAACCACATGTGCCTACACCTCTCAACAAAATGGGGTTGCCGAACGAAAACATCGACACTTTCTTGACATTGCTCGCACTTTACTTATTTAGAGTTGTGCTCCATTAACCTTTTGGGGTGATGCTATACTTACTGCGTGTTATCTGGTCAATCGAATACCTACAACTGTTCTTGGAGAAAAGTCTCCAATCTCTGTTCTCTTTCCTGACAGAGACTTGTTTACATTGACACCTCGGGTTTTTGGCACTGTCGCTTTTGTTCACCGCTTATCTCCAGGGCTTGATAAGCTATCCCCTAGGGCTATCAAGTGTGTTTTCGTGGGCTACTCCCGGACACAGAAGGGGTACCGTTGCTATGATCCTGTCAATAACAAGTACTATGTGAGTGCAGATGTTACATTTTTCGAACCTGTCATGTACTTCTCCCCTGCAGGTGACAGATTGGTCTCCTTCCCATCATCAGACTCCCAAGTCTATGTTCCACCACCTCCAAGCCTGGGTCAGTCATCTACTCCAGCGTCCCAAATATCAACACCAACACCACCACCACCGCCACCACCACCACCACCACTCCCAGTTGTTCCTTTCACTAAGTTCTACACGAGACGCACGGGCCCTGCTCAGGCTACATCTCAACCATCCAGCACGCCTCAGGTATGTTCTGATATTAATGATGGGTTAAATAATGCACATGTGCAGGAGCTTTTACCACAGGAGGAGGGCCAACCGGTCAGCACTGTTTTGGATGACTTGGACCGGCCTATTGCTCATAGGAAACAGCGACGACAGTGTGCCTCATATCCCCTAGCATCTCATGTCTCCTTTCATCGTCTCACTGGGGATTTCCAGAAGTTTGCCGCTGCTGTATCGTCAGTTGAGATTCTACAGACATATCAAGATGCCATGAAGATTGAATGCTGGCGTTTAGCAATGGAAGAGGAGATGCGTGCATTGCAATCCAGAGGGACTTGGTCTCTAGTCCCTATTCCTCCAGGTGCGTCTGTGGTGAGCTGCAAGTGGGTTTTTACGGTCAAATATCATGCAGATGGTCGTCTTGACAGATACAAGGCCAGGCTTGTAGCACGAGGGTTTACACAGACATATGGAGTAGATTACTTGGACACTTTTTCACCGGTGGCGAGACATTCTACCCTTCGCATCCTCCTATCGGTTGCAGTGGTACGTGAGTGGACCATATTCCAGCTTGATGTTAAAAATGCTTTCTTGTATGGTGATCTACAGGAAGAAGTCTACATGCAGCAGCCACCCGGGTTTGCTGCTGAGGGGGAGACTCAGAAGGTGTGCAGACTTCATAAGGCTATTTATGGCCTTAAACAGAGTCCCCGTGCATGGTTCCAGAAGCTCTCTCAGCTTATTGAACGACAGGGGTTCAGAAGATCTAATGCGGACCACTCACTGTTCGTCCGGAAGACCCCTAGAGGTACCATTGTTGTTATGGTATATGTTGATGACATATTGGTTACGGGAGATGATGCACAGGGAGTTGAGATCACCAAGTCTATGTTGGGCAGCCAGTTCATTACAAAGGATCTAGGCACAATACGATATTTTCTGGGGATAGAATTTGCAAGAAATGCACAAGGAATGGTGATGACTCAAAGAAAATACGTCACAGATTTGCTAGTCGAAACAGGAATGATTGGATGCAGACCTTCAAGTACACCTATGGACCCGAGTATGAAGCTGTACGATGATGATACCGAGGAGGTGGACGAGAGAAGGTACAGAGAAATGGTGGATAAGCTCCTATACATCACTATAACTCGACCGGATATTGCCCTTGCAGTAAACCGGGTGAGTCAGTTCGTGGAGCAGCCGAGGCAAGTACATATGGATGCCTTATACATGATATTGAGATATTTGAAGTCTTCTCCAGGCACAGGGTTGCTATTCAAGAAAGATACAGATCTGTCTATTTCAGCCTGTGCAGATGCAGATTATGCAGGATGTCCAAGGGACCGTAAGTCTACTTCTGGATTTGCTATCTTCATAGGAAGCTCTTTAGTCTCTTGGAAAAGCAAGAAGCAAACTGTTGTGGCGAGATCCAGTGCCGAGTCCGAGTATAGAGCCATGGCACAGGCAGGCGCAGAAATGATGTGGGTTAAAGCAGTCTTAGAAGATCTGAATGTTGACGTTCCCTTGCCTATGAACCTTCAATGTGATAATCAGGCAGCATTATTTATTGCCAACAATCCAGCCTTCCATGAGAGAACCAAACACATAGAGGTGGACTGTGATTACACTAGGGACATGATTCAGAAGGGCTTCATCTCCACGTCTCACGTCAGTTCAGAGGATCAGACAGCGGACATATTTACTAAGCCATTGCTCAGAGGACCCTTCCAGAGATGTTCTTCCAAGCTGAGCATGATAGATATCTATGCTCCATCTTGAGGGGGAGTGTAGAGATAGTTGTCCGTCTTTAGTTGTCCGTCTTTTATGTTATTTCAGTTTCTTTATGTACCTCTCATGTAATTTACCCAAGGGCTCTCTCCCTATATAAGAGACCCGAGGGCTCTATAGAATAAATCATCTGAGTATTCTAACAGTGACAAATAGTGTCTGTACATCTTTACTTAATCATCATAGAACTCAACCACACGTAGTCCGTCGGCAAATTCATTTCTCTCTAACATGGTAGGTTCTCCAAAAATATGTAACATTTATATTGCCGTAACAAAAGAGACCGTTCCGTCTCTTGCCTCCATTTAATCTTAGTATCTTTTTCTTTAACAAAATTCCGTATCATCTTTCTTCTCCAACACCATTGAGGATGGCAATGAAATTTTTTTCTTCATTCAACATCACATTTGTGAGCATAGTAGGGTTAGGGTGGTGTGCAGTTGGGAGTGTGGTGGGCGCTCAGTGGTTGGAGCGGAGAGGGAAGGGTATGGAGAGGGCCACCATTACAGAGGGAGGGAAGGGAGAAGAGGACAATAGAGTCTCAAATGTTGATGAACAAGTGTTAGAGCAGAACTAGAGATCCCTGTCGACGAGGCCCGGTTGGAGGAGCATGGCTTTGATGTCAATCACCACGGAGACTGACACAAGCACGAGAAGAAGAATCCTGACTCGATGGCGTGTTGCTAAAGGTATAGTGCTCGAGACCGTCTCTCTCGTTCACTGGTAGCGACATTGTGCTTCAAATGCACTTTGCGCGGTCATCGTCGTGGTGACTATTAGACTCGAGGTACATGGATGTGGTTGATGCACAAAGTTTGATGAGAAACACTCAATTCTTGAAGTTGTTGGGTGAGCTCTCCATGTGAAGAAGAGATGAGGTTCATTGATGGTTTGCTTACCAAGGAAGGCATGCTGGGGAATTTTATCATCAGTGAGAGAGGGCGTGATCGGTAAAATAGGATGGAATTTTAGTAGATGCAATGTAGCTCAAGTCAACCTTGTATATCCATGGTTTGTCAAGGAGGTGCTTGTTTCGATGATTTGGCACCATCCTTGCGCCTTAGATGGAGCTTCGAGGTAGGCAAGTTGAAAGGGAAGCTTTTGTGTGTCTTGTTTTGTTGCCAAAATTTGGACTATATGAAGATGTTTATGGTGCCGATTGGGAGCTTGTTTGAAGTTTTGAGCTCGGGTTGAGATTCAAGGAAAATCTCGATGTGATCTTGCTGGTTGAAGATTCATGGTCGAAGGGACCCCCTCGGTTGGAAATGGCTGTGGGTTAGGGTATTGTTCCTGTGATGCTGAGGGTATTGGTCGGAGTTGATGACATGCACCTGACGATATCCGTATTCCTCATGGTTGATCCACTGATGAAGAATGCAATGAGAGTTGCTGCCCTTTGGCTTTCCCGATTTTCTATTTGAGTCTCGATTTTCTCGGTTGTCCTAAACCCTAGTACTTCCTTGATTTTTGTGAAGCCAATAAAATGAAGTGAGGTTTTTCACTCTTCTTCTGGTTGCTCTAAGGATCCGAGAAGCTCGCCCAATTGTATGGAGCAAGTTCTTAGGTTGCTGGCTGACTGTGATTGTGTTGGTGCAAGCCTTTTCTTGGGCGCTAACCTAAAGGGCATCAAGGCAATCCCTTCTACAGATATGGTTCCTACTTTGGACCTAACTGGGTCTGGACCATCACTTTCGTGCAGGTCCAAATCTGAGGCGCAACATGATTGAGTTGTTCACTGATTTTGAGCAGGTTCTTGGGGATTCTTGTTCGGGTTCTGCTGCGCCAACATTACTGTGGTCGATAATGGTCCCACTTGCCCATGTTTTGCAGATTTCTCTTGCGGAGGGTTGCCAACTAGTGTTGACGTTGCAGGTGGGTTGAAAGCTCGGTGTGTTCTGCGATGATACGGGTCTCGACCTTCCTCGCCAGTTGTTACTAGTGTCGCAGAAGGCGAGGGAGAATTCTCGACAAGATATGGTGGATTTCTTCACGTAAAAGGCAAAGGACCAATTTTCTCACTCGGGAAATACATCAATTAGAGGGATATCAAGGTAATAACAACAAGGTGAAGGTTGCGGATGGTACTTATCAGCACATGGAGACACTGTATTAGATGTTGAATTCGGGAGAAGTTGTGGAGGAAGTTTAAACATAGCAAAAGGCGATATTATTAGTTATGAAAGGGGGAGTTAAGCAGAGACATCCTATCAGATTGCAGTGGCTCAACGTATGGGGGTAGGGTCTATCCTTTTGATTTCCCAATGAAGTTTGTGACATGGAACATGCGTGGTTTGGGATAGTTGGAAAAGAGGGTAGTAGTTGGATCCTTGTTTCATTAATGGATGGTGGATATCAAGTGTTTGCTAGAAACAAAAATTGATTCTTGGATGGATGTAAGGTAGTACTTTATTTAAGGTCCTTGATTCATGGACTTCAAAAGTGTATTGGCGTATGGTAGAGCTGGTAGTATTTTGGTGGCTTGGAATGTTGTCCTTTTCATCTTGGTAGAGGATATGATATGCACTACGTGACAGTCGTTTTGGAAAGCTAAGGGGAGAGGATCATGATATCGTCCAACTATGGTATCTTTGAGGCCTCCTCGAATGCCGTTTTGTGGGCTGAATTGAGGGATGTGAGTGAGTTTTCCCTTGGAGGCTTGGATCCTTGATGATGATTTTAATGTCATATGATATGAAGATGACATACTCGAGGGGAGAGGCACACATGGTCTTGGTCTATTCTCTTTGTGAAGGTTGACGAGGATCTTGCTTTGGAGGTCATAGATGCAGTCAGTAACAAGTACACGTGAAGGAGTAGCTCTTTAGATCGTGTATTGATCGTTTCTTCTATTAGTTGAAGCCTTGGGGATGTTCCCCTTGGGCCCTTGGCTCATGTTATCTCACTACCTCTTGCGCGATTGAGCCATACCCTCTCTTTTTGGTTAATGGTTCTATGCGATGTACTTCTTTGTTTTTCAAGTTTGAGCAGGATTAGCTGTTATATGAGGGGTTTCAAGAGCTCGTTGCTATTTTTGGTCGGGTTTGGATGTGGAAATTTCGGCCACCTAATGACTGTTGCGAAGTTTGTGTACTTCGTAAAAGGTTGATCGATTTTAGGAGAGATTCTAAAAATGTGTGGGAGCAATAGAGGAAGATCGTAGACGGTAATAAGTAGGATGGTGCTAACGTAGCATCTCAAGGCCTCAGCCGTGGTGGGCACAGGAGGAATGCAGCTTTCGAATGAACGAGCAAAAGTCAGGTCAAAATCACGTAGATAAGGTCCTCGCTTAATATTTGACTAGTTTCAAAGGTAGCCCGCAAGCCAAGAGGCCGCAACACATGAAAGAGCATCTGAGGAGTCTGCTTCAGATGAAGTTAGAATCGGAGCTACGTCCTTCTCTTTCTGCACAAGGACACACCCAAGACTAGTACCAGATGCATCAGTATATACAAGAAAACCTCCTCCACTATGCCGAGATAAAAGGTCTCGAGCACGTCGATCTGGTCCGAAAATTTCTCCAAACTAGTTGGAATCACAAAAATCGGAGAGGAAGTGTTGGGGTTTGATTTGCGGGAGGGCTAAATGGCTTGACGAGGAGGTGATAACCATAGTCTAATTTAGAAAATTATTGAGGAGGAGGACTGGAAGCATGAGGTGGATTGGAGGTAGAGATGACATCAAAAGTGGTTGAAAGAGGGGGACACAATGAATCTGACGTGATCTCTCACCCACCAAAGGAAGGCCAATATAACTCAATTGTAAATTAACCCATGGTGATCTTAGCCAACCTGCACTCAATTTTGTGGACAAACCTTACGGAGGAACCCTTAGGTTGTCGGGGCATTGGACTCTCAATCCAAAGAGGAAAAAGTCAAATTTTGCTGTGTTAAGCTGCATACTAGTGACCTCACCAAGGAGGTCCAGGACCACCGACATCCCCTTGCAACTCTCCGGACCACCTTCCGTAAAAAAATCCTCCGAATATTGAAGTATGGACAAAGATAGGTCTCCCCTTTAATTGCCACAACAGAATCCTCTTGCTACTGCTTAATCCACCATGACCGACAATGCATCTGCCACGAGAATAAACAGAAGAGGGACCAAAGGACATCCCTGGTGGACCCCTTGATGAGGCTTGAAGAAACCCCTTTGAGGTTGACCATTGATTGGGAAAGCACTTAAAGACATTGTAACACATCTCTTCATCCTTGGCAATCCAGGTGTCAGGAAATTCTTTCCAATGCAACAGAGCCCTAAGGTAACACCAACCACACACTCATATACCTTCGAGAAATCATCCTTTTACAAAACACTCATCATCTTCTACCTCGTCCACATTGTCCATCATCTGCATCTCTAGCAGGAAAGTACTCTGTACTGGTGGAACAATCTTATCCAGCACACATTGGATTCATATATCCATAATATTCTCAGAATATCATATCATAGTTGCCTCATGTTATGCTGACCCCTTTCCAATCGAATATCTCAGAATATCCATTCTCTCCATCCCCTTTAGGGCCATGCAAATCGAAGTGAAGTACAATGTGAGGAAGAATCAAAATAACCAAAACAACTTTTTTTCCCATTCCCATTATGCAATCCCCGTTGCCACCCCTCCAAGCTTCTCTCTGCCTATACCAAAATAGAGGTCCAGTCGACGACTCGACAGTCCTCCCTTGAATATAAACGGGGAAACCTTAAAGTAGGCGATAGGTAGTCTTGCATAGGGCATCAAGAGGACCTTAGAGTATGCTGCAATAGTAGGTGCATTCATATAGATATAGATGAAACTTGATTTGTAATGGTTTACCCGTCACAGAAGCCTCTCTAAAACATGTTCATAAATGTATCTGCTTTACTGTCACCCCTTTGATAAAGAACGACATATCACAAGCGTGCTGCAATAGGGGGAATATAGTCGCACCTCCACATTCTGAAATTAGCTAATAGCGCCGTTACTAATTTCCATGTCATAAATTGTCAAAACGTTAACAACCAATAGGTGCTAGGGGACAGTCTTGACACATTCCCCTTTATATCTTAATCTGCATACCTTGTAGACACCAAGATTGCAAAGATGGTGTTAGTGACATCACTTATTTAAAGGATCACATCTTTTTAGAGAATTAGTGAGAAACGACTCAAGCTGTAGTATCATATGGTTACTGAAATTAAACTTTTCCAATGAACCTTGAATACAAATCATTGCTCAAGTTGCAATGTGCCTTAATGGCCATCATAAATTTGTCAAGAATGGATGACTCTTAATGAAAGCTGGCTGAGCACAATAAATGACTTAAACTCAATTAACTCCAAGATCTTGGTCCTATCAATGTAAATGGTATTGGAATTAGCTTAAGGTCTGGACTCGACTATGCTAGTAGCCAGTGCCCTCTTTGGGAGAAGGAAGAGATTTTAACCAATTGTTCATGTTGAACAAGAGTTTCATCTCAAGTGTTGTTTCACCACAATCATATCGTTATCTAGTAAGTCTCAAAACTCTCTGTAAAAGGTAGCGTGGGAGGGGGTGGTGAGGGAGAAGTTGGCAGGTGGTTTGGGGATTAGGCGTCTCAGACTGATCAACGATGCGTTCTTCCTTAAGTGGGCTAGCAGGGTCTGGGGAAGAGAAGGTAGTTTTTTCATTGGCATCTTGAGGGAGATTCACGGGCGGGCGTGGGCTGGCGAGGGAGGCTCGGGAGTGGTGGGGGGGAGCACTCCATTTTGGCGTGGTCTTCAGGAGATTTTTGTGAAGTACAGGGCGTCATTTAAACCTATGTTGGGGGACGGCCGTGATTTCTCTTTCTGGAATGATTGCTGGTTGGGGGGAGGGGAGCCTCTTTCCCATCGGTTCCCTCGTCTCTTCGCTTTGGCGGATAATAAGGACGCCTCCGTCGCTTCTTGCTGGCTTTACGCTTCGTGGTCTCCTCGCTTTCTGGGCACCTTCTCGGATCGGAGATTCATTGATTTTCTTGCTTTGATGAACGTTCTTGCTCATGCGGACACTCCCTCCGGCGGTTTGGATCACTGGGTTTGGAGGGACGGTGCCTTCTCGATTAGGAAGGCTTACGCATCCTTGCTTGTTTCTTCGCCTCCTAGTTCGGACTCTTTGGTGCGGGACTGCGGATACTTCTGGAGCTTGGGATTATCTTTACGTATTGTCTTCTTCCTCTGGCTTGTCCGCAGAAAGAGGCTATTGACGCGCGATCGATGTTCCAGGTTGATCCATTCGGTCTCCAATATTTGCGGCCTATGCGATGCTAATGTGGAAACCCTGGACCATCTTTTCTTCCTCTGCCCCTTGGTGCGGGAGCTGTGGCATGACCCCTTCGTGGATTGGATGCTTGCTCGTGATGTGGAGTCCTTCGACGAATCCATCTTCTTGAATAGGCGGTTGGAGAAGAGACACCTTCTTGCACCGGTGGCTTGTTTGTGGTCGCTTTGGCTTGCTCGCAATGAGACCCTTTTCTCTGGGCAACGGTTTTATGTGGAGAACGTGATCTGTCGTGCGAGGGCTTTGGTGGCTGACTGGTGTCTTGTTTAATGTGATTGCTTTCCTGTTTTCTTTTGTTGCTGGCCGCCCAGTTAAGGAGGCTACTTGCCTCCTACGCTGAATGGCTCTTTTATTTTCTTATTTGTACCCCTTCCTTTTTTCCTTTTAATATATTGGGGTGAGCACCATCGAGTGTTTCCCCCTTTTCTTGGCTTCAAAAAAAAACTCTATGTAAAAGAAGACGAGAAAGTGTGTGGTCTCGGGGCACCTGTTTGCTTAATCCTCTTGTCAAAACTGGGCTCCTCATCCATTGACAAATTCAACTGTAAGGCTATCATGGTGTGCTGTCTGATGCTGAATATTTATGGTATTGGTGGTTCTTTATCAGCTCAGACTATTCGGTCGCCTTCTTTCTTTGACAAGGCATTTCAAGTCTTCTTCCAGAGGTGGCCAATTAACTTAGATCGATGGTGGGTAGTGGCGAAATGTTTCGTTTTTTGGTCAGAGGATACAATCGGATCTGGCCTGCTTTACGATCGCTATCCTTGTTTGTTGTCTCTTTCTGATAAATCTGGGACGATGGGTACATGGGCTCCCTCCTTTAGGGTTCGTTTGGTTGTAGGGTTGGGCCGGGTTGGGTTGGCCCTACCCAGGGCATCCCTCCTTCCAAACATCCCAATCCTCCTCACAGTTTACTATTTACAAGGGTACCCCAACCCAACCCAACCCTGCCCAACCCTGCAACCAAACGGACCCTTACTGTTGCTTTTCTGAACAGAGATTGACTATTTTCTTTAGCGTAATAAGTGATTTGGAGAACGTTGAGAGCCCTTCTTTTATGCGGGGTCATTGGGTTTGGGCTAGCGATCCCTTTTTCAGTCAAGAAGGCTTATCAGGCTTTCTCCCGATTGCAAAATCTAGTGCATGAGGACCTCAGTCATGATTGCATGATAATATGGAGAAGTAGGGTACTACAATGAATAAAGAAGATTATTTGGCTCGTGAGGCATGGTCATCTGCTTATGAAGGTATGTAGAGACAATATTCTTCATACATTGGATTTGATTTGCTCAAGATGTGGTGATGATGTTGAGGATATAAACCATTTCTTCTTCAATAGCAAGTTCTCGTCGATGGTTTGGGGAAGGTGCATGGATTCCATAACTTAGGACAAATGATGACACTGCTTTTTGCAGCTCCATCTGAGTGTTTTGTGGAAGCTATTAGGAGGATAGCTGATTTCTCGTCGCTCTGCTCAGGGCTATTTGATGTGCCAGGAGTGAATCTATATTTTGTGTTATGTTTTTATTTTAAGAATGTACTAGAGCTTTGCAAAGTCCTTTATTTGGCCAGATCATATATATATATATCTATATCTATATTGTAACTTCATATATTTATTAATATTGTTTTTGCGGTGGGTCCTAGCTCATGTCCACACCCTCTTTTTCTTTAAAAGAAGGATCACTCATATCATTTGACAGCCTTCTAGCCCCTCGCTATATTCGTTGGTAGGAGGGCGGAGCAGTACCTCCAGTGAAACATCTAAAATAATCTACAAGCCAACTTTATTTTCTCCTTCCATGAACCTCCTATTTCCACCTTTAGACAGTCAAACTGTTCCTAGGCATTATCCTTTATGAGCCAAATTTATTAAGAGTGCTACTCTATTTCAACTACAAATTTCCTTACCACTGTAACTCCCTATCTTTTCCTCTACTTATGCCACTGGCTGAACACCTCTAGTTTATTCAACTTTGATATCTCATTAAGCCCAAAATTCTGCCTGTGACACCAGCTTCACAGTCTCAGCTGCCAATATAAGCCATCTGGACACACATCCATCGACAGTGACCAATAGTCCCACAATTGAAGGCTTGAAGCACACCATGGGACCAAGACATATACATGTCATATGACGACAATAACCACAACGGAACTACCACACATCGTGGGCAATCAGAACGGAGAATGATTTGTCCTCCTTCCAGAACTAACATCCCTATCACTTTTAATTGCAGGCTCCTCCTCCCTGACATTGTACCATTGTCCATATGCCATTTTCCCAGACTCTCGTCCCCTTTCAAGCTGCTAAGCCCCTTGCTTCATCCCCTGCGATCTCCTCCCTTCCTCTTGCTCCCTATCTCCTCCTCCTTGTCCTTTTGCACTCATGATCCATCCTTTCGGGAAATATTGTAGTTTATGATAAGATTTCATGCTCCATCCCTCTCTCTACTGCTTCTGAGGCTCCCATCTTTATTTCTATGTACCCCATTAATTTTTAAGAATTTCTTTTCTTTAATTGTGGTTGATAAATATTGAAAATTAAATTAATGAAGTTTGAACTTCTTGGATGTTGCTTCCATCTTACCTTGCCTCTCCTCTTCACTAATTGGACTTTTCTTCCTTTCTCCAGTGGTTTTTTGGTGTATTTTCTACTAAAACAGTGCATAGCTCCAGCCTCCACTCTTTTTTTCCTTCTAGCCTGCATCCCTGCGTATCTTTCTGTATTGTTCTTCTCTTGCCTGAGTCGGATTTGATAAATTATTGGACTTATGATTTTTTAAAATCGAGAACTATTTTCCATGTTTACTAAAATTATATTTCATATTAGGTTGAGTTTTAAAATTGGACGGTTTATGATTTTATTATCACCAATTGTAAGACATCTTGGTAGTGCAAATTTTCTATCCCTTCAATTAAGTGTTCTTTTTCATAAGATTATCTGATGTTTAACCTTTTAATAATTTTTGAAGAGGAGAATAGTTTTTTTTTGAAGTCTAAAACTTCGGGGGAGACACACAGTGGTGTTCACCCCTTCTTTATTAGGAAGAAAAAACTAGAAACATACACAGGGAAAAACAAAAGAGAGTGAAAGGTCCACAAAGCATCCAGCTCGACAACCGAGAGGGAGCTACATCAACAACCAGTCGACAACAAGACGGGCAGAATGAGACAAAACATTTTCTTTGTAAAACCGCCGACCCCTAAAAATAGCCTCATTCCGCCCCAGCCAGATCGCCCAAATGCACGCCAAGGGACGCAAGAGATCACTGCGATCCCTATCCCTGTTAGACATCACAGATTCCCAGAAAGAAGCCGAGTCGGCGGTAGCAATCTAACCCACAACCGCCGCCTCCCAAACGCCCAAAATCAATGGGCAGGTAAAAAAAAGATGATCCAAGGATTCCACGCAGCTGCCACAAAGAGCACAGTCCTCCGAGACCGATGCGAGCATCCTAGCACACCGATCCCTCGTTAAAAGCCTCTTCCTACCAAATAGCCAAAAGAAGATACCAACCCTCTCTGGAAGCTTCAAGCCCCACACAAAGCTACAGCCACGAAGCAATGAATCCATCCACAGCTGGGAGAGGGGGGAAATCGCCAAGTATGCCTTCCTCGTCGTGAAAGGCTCCTCCCTCCAGGACCAGTGATCCCTCCCCCTTGTGGGCCTAGACGCACCACCAACAGAGTCCAAAAGACGGAGTAACTCATGGAGCCTTTGGTCGGAAAGGTTGCCATGAAGGATGGGAAATCAATCATCCCCGGACCAACAAGAGGCCACAGATGCATGCACATCAGTCGCCAAAGCAAATGACCGTGGAAACATCTCACTAAGAGGAACCCCACCAGCCCAACTGTCCGTCCAGAATCTGAAGGTCAGCCCGTCACCAAGCCGCAGAACAAATAGATTAGAGTATCTTTGGCCCACCGACATCACCCCACGCCAGAAAGGCGCCGGCGGTCTGAGACTACCTTCCGGACTAGGCATCATCCCGTGCAAGTCGTAAATCTTGCGCAAGACGATAGAGCGATATATTGTAAGACGATAGAGCGCAAGACGAGGAGAATAGTTTTGTAATTTCCATATATAGCTTCCTCTTGCGGGGTATGGTTCCTATTCATAGACGGCTTGCAAATTTGTAATTCATGCATGGGTTTGATCCAGGGTACGAAATATCATGATATATAGGCGATATATTGTTGATATATCGATATAACATGGGACCGATATCGGTATGGATATGGTGATATATTCATCTTTTCTGGTTCTTCCTTCACAAAAGTGTCTATGTTGGAGTATTTGGTAGTGCACCTATTGTGTTGTAGTAGGGTAAATGGATCCTGGAGTAGATCCATTTACCCCATCCAGTGTTTAGTCCCACATGGACCAGTGGTGGGACTTGGAGGCTCTGGGAAGGCTATATAAAGAGCCCCAGACCTCCTGTACTCATTGAGAAAAGCAATAGAAAAACACGCCCCGTTGAGGGCTTCTCCCGTGGTTTCATCCCGCTCCTCACGGAGTAGGGTTCCACGTTAAAATCCCGCGTTCTTCGTGTTATATGTTCTTATTCCATGTTTTGCTTCCGCATATTTATTTTATAACATGGTATCAGAGCGGGTCGATTCTCGAGGAGGCTACGTTCATCTTTTGTTCGAGATCTGATTTGGATGTTTTATTTGTAAAGATTATGTGTTCATTATTGAGAACTGTTGGGAGTTTTGAAAAACCCTAATTGTTGTGTTCAATGTTACGAAGAAACTTGAGATTCTTGGCCACGCATCCGGCCAACATGCTCCAAGCAGAAGCTCCATCTCTACAGGTCATTCCCTGGCTGGCATCCTCTCTGTTCGGGGCGCGCCTCTCTCTCACCATGGCGCGCAACCCCCAAGGCACAGAGACCTCAGGTGGGGACGCCGCAAACCCCAATCTTCATCTTGCGCAGGCGGCGCGCGGAGCCATATTCCCACAGGGGCGCGCCCATGCCGCGGTTCCCAGGTGGCGGCCCCAGCTAAGCACCCTCCGCACGTTGGCCCTTCTGGCGGTCGGCGGAGGGTCGAAGGCGCCTCCTGTCTTCATCGCATGGCGCCTCCCTTCTCCTATCTCCTCAGGCGAGCACTCCAGCGGCAGCGGCGATCCCAGAGAGGCGGAGCCTCTCTCCAGGCGAGTTGGCGGCGCAGACCTTGATGGCGGCGCGCAAGGAGACGCTCCCGCGCAAGGAGATGCTCCCGGAGCAAAACACCTCCTCGCACCTCGCCGCAGGTCCATCGCGCACCTCGCCACAGGTCTAGGCACCATCACGCCGTATCTCCTGAAGTCCTAGCCGCATACAGCTCCCAAGCGTCGGCGGCATCACGCGCACAGGTGCGCATCCCAGTTGACCCCTCCAGAAGCCTCAGGCAGCAAGCTCCAGGATCCGCAGCCTCCCGGCTCCGACTCCCAATCTCCTCGCAGCGCCTCCATGCGCTCCAGGGCGCTGCCTCCATTGTCCCTCATCGCTGCTCCCAGTGGTGGTGTTCCTCCACCGCGATGCCGCTCCTGTCCGAGCTCTCATGCGGCGCCGATCTGCTCCTCCAAGAAGGGCGGCGCCAGAATGTGCGGCGGCCTCCTTCGTTGAAAGGTTTCCCACGATGGGAACCCTAATGGAATCCTGGAAGGGTAAGGGCCCGAAGGCCCGCCGTTAAAAAAATGGGTATGGATTTGAGTGTCGGGCCCACGTGGGCTGCCTTGTTAAAAAAAAAGGAGAGAGCCGTGTGGTTTAAAAAAAAAAGGAGGCGTATGTTTGGGCCCCTTTTGGGCTATTTTCAAAATAAAAAAAATAAAAAAAATATTTGAGAAAAAAAAGAGAAGAAGAAAAAAAAGGCGCGTACACGAAAAAAAGAGCCGTACGCAAATTGCAAAAAAGAAGAAGAAGAATGCAAAAGCCAAAAAAAAAAGAAAGAAATTGAAACGGCTTTAAAAAAAATTTAAAAAAAGTGATGAATGTTTTGGAAAGGCCGACAAAGTTGAGATCGGCTAAAGTGGTTTGTTTTTTGGTCCCCATCATTGTTGTCTTCTCCCAACTTGGTCGACATCCATGTTTTCCGACAAGTATGGGAGAAAGGGGGAGTATATATGTAGAGTCACAGGTTTAGATCCAGAATCCAGTTCAGATATCAGTCTCCAGACCAGCTAGATGATCAGACTCTACAGTTCGGTTTCAGACTCGACGATTGTCTTCCAAGTCCAGTTTCAGACACGCACGAGTGTGCGGTCTTATTATCAGATGAGCATATGTTGCCATCATTGTCAGAGGTCCCCATCATTCTTCTAGTTGTCAGGCCAGAGTTTTCATGTGAGCCATAGGGACTCCAGAGCAGAGGACCATTCCCTTGAGGGCAAGGGTTTTCATGTGGTATCATAGGTACACCAGAGCAGTGCACCATTCTCTGAGCCAGATGGGAGAGACCCAGTTCTCCGACGAGGAGACTTCAGGTGCAGTTTCAGACTCGATGGTCAGATTCCGAGTCTTCAGTTGACTCACACTCCAGCCCGTTCGTCCTCCTCACCTGCACGGCATGAGAAGCAACGTCCTCGACTGCAGCATGTGCGCGTTGGGTTGATATTGTCCGTAGTGTCCTGTAGCGTGAGTTGAGTTTCTTTTTGTTTGTTTGTCCAAGCTGAGCATTGCATGCTCCAGCTTGAGAGGGAGTGTTGGAGTATTTGGTAGTGCACCTATTGTGTTGTAGCAGGGTAAATGGATCCTGGAGAAGATCCATTTACCCCATCCAGTGTTTAGTCCCACATGGACCAGTGGTGGGACTTGGAGGCTCTGGGAAGGCTATATAAAGAGCCCCAGACCTCCTGTACTCATTGAGAAAAGCAATAGAAAAACACGCCCCGTTGAGGGCTTCTCCCGTGGTTTCATCCCGCTCCTCACGGAGTAGGGTTCCACGTTAAAATCCCGCGTTCTTCGTGTTATATGTTCTTATTCCATATTTTGCTTCCGCATATTTATTTTATAACAGTCTATATGGGCGATATTTCGGCGACAAATCGTTGAATATCGTATCGACATCATATCGATATAGTATGTCAATATCGACATTTCCTACCTTGGTTTGATTGCCTCCAACAATTTGGCAAGGACATTCTTCAAGGACTAATTGCCGATGGCGAGGATCTTAGCAGGTCGATCCTAAGTGGTCGCATCTCCGACATGGCTACCACCATCATCGATCCCACTGAGGAAGACCCCATCCTCTCTGTTGTCCGCTGCAACTCTGAGCTTTCCTGGGTTGATGCCGACCACGGGGTTTAATATCTACCAAATCGTGGCAACCATGACCCTCTTGATTCCAATCCCAATATAATGGTGTGCCGTGTGCGCACCATTGTAACTCCCAAATCCACCTTTTTGAGTTTTCTAAATTATGTTGTTTTATTTTAAGCATATGTCAGGATGTCCGACGCAAATGGTTGTACTTGTTTTAATTTTTGTTGGGATTATATATATGTCCAATAGAACATTAATAAGCCTTTATTGTTTGTTAATAGACTTTCAAAATTCTGAATTAATGTTTCATTTTGCTTTTTGGCATCTTTGTAATCAATTTGTTATACCCTTTGCTTTCTATGCAGCATGTTTATGCCCTCATATTAAGTTGCAGTTGCAGTTTTCTTAGAAATATGAATGCAATATGCGTGTGTATTATATTTCATTTATTCTATAATTTGTCACTTGGCAAAAAAAGTTGATTGTATGTACTCTGCACATTTTACAGGTTGCAGAACCTCAGGTTAGCAGGCTTTGCCTTGAGGCTGAAGAGTGCATGATAATGGGAAGATGGTTGGACGTGGCCAACCTTATGCTTACCTCTGCTGATGTGGTCGCTTCCCGTGTGTCTGCAAAAGGTATATCACGGTTCATTTGTCACCTTTTTTGGGGAAAAAAAGTGTCATCCAACCTGGGATGACAAATTACAACAAAACAGACTATTTTATTCGTTTCTTTCTGTAGCAGACACCTGGCTCAATAATCCATAATTGTGAAAAATTGGTTGATTCAACTATTAGTTTAGATATACCTGTTTTCTTATTGTTGAACCCATTTATTTAGTTTTTGAAGGAAGAACCCAGTTAGTTAATGTGAAGCTGATTTGACATTATTCTCTTTTTGTTTGATTCCAATGAGATAGGATATGGATCACTACTACCTTGGCTGTAGGTTCTCTTTGAGAAGTGATTCTGTGACTTCATTTTTAGGTTCCATGTACTGTTTTTATGTCCTAAGTGGTCGGATGTTAGAAGCCAAGAGTGACCTTCCTCAATTTCAGCAGAAACATGTACTTTCAAGCTACATTGCTTTTTGGCATATGTTTCAGTTGATAATTGTCCAATTAATATAATCAAATGACACCTAGTTGAAGGAGCAATAGTTAAGGGATCAAACATCATCCTTGCATGTATTCTTCACTTGAGACGTGCTGGGAGAGAAATGTTAGAGTCGGAGCCATTAAAGGAAATGAGATGTTGAGTTGGCGTCACTCGATACATTTAATTAGGTAATTGTAGGAGAAATTGGCACCATTTTTGTTGATCATTCATCTGACCACTCTCTTAAATCTCTTTTCTAAAGGCTCTCCTTGTTTGAACTTGTGTGTTCTGTGCCTGGGCATTTGCATTTTCTTGAGACATGCACTTCTCTTTGGGTTACTTCTTGACAAGGACCTTTATGTCTTCATGTGAGAGGCACATGCTTCATTTTTAGCCCTTTCTTTGAGAAAAGGATCTTTCCAGAGCTTGAGATTGTGCTGTTTCCATGTGGATCTACTATTCATATTTGATCAGTATTCGTAGAAAAACATTATATACTATTTGTATTTGATCATTATTAGGAGAAAAACATTGTCAAGGTCCTCACCTTCTGTTCTTCAATCATATCTTGTTGGAGAATCTTTTTGGTTTAGCAATATTTATTTATCAGGTCTCTCTATTTCACCCTATATACACATGAATAATTGTTTGCATCCCAACTAATCTGCCATAATCTTATAGTAGTGACATGCTTCGTCTGAGCGGAAAGCGACATTTTTTTAACCAAGTCGGCCTTTACATTCTGCAACTCAGGGAGCGGAAAGTGACATTTTTTAACCAAGTACAGACAGTTAGATGGGTCCTAGTGTAGCACACATTACATGTGATTGTATTTTTAAAAAGG
The DNA here is from genome assembly GCA_037367405.1 of Ottelia alismoides. NCBI lineage: Eukaryota > Viridiplantae > Streptophyta > Magnoliopsida > Alismatales > Hydrocharitaceae > Ottelia > Ottelia alismoides. Next base: position 1,547,543 of record JAZKJV010001005.1, on the reverse strand, counting down.
GAGACTATATGAGGATGTTGTACCTTAGTCTTGGTATGTAAAAAGGAGCCTATGATAACCCTGCTAAAGGAGTCTCTGGTAACCCTGTTCATTTAGGCATTTGCCTTGGAATGGGATGGAATCTACGTCATTGCAAACTGCGTCCTTAGGTAGCGTTCAGCTACCGGGGTAAACTCTGGGGAGTTTACCCCCCTTAACCCACCATCCTTTCTCATGTGGGCCCACTTTATTCCTTTTTTAAAAATTAAATAAGTCAATTTTACATCATCAATCCTATCAAAAAATAATATATTATACCATCATATCATATAAAAATTATAAACTACTCCACTTCTACCCACTTTTCCAAACTTCAATACAATCACATCACAATAACTACTCACTTTTTTTCAAACTTCAATACAATCATTTATCACCTCAAATCCACTTCTAACCCACCCCCAGTTTAACCCTCTATCCAAACACCAAAATCCAAAAATGGCTTACCCTCTACCAGTTTAACCCGCCTTAACCCGTCAACCAAACACACCCTTAGTGTTGATGTTGGCCGACACATTAAATATAAGATAAAATTATATACATGCCTATACATTCATATAACTGCATAAGCACACATCCTAACACATGCGCGCACACATATGTGTACATATTTGCGTATTAATGTTCACATAATGATAGATGTAATGAAAAAGAAGTGTTTATATATTTAAATTATAGTCAGTATCAAATAGTACTAATACTAAACTACTTTTTGATTATTATGTAGTGATTAAAGATTTTCTTGTAAAGAAAACTATTTTCCTTATAGTTTAGAATAATCCTTGTAAAATGGTAAATGTATTTGCTAGAAATGTTGCTAATTGTTTGTAAATTAGGAGGGCAAATTTCATACAGATGAAACCTGTGCTTATTGGAATGGTTTAGTTCATATGTTTGTAATATGCAAGTACATAGATGTCAACATACATACATACATGGTTTTAATGGGGCTGAACCGTTCCATATTTCGATGATTTTTTTATTTTTTTGGAAAATACCGCCACGAATTTTCGTCGCTATATCCCTTTAATATGCCATTCCAATTTCGACAAAAACAGAGATTCCTATGCCCTCTATCCAGAACAAATCAATCACAACAATTCCAAGACCGTTAAAATTACATGTTTTAGATGGAGGGCATAGGAGTCGTTGTTTCTAACGAAATTGGAACGGCGTATTATATAGATATAATGATGAAAATACATGGCGGTATTTTCCAAAAAAAAACAAAAAAATTGCCGAAATATGGGGCGGGGGCTTCCCCAATAACCATATATATATATATGTGTGTGTGTGTGTGTATGATGAAGGGGAAGCTGCTCCACAAACCAGTCGAGCTCCTTGCTCCTTCAAAATCCGCCGTCCATTCGAAACTCCATCAGTTGTTGGATGAAAAACACCATCTCCCAGCACTCTCTCACTTGCCCTACTTCCCTCTTTTCAAACCCACATCGTAGCAGCCCCTGCCTTCTCCCCGTGCATGGCTTTGAGCACTGCTGCCCTCTTGTGCGCCCTCCACCGTCGCCCCCCGCTATGCGCACCCTCCCCCTCTGTGTGGCTTCGAGCATCGCCGGCCTCCCCCTCCTCATGCGCACCCTCCAGCGTCGCTGCCCTACTCCCCGCGCTTGCCCTTCTCATCCTCGTGTACGACCTCGAACACCACCGCCTTCCCCCTCTCGGTGGTGGCGGCATCCACAATCGGCATGCGGGAACTGACGGTCATTAGCCAAGATTGTAGCCAGAAAAAAAAATAAAAATCTGATATGCCTGATGGATGTTCCATTATTGGCTTGAGATTGATATGATGCCGATTCTAGCCTAGTTTGGCAGCATTCATAGGTCGTCAGTGTGCAGGCAGAGAATGACTAACTTCCCTCTATCCTTGCCGAAGGTTTATTTGCCTCAGAGGGCAGTTGCCTTGGAGTTCAGACCTGTTTGCCGGGATTTATTTGATGATGACTGTCCCAAGGGGGCATGTGGGGTTTTCGTTGATGGTTGCAACCCATTGTCATCTTTGACATTCCTAATGATTTTATGTTGTATTTGATTTTCTCTACCGACGATGGTGATCAGTGACTTCTTGAAGTGGTGCCTTGGTTTGAGCTGCATTCCATGAGTTGGGGATAGGAGAGATGACAAAAAAGGATGCCATCTTTGGATTGTGTAAAGCGTGCTTTCCTTTTTTTTGGGGGTTTCTTTTTGATGTGTAGCCCACTTCATCCCTCCCCTTATTTGTTTTGTGTTTTCTTTGGTTGGATAAGATCAATGTAATCCATTGATGGGAGAAACACACCGGCATGAGTTTCTACTAGAGGTTGAAATTTACATGGATATGTGTATCTGAACCAATATTTTACTATTTATTATTTAGAAAAGATGACCTTTTGGATTTTTTCACCACACATTTTGATCCATTGGGTGTATTAACTTTCCTAGGTCCACTCTTTCTCATTTTTATATTTTCTCTAAGCCCTTTCTTGAAGATTAATCCAGTCTTAATTCTAAGGAAATGAAAATAATAATATTAGCAAGATATGAAGGATATAGAAATAGATGGAGGTGGTATTTTTTGTCCAATTAACGAGCTTGATGCTTCCTCTACCTTGTTATTTAATCGGTAGAATGCTGCGTGGAGGATAGATTCGAAAAAACATAAAGAAAGACATTCGTTCAGGACTCCTAACTACAACAAATCAAGACCTCTCAAACTATGAGCTATTATATTCAGACACTATGTCATCCTTGCTTACTTCATATTTTTAGTTTAATTTGAGATTGGGATGCCATATGCAACTTGCTTAACAATTGTATATTCCGAAAGATTCGAAATAAGTGATTTTCGGTTAGCTTCTCCTTTGCCTCCATGGAATATGGCCTATGCCCTGTTTTTGGTTGATGATGAGAGGGACTGTACTTAGGGAGGGGCTTGTGGCGGTGCTCATTGTGGTGGCGGCATGCAGTTATGCCGATGGGGTTTAAATGCCATAGAAGACATGCTTATGGTGATAACGGGAATGACGACAACTTACCCTTTAGAGGAACTTGGAGGTGGTGTAACCAGCGACCTGCTTGGGGAACGTTAAACGGCTTTCGATGTTTGTGTTAAAGAATGATGGTTAAACACGATTAATTATGCAAGGCCATTCAGAAAGGTGGCCTCTTATTACATTCCTACGAAGCATCCATGTCATAAAATCAACAAAATATATGTAAAAGTTGGATCCAAGTTCCAACTAGGCCTTGCTGGTCTTCCAATATTTTCAATTGGCACCAGCATTCTCGATTCCCCCCGTGTCGTTGCTTGGTAGGCTCCTTTTTCTCCTTTCCCTAGAGGACACCGTCAACAACCTCATAGGTATATGTGTTATTCTTGCTCTCATCAACTCAAAATAATTTTTTTGTGACAAAATAATTGTTAGGAGTGCAAATTATCAACGAATATCTAGTGTTATCCTCTCCTGCTGAATTATTAACAAGTTGGAAAAACATGCACATTGCCCACCAGTAAAAGAGAATCCTCTCCTTGTCAAAGTATGGATCCAAATGCACCTTTAGTTTCAGAATTGCATTGCATGTTATAAAATATGAAGAATGCGGAAGCGAACATGGAAAAAAGATAAAGAACAATAAGAATGCGGGATTTTAACGTGGAACCCTACTCCGTGAGGAGCGGGATGAAACTACGGGAGAAGCCCTCAAAGGGGCATGCTATGCATTCCTTTTTCTCAATGAGTACAGGAGGTCTGGGGCTCCTTACATAGCCTTCCCAGAGCCTCCAAGTCCCACCATTGGGCGGTATGGGACTAAACACAGGATGGGGTAAATGGATCTTCTCCAGGATCCATTTACCCTGCTACATCTCAATAGGTGCACTACCAAATACTCCAACACTCTCCCTCAAGCTGGAGCATGCAATGCTCAGCTTGGACAAACAAACAGAAAGAAACTCAACTCACGCTACAGGACACTACGGACAATATCAACCCAACGCGCACATGCTGCAGTCGAGGACGTTGCTTCTCATGCCGTGCAGGTGAGGAGGACGAACGGGCTGGAGTGTGAGTCAACTGAAGACTCGGAATCTGACCATCGAGTCTGAAACTGCACCTGAAGTCTCCTCGTGGGAGAACTGGGTCTCTCCCATCTGGCTCAGAGAATGGTGCACTGCTCTGGTGTACCTATGATACCACATGAAAACCCTTGCCAACATGGCATAGGGAATGGTCCTCTACTCTGGAGTCCCGATGGCTCACATGAAAACTCTGGCCGACAAAACAAGAATAATGATGGGGACCTCTGACAATGATGGTAACATATGCTCATCTGACAATGACCGCACACTCGTGCGTGTTTGAAATTGAAGACTCGGAAACTCTTGAACGTCGAGTCTGAATAACTGAATCTGTAGAGTCTGAACAATGTGTACTGGCCTGAATATGAAGATCTGACATCTGGAGCATCTGAATATTGCTGGAAGAAGACCTCTAACTCTACATATACTCTCCCTTTCTCCCATACTTGTCGGAAACATGAACATCGACAAAGTTGGGAGAAGACAAGATAAATAGGGGGTAAACATTCTCAAAAAAATTTCTCGCGGCTTTTCTTTTTGTAAGCCGTCACATTTTTTTTCATTCATTTTTTTTAAAGCCGTTCAACTTTTTTTTTCGGCTTTGCAATTTTTTTTTGAATTTACGTACGTCTTTTTTTTCGTGTACGCGCCTCTCTCTTTTTTTTTGAAATCTCTTTTTTTTTTTGAAAAATCACTCATTTTTTTCGTAACTTGCGCACCCCTCCCTTTTTTTTGAAACATCCTTTTTTTTTTCACCGGATCAAAACTGTAGCCACATTTCTCTCCCTTTACAAACATCAGCCCACTTGGGCTTTAATAAGCAGCGCCCCCATTTTTTTTAAATTATGAGCCCTGCGCTTATATTAGGGTTCCCGTATGGGAACCCTTCTTTCAACAGCCGCCACCCCCATGGGGTATCATTTCTACCGCCCCAATATAGGGTTCCGCATCTGGAAACCCATTGCGCCGACGCCGCAAATGGCGGAAGGATCGCGGCCAAAGGAGGGGGAAGGAGGCGCTCCCGCAAGGGCAGTGCGCCCTATGCGCGTATAAGGGCTTGCGTTATAGCCGCCTTGGAGAACTGGGGTCACACACGCCGCCCTGGAGAGATGAGTGCCGCCGCGCGGCGCGCTTGAGGGTGCGCACGACTGGTTCTTACGACTGGATTTCTCGCGCGGAGTAGAGGCTCCGCTTGGGAGTTGGAGGCGCCGCTTGGAGTTACGACTGGGTGATACAGATTGACTGATGCACGATGCCGTGGTGCGCAAGGGCCAGCGCATGCTTGCGCCATGGAGAAGCATGCTGCCAGGAGGGAGGCACGGAGGCGTCGCTTGCGAGTTCACGCTGGGAGCGCGAGATATCTCGCGCAACCAAGAGATGGGGTGCCTGGTTCACCTCGGGCTTGGAGATGTTGCGGCAAGGTGCCCGCGCCGGTGATGGGTTCTTCGAAGGCAACGCTTCTTCGCTCACAGAAACTGCAAGAGCCTGGAGTTATCGAACTGCTGCCTGGGCATCATCTATCTGGACAGCCTCGAAACTTTGCAAGAGGCGTTCTGGAGATTGGGAACTGCTCATCTTTCCCAAATTTAGGGTTTCAACATCGAAACCCTAGAACTTGTAACAAATCAAAAAGAAATCGAATATCGAATAACAACAAAGAACTTAAACACCTCGAGAATCGACCCGCTCTGATACCATGTTATAAAATATGAAGAATGCGGAAGCGAACATGGAAAAAAGATAAAGAACAATAAGAACGCGGGATTTTAACGTGGAACCCTACTCCGTGAGGAGCGGGATGAAACCACGGGAGAAGCCCTCAAAGGGGCATGCTATGCATTCCTTTTTCTCAATGAGTACAGGAGGTCTGGGGCTCCTTATATAGCCTTCCCAGAGCCTCCAAGTCCCACCATTGGGCGGTATGGGACTAAACACAGGATGGGGTAAATGGATCTTCTCCAGGATCCATTTTTACCTGCTACAACTCAATAGGTGCACTACCAAATACTCCAACATTGCATGTGACCTTAAATTTTAGGAGTAGAACCACCAGTTTTTGAATATGATAGAACAAACATATTCTGTGTCTTGTAACACACACACACACACCACAAGCAACTTTCTACAACACTGTAGAAATACAAAACACACCGAATCTCAAACCAATAATTAAATAAAACCACATGGAACAAATGATCAAACAACTGCAAAATTCAAATTCAATCTCAGCTCAATGATCGAACATCCATCGGGCACATCAAAATTTGGCTTTCGGGCTACAATCTTGGCTGACAATCTTCAGTTCTTGCATGCTGATGACGGCCTTACATGTTGATGCCGCCACCACAGGGAGGGGAAGGGCGTACACGGGGAGGGAGGAGAGGGGCGGTGCTCGAGGCTGCGCATTAGGATGGGGAGGGCGTGCTCTGTGAGGGGGCAATGTTGGAGGGCGTGCACGAGGAGTGCAGTGGTGCTCGAGGCCATACACGGGGAGTAGACGGAGGCTGCTGTGATGCGGATGTGTAGGGAGGGAGTAGAGCATGGGAGGGAGTGCTGAGAGTGGTGTTTTTCATTTTTTTCATCCAACGGCTGATGGAGTTTCAAATGGACGAGGGATTTTGAAGGAGCACGGAGCTTGGCTGCTTTCTGGATCAGTTCCCCCCCCCCTCTCTTTATATACATATATGCATATATAGATCAGATACACATTATTTTTTGCATCTACATACATTAAATACGAATATATACAACTATACTTATATATGTAGGAACCGGCCTTAAAATGCATGTCAGTGAACTGTTAATCTTAGTGTGGAAAGCATACAGAATGTTGGGAGTCTAGCTGAAGTGTCACATAATTAGCCATTAACCTTCACAGACTTGGGTTCAGCTGTAATTCTGCTGGATTACCTCATTCTCCCCGCATGGAGGAGTGGGGGATCCTTTTGATGTTTCTCCCTGAAGGCTGAAGTGCTGGGGAAGCTATGTCCATCTTGTGCAGATAAATAGATAAACATACCCAAAAAAATTCTTCACAAACTATGAACCTGCTTTCAGGCCTATTCATGCGGTCTGCATTCTTCAATTATGGTAAAATGTTATGCATTTTAAGGTTTGCACCGTGTGGCTTTAATAGCCTGACGATGTTTACTATGATGGTATGAAATTTGTTCACGAAGCTTTATGATTCAGCTATTAAGAACGAATATGTTTTTACGGGTTTAGGGTTTTAGGGTAGCGAACTACCTGAATTGAGCTGAATGGATGAGGCCCCTCGCCATTTGCTGGGCCATCTGATTACTGATTAGACAGGCCCTAGAAATGCTACAATCATTAAAGGGAGAGACACTGTGTCGATAATGTTGCAGCACATGCACATTCTTACATGTAAGTTCTTTACAGCTCAATAGATGGAGTTTCTGTTGGACCACCTATCAAGGTTGTTCACCCCTTTTTATCTTATTATAGTTATGTTCTAGCGCCCTGCAATTAGTCAGACTGTATTTGAGTATGAAATTTGCTGCATGCATGGAGTCCCTTTTACTAGTACTGTGATTAAGTTTGCTAATGTCAGGTATGTTGTCTAGTGGGCACATAGACAGTTTCATGCTCCTAGGATATGTCAATGATTTTAGGTTTTAGGTCATGTGTTCTTAACTTCTTGTCAAAGTAGCGCAAGTAGATAATTCATGGAAATCATTACCATGTCCTTGTAGAACAATGGAAACTCATTCTGAAAAGAGACCCATAAATGACAGCAGTTCTGTAATGTCAATTACTTCTTTGAATGAATGCCGATCTCTTAGTTTGTTCCACACCTGAGTGAAAATGTATCTTTATGATGTCCTGCAGATCTGGAGTGCATATTTACTGTTATATGCAATCTTGTAACCCGAGCTAGTTCTCTGGATGAGGCATTAGAAATGGCAAAACTTATATCTACAAAGCTTATCCAGCAACCAAATGATAAGTCTTCTGTGCGGTTGAAAATGTAATACAATTGAATACATGTTTCGCATTGTTCATTTTAGTGGTATTCTCTTCTGATCTGACCATTTCTCATCTTCCACCAGCTTATTTAATCTGTACAACCTGCTAGAAAACCCTTACAGCAGGTTCTACGTTTATATGAAGGCCTTAAATTTGGCGGCCAGTGCTAAAGTTACTGAAGGGGTCATTTCTACATTTAAGAAGATGGATAATCTTTTGAAGGAATGGAAAATTGAAACTCTGGATCAAAGGGATCTCTTTCTTGCGATCTCTAACATTTTGAAAGATAATAAAAGGTATGTTTTGGAATAAAAGAATAAGAGACATTTTTAAAAAAATGTTTCCCATCATTCTCTCTCTGCATTTTTCATTATTTTTCTTCGGTTTCAGCTATAGCAGGGATCACTTCCATTTTCTCTCCAAGTATTTGGCTACGTTTTTTGCTGATGATGGTCATGCAATGAGTGAAGCCAAAGAGGAAGCTTCACAAGCTATCATAGAATTCATTAAGGCACCAGATATGTTTCAGGTATGTGACAAGAACTAAGCCGTTTTACTTATTAATCTTCATAGGAAGAATTTCCAAGCAGACAGTATTGCTATCCTTCGTCAAGATATGTAGAGTATTTGATTGTGCGCCCATTGAGTTGTAACGGGGTAAATGGATCCTGGAGAAGATCCATTTACCCCATCCGTGTGTTTAGTCCCACATCGTCTAGTGGTGGGACTTGGAGGCTCTGGAGAGACTATATAAGGAGCCCCAGACCTCCTGTACTCATTGAGAAAAAGCAATGCATAGCATGCCCCTTTGAGGGCTTCTCCCGTGGTTTCATCCCGCTCCTCACGGAGTAGGGTTCTTCGTAAAATCATGGTGTTCCCATGTTTATGTTTCTTGTTTTTATGCTCTGTTTATCAATCGCTTCCGCATTCATCATATTTTATAACATGGTATCAGAGCGGGTTTGATTCTCGAGGAATTCATGTTTTTTGTTTAGTCGAGATTCGATTGAGAAGATCCAGTTTTTCCGTTCTTGAAGATTGATATTTGAATATTGTTAATGTTCATCGTTTAAGATCTGTTTATCTTCGAGCACGGCTCCTTCATCGGTTCCTGGATGCTCTGGTTCTCCAGGAGGTCCTCACGCAGCTTTCGTTCTCTCGGTACTCACGCATACGGAGAACCCATCACCTGTCATCAGAAGCAGCGTAGAGTCGAAGCATGTTCTCTTCTTCCCGGAGCGATGCTACAGTTCCAACAAAAAAAACTATCGTGAGAGGCGGCACCATCATGCCGTGGTCCCATAGGCGATCTCCATCGGGCATTATCATTCATCCCTCCGACCTCCAGTCTCCCTCGGTGGCGCAAGCCCGATCTCCAGAGACCGCAGGCATCATCCAGGCAAAAAGAAAGCTTCCGCATCATCCAACCCCAAGATTGACAATGGACCTCCAGGCGGTGACCTCCAGGCCGCCGCCATGGCGCATCCGCACAGCGCCGCCGCAGTTGGCGCAACACCCAGAACTCATTCGCGCATCCTCGTCGATTCTTTTCCAGGCAAAACGCGTGCAGCCTCCAGACGGTGACCAGACACCGCCGCTCCTGTCGGCTCCACGCGAATAAACCTCCAGGCGTGAGACGGCGCCCCCTCCCACTGGCGCGTGATGCCCTGGCTACGCTCCAGATCGCCACCCTCCAGCGGCACCCCAGCAGCCTCCAAGTCCATCGGGGGCGGCGGTAGATGAAGAGGCCCCATCGGGGGTTGGCGGTTGTTTTAAAAAAAATTGAGGGGTCCTAGTAACCCTAAGCTTACGGTTGAAAAAAAATGAAAGGGGCCAACAGAAAAGGGGGGCTGTGAGCCGTGTATAAAAAAATTTCTTTGGGAAAAAAGGGAGAGAGTTGGGCCCAAGTGGGGTCGATGAAGAAAAAAAATATTGTGGTTCGAGAAAAAAAAGGGCGCGTACAAAAAAACGTACGCATAAATAAAATGTTTTCTTTGAAAGAGTCGCATACAAAGAAAAGCCGTATGCCAATTTCAAAAAAAATTGTGAAGCAAGAGCCGACAAATGTGTGATCGGCTAAGTGGTTGTTCCCCATATTATCATTGTCTTCTCCCAACTTTGTCGATGTTCATTTTCTGACAAGTATGGGAGAAAGAGGTAGTATATGTAGAGTCACAGGTCTATTTCAGATTCTCCAGATTCAGATTATCCAGTCTCCAGACCAGTTCAGAATTTTCAAACTCTATAGATAATCAAATTTTGTCAGACTCGACGATTGATTCCGAGTGCAGTTTCAGACACGCACGAGTGTATGGTCATTTTCAGATGAGCATATGTTGCCATCATCAGTTCGAGGTCCCCATCATTCTTGTTGTTGTTCGGCTAGAGTTTTCATGTGAGCCATAGGGACTCCAGAGCAGAGGACCATTCCTTTGAGGGCAAGGGTTTTCATGTGGTATCATAGGTACACCAGAGCAGTGCACCATTCTCTGAGACAGATGGGAGAGACCCAGTTCTCCGATGAGGAGACTTCAGGCGCAGTTCAGACTCGATGGTCAGATTCCGAGTCTTCAGTTGACTCACACTCCAGCTCATTTGTCCTCCTTACCTGCACAACATGAGAAGCAACGTCCTCGACTGCAGCAATGTGCGTGTTGGGTTGATATTATCCGTAGTGTCCTGTAGCATTGAGTTGAGTTTCTTTATGTTTCTCCAAGCTGAGCATTGCATGCTCCAGCTTGAGGGGGAGTGTTAGAGTATTTGGTTGTGCGTCCATTGAGTTGTAACAGGGTAAATGAATCCTGGAGAAGATCTATTTACCCCATCCATGTGTTTAGTCCCACATCGTCTAGTGGTGGGACTTGGAGGTTCTGGAGAGGCTATATAAGGAGCCCCAGACCTCCTGTACTCATCGAGAAAAAGCAATGCATAGCATGCCCCTTTGAGGGCTTCTCCCGTGGTTTCATCCCCCTCCTCACGGAGTAGGGTTCCACGTAAAATCATGGTGTTCCCATGTCTATGTTTCTTGTTTTTATACTCTGTTTATCAATCGCTTCCGCATTCTTCATATTTTATAACAAGATATGTTTGTAATATTATCATATGTTTCTTGTAATACCTGGAGTCGAACAATGTTGTTGAAGTTATTTTGAGATTAATTGCCTGCCTGAAAGTGCCATGTTGACAAATTACATCACCTATGCATTGCATTTCTTTACTCTTGTAAATGTTCTTTATAAAGGTGGATATTACTGTGTTAAATACACCATATTTGATTGGTATGGAGGTATTGTTAATACCGAAAGCTAAAGTTTCGGTATTGTCTTCTTTTATTTTCTACATTTCTTGTCCGAAGAACTTTCTACAAAAAAGGATTCACATGTTAGAAACCTCTTGCCTTTTTGGCCTGTGGTTTGTACTGTGCGTCAGCTGAGGGTGTGAGGACTTACAAAAAGAATCTTGCATGAGAGGTTGGGGAGGTCCGAAGAAATGTTGGAAGGAGACTACTAAGAACGATACAACTTTGTTGTAGTTAGGCGAGGGCGTGATCCATATTTAACATGTTAAAAACACAGAATTCATGTAGTTTTTGGGTGAGCGTCATATTGGCGGTCACCCATTTTCCCTAAAAAATCCATGTAGTCAACCGAGGCTTGGTTGTTGATGTATAATCGGTTCTGTACTCCTTACAGTCATTCTATCCATTCTTTTTAAATTCGGTTCGTCTTTCAATACGGGTGGGTTGTTTTTGAGTCATATTGTATTGTAGGTATCTACTACCGTGCAACAGGTCCTTGTCAGTTGAAGCCGGAGATGTATAATCTGAAACCTTCCATCTTGCAATTTTACTTCCTTATAAGTTCTTTATACAACTCTGACCGGTAAAAGAGTCTATACTAAAAATAATGGAGAGCATATTCCAAGAGTCTAGGCCTGAGTTTTACTTGGCTTTTTTCGAACTCATTGTATAACATGTTAGTTCTACTATTTATTGATTTTGACTAAGCATTTTTTTTTGTGCAGTGTGATTTATTGGACCTCCCTGTCATTGCTCAATTGGAAAGAGATGAGAAATATGCATCCATTTACCAGTTGCTCAAAATATTTCTCACTCAGAGGTTAGATGCCTACTTGGATTTCCATACTGCAGATTCTAATGCAATAAAAAACTACGGTATGATTTGACTGGCTATTTGAATATTCCATGGCTTATTTTAAAATCATATTTTATCTAATTTCTAATATGTTTCCTCGTATGTTTCATATTTAGGTTTAATCCACGAAGATTGCGTTACAAAAATGAGATTAATGTCTTTGACGGACCTTGCATCAAAAGGCTCAGGAAGTATACCATATTCTCTCATCAAAGATACACTTCATGTGAGTATCACCTTTAACATCACGTTATAGGCAATGTTCTGTCCTCGTTCGTTTGCTGGGATGACCTTATCTCTTGATGCAGATAAATGATGATGATGTGGAAAATTGGGTGGTGAAGGCAATTACCGCCAAGCTTCTTGATTGCAAAATGGACCAGATGAATCAGACCGTCATAGTAAGGTAACTTCTTGCTTCATTTTTTCTTATCTGTCCCACTCATGGATCTTTTAAAAAATTAGAAATGACAAGCCTAAAAAAGTGTTTATGGCATATTGTGTTTGAGTATTTATTATAGTTGAGGTTTTACATTGTCTTCATGATATTATACCGGTATATAAATGGTTTTATGTACATCGTGCATGGATCTTTTGATGTGATGTTGACTCTTGAAGTCTAAGAATACATAAGCGATTTGATAAACATAGCAAAAAATATAAAGAACGATAAAGATTGAAACGTGGATTTACGTGGAACCTTACTTCCTAAGGAGCGGGATGAATCCACAGTAGAAGACCTCAAAGGGCCATATGTGTCTATTGAACTTCTCATTGAGTACAGGGGGTGTGAGGCTCCTTATATAGCCCCACAGACATACCGGAGTCCCCACAGTTAGTAGATGTGGAACTAAACATGAGTGGGAGGTAATTGGATCCTGTCGTACCTCCTGAAATATGAAATATGCACCCCTCATGCCGTACCTCCTGTCGAATTGGGTATGAAAGAAACATCAGATTTAGGCAAACTTAATAGTTAGGCATTAATAATAGTAAATATGAAACATTTTACTGAATAGTTAGACGTAATTAATAGTAGATATGAAGTGATGGGCACAAAAGAAACACCAGATTTAGGTATTTAACTTGTATAGTCATTATCCTCAACAAGTATATATTTATAGGCTTCTCAAATCACTAAGTAAACCATTATAATCATTAAAAAAATACTTCAAACAAGCAAAAACGCCTCGGAAAATGCCTCGACCGCCTCGAGGCGGAACGCCTCGGCCCCCTGAGGTGCATGCCTCACTGGACAGGGCCGAGGCGCATGCCTCGAGGCTAAAAAGTACCACCTTGCCTCAAGGCGTACGCCTCAACCGCCTCGAGGCGCGTTTTTTAATACCATGCATGGAAAACTACGTGGAATATAGAGATAAGATCGGGAGAAGATACATAAGAGAGTAAACGGGACAAACGATTCGTTCTCATGGATTGGTCTTGTACAACTATATCACATGGAAACTACGTAAAATATAGAAGCCATCAAGAAAATATACAAAGGAGAGCCGACATGACAAACTGATTCGTTCAGATGCTCTTCTTGTTTTTTTTCTCTTCTGGATTACTTGGTAAGTAAATGGCTGCGCATATTTGTGTATTATTTCTTGTATATGTTTATGACTTATGAGTTGTATTTGTTTTTTAATTTTTAACTTATTTAGCCAGGAGTAAGCTTTTAAATTTTAGTTGTGTGCTTCAAATGTTCTGCATATCAGGCTATCGGCATGTGTGGTGTAGATGTTAATCTTATATAAACCTTGTGTTTAGACCTATATTTTAGCATATAGATGTATATTCTGTCTTATTTGTTGATTAAATGGATATCTTAATTTCCAAAAGAAATATAATTTTATAAACTTTTCTCCCATTTTCAGACTTGTGCGAAATATCGGCTACCGATATTTCGTTTCCCATATAACGTGTGATATGCCAGAGAAACAGACATTTTGGATCATGTATGATACGTTGCACGTCTGCTTGCTGTTAAACCGTGCATGTTAATAATTCCTACATAACAAGAACTTGTTGTTAAAAGAACTTGCTTAGAGAAGGCATCAGACATGCTCTTCTTAGTTTGCTTACAGAACATGGCATTATGCGTGAAATTTGAAGTTGCAGCCCGCTAATGTTGTGAGATAGTTTGTTCGGTATGCGGCTTAAGTGAGGGCATCAAAACTGGAGTCATTACAAGAGTTCCCGTTGCAGCAATAAGAGAAACATTTGCCTCATCACCTTCTTTCAAACAAGGACCTTTTTGAAAGTGACGGTGGGGAAACCTGATAGGCTATGGATTCTAAAAGTTGAAATGAGACATTCCATCACATTGTTGGTGATTTTTTTTTATTTGGACCCATTTTTCATTAATGGGATAATTTGGATTTATTTTTTTATTTATGTATGCTGCATGATTCTCGCGATTGCGTATAGTAACAAAATCAATATATAGCAAGGCCGGAAAGGATCACTCACACTACTAGCTTTTTAACAGGAAAGATCTCGGATGATCGGTAGCACAAATAGTTTAAAAATGGAATTTGACAAGCATAATCGCTTTCTACAATGCTTGATTGCTAATTGAACTTTTGGCCTTTTAAAGAAAAGTATTTTGGGCAGTCTGTCTAGACAAGTATTTTTTTTTCCTGTCCGCTCTTTCAGTCGGATTTTAATTGAAATAGTTGGTCTTCTTTTTTGTTTTCTCAGCCGATGCACGGAGCGTGTATTTGGATTGAAACAGTGGCAATCTCTGCACTCAAAGTTACAAGTTTGGAGAGTAAGTTGGCCTAATCCTGAAAAATGATGTTTTAGTTGGGGTCTGCTGTTAGTTTGCATGACTGAAAAATGATGTTTTCGCATCCTGACATTATGTGCCCTTCTTTTCAGGCCAATATCGCCAAGGTTGTGAACACAATCCAGGCCAACAAGACATCCGAGGAAGGAGGATACATGGCACAGGCTGTGTTGACACGCTGAAACTTCGACGCCTGGATTAGTTGAGGTTTTTGTTTTGATTGGAATCTGAGGTGGAAGTCTCATTTTTTCGGCATTAAATTATAGGATCATACATTTGTTCCTAATTTGGTATGCGTCAAACTGATGCGCCTCTGCGGCATTTACATTTCACTGTCCCAGTAAATTGTGAATTCAGTTGTAGTATCATCCCTTTAATACAGGTTATCTTATTTCGTTCAAAAAATAGATTCGATCTCATTTCTTTTGAACCTATGTATGCTTCCTTAGAGTAGAAAGTCACCACTATTTCCTTTATAGGAAAAATATATGTACGATTGTATTTCTGAACATAGTCGTGGACTAATGGTTGCTAAATGTTTTCCCTGATCAGTCTGTTAGTAGTCAATCTCCGAACCACCAGAAAAAAAGCACAAAATGTCAAAAAAATCCCATCTTTATAGCTTATTCTGTTGGAATGGTTATGTTTTTCCAACTTCTCTGTTTAATGCCATGAAAAAAATGTGCTAGGGAAGGTTGAGTCACGCGGTCGGCTTCGACATAAAAGGAGTGGTACATGCATAGTTTTCTTCCTCCTTTTTTCCATCCTCCTTGCTGCCTACCTCCACCCCATCTTGATCCTCCTCTTCGCCCCCAACCTCTCACCCACAGCCCCATTCGTCTTGCCTCTAGTCGTGTCCTAAGTTCCTACCCTCAATTACCTGTGTTGCCCCCGATCCCCACCCAAAACCTGTTGATCCTCGTTGACGTAGCCTCAGTACCCTCCTATGTGACATCCGGATCCGAATAATCCAAAATCGGCCGATCGGTACAGGCAAACTAAGCTCCAAAGGGGAATCGTACCTCTTTTGGGATCTCTAAAAATTGAAGATCAACTCCATGCAGCACTGCAGGAGCAATTGGGTGTTGTTGCAGTAGCTTCCAGTTGCTTGGATTTGGACAGCAGCTACAGATGCAAGGAGCAGCTCCAAAGGGGGCCTTCAAGCTGCTGGAAGCAGCAGCAGCAGCAGGGCTGGAGGGGCTTCAACAGTTTGGTTGCAGTTCCAAGTTGTGCGGATGTTCTAGGAGAAGAAGAGAAGCTCCAAGAATGGCAAGGGAGCAGCAGCAATTGGAGAGGAGATTTTTCCCTAACAGGGCATGGTCCTGTCCGTAATTCCCGGTCATGGCATCGTTGCAAAGTTTTTCCTAGTCAGGACATGATTCGGCGAACGATTTGCCGATCGGCGAACCGTTTGCCGATCATACAGTAAAAATAATATATAATTTTATTCCGGAAAACTTTTCTATTTTATATTATAAAAAATAATATATAAAAATATTTGGAATTGTCAATCGGTAAATGGTTTGCCGATTGGCAATTTCAAATATTTTTATATATTATTTTTTATAATATAAAATTGAAAAGTTTTCGAAATAACGTTTGATCGGTAAATGGTTCGCCGATCGGCGAACCGTTCGCCGATCGGCGAACCGTTCGCCGATCGGCGAACCGTTCGCCGAATCATGCCCTGACTGGGAAAACATTTTCTGCGATGCCCTAATCGGGAATTACGGACAGGGCGATGCCCTGTCCGGGAAAAAACTCATTGGAGAGAGGGGCTGCAGCTCCAACTTTCAGCAGGACATGGAGAAGGAAGAAGGAGGGCTCCTCGGCTGAACTAAATTTAGGAATGTTGAGAATAGAAGAAAGGGGGATTTGGAGTTATAAATAAGGGAGAGAGAGGATTTATATCTTGCCGAGTGGAAAGAAGGAGAGGCTTAACGAAGACAAGTTGAGGGAGAGGAAGAAGCCATGTGGGGGCTGCTGGAATTCTGAAATCAATTTTACTTATTTAATTTTTTTCTTTTTAAAACATTTCTCTCTTTTATATAAAAAATCGAAGTCACTTGCATTTGTACCTTGAGTCTCTGATTCCTACGAGCAAAAGCTCGATTTGACCGTATCTAAATGACGATCAAATTGAGTATAATATTCATAACTTCTGATCTGAGATGAGTTCAAAGATTGTCGACCTACGGTCTTGAATTACGATTAAATTTTTGTGATTTAAATTGCCAATGGCATCTGATCGATGAATGATCGACTTCGTTGGTCTTATTTCGTCGACAAGAATTCTATGGTGGTCTAGGATTATTTTCCGATTTTCAATTGTGTCGTGATTTTTCTAATGACACGCTTTACGATGCAATTGATTTTTGATCAATTGATTTAAAACAAAATTTAATTTACCGTCTTTGATTCGATTTAGATCATTCAATATCGATCAATTATTTTACCAGATTATTGGACCTTAATCGAGTCGGTTTTGGATTATTCTGATTCGGATGTCACATATATAAAAACACCAAAGGGAGTCTCGTCCTCGAGACTCGGATCAATATCATTATGTATTTTGTCTGAGTTTCATCTTGTCATAAAAACCTCAAAGGGTTTTGAACTCATAAAAACCTCAAAGGAAAAAAGGCACATTGTTTTAACATATATAATTAAATAGGGTTGTTTTGTCGTTTACCTGAAAAGAGCTGCTGGTATCATGCCCGCATGTCTGCTTTAATATCCCATGTCGCTTCTTCGACACCATAGTGGTGCCATAACACCTTAACTAGGGGAATGTCCTTGATGCGAAACTTCTTCATAATACTATCAAGTATCTGCATTGGCCTCTCCTCGAATGTCAAGTCATGCTCCACATCAAGATTCTCGTAGCTGATGATGTGTCGATGATCGTGCACGTACTTCCTCAGGTTGGATAAATGAAATATATCGTGTATAGTTGATAGGTGTGGAGGAAGGACCACTCGGTAGGCCACCTTCCCCACACGAGCAACAATCTCAAATGGTCCAACATATCATGGCGCCATCTTACCACGAACACCAAATCTTTGTACTCTCTTCATGAGAGATACTCGTAGGAACTCCCAATCCCTCACATGTATTTTAAGGAATTGCATTAGTATGGAAGATTAAGTTAAATCTTAATAAGTTATATTTGCAAATGGATTAAGAGAAGATATCAGATCACCTGAAATTCTAAATCTCTCCGACGATCTGCATAGCTCTTCTGACGGTTCTGTATCGTCAGAAGATTTTGCCTCACAAGATCAACAACCCTCGCGATCTCCTCCAAGAGATCTACGGAGTAGAGAGCATGATCATCTACCTCACGCCAACTGAGAGGTGTGAGGCATCTCCACACTTACAATTCGTGAGTTTTAAATGCGGGACTATATTTGAAGGTTGGGTTGCTACAATAGATGTAAATTTAAGGGTGTAAGCAGATACGTAGATATTCGTATCCGATCTGCTGTCGTATCCATTTTATATAGATTTTGACATCAGTATCCGCTTTAAAATAGATACGGATATAATCATGATATCCGTAAACAATCGTAACTGGTATAATTGTAGTAAAAGTATAGTTGTAGATTTAATAATAATTATTATATTTATCCCTTTTTTTATCATAACTGGTATAATTATTATCATACAAACACATTTAATATACTTATATCATATGAATGTCATCCAATACATACATAAGCTAATATATAAAATAATTCTAATATTATCTGTATGCTATCAATATTCATTTTACAGCTGTATCTATTTTTTAAAGATATGTATCATAGTTTTTATATCCGTCATTGTTCTTATCGACATCCGTAATTGTATTTAAAAATTCTCGCTTGCGTTGCCATTCGGGAACCAAATCTCATAATGCCTCGACCTCTGATTTTGAAACTGGAGTCATTTTCTGTTTATATTTCCCCTCAGTTTTTTCAAGAACACCAAAACAACATCGAGAAAGGATTAATTAAACAATTATGACCTTAAAGCTCTCCTCAAAATTTCAAAAGGTTTTTCTCCATTGTGATGTAAGAAAGTTATGTTGTATTCAAAGTTGTATTTAGACTTTAATTGGAAAGTCTATGTAATTACAATTGTCATTCAATTTGGTTTCATTTGGGCAACCAAATGGTTTGGAGGGAAAATTGGGAATTCCCAAATTTGAAATATGGGAGTTTGGGTGGAAGTTTAGTCCCACACCGGGGAGAACTAAACTCTTTGGTGGACTTAAATATGAGTCCACACCCCAAGCTCTTGTAGCAATAGTAGAGAGAAGGAATGGAGAACCACACACGCGCGCGCGCGTGCTCCGCTCCGTCTCCGTCTCCGTCTCCGGCTCCGGCTCCGGCTCCGGCTCCGGCTCCGGCTCCGGCTCGGGATAGTCAATTCGGATCTCGATACTTTTGCTGTAGATTTCATTTGGTAAGTCGATTAAATTAATCACACGATTAATTTGGTAAGTCGACTTAAATGGGAATTCAACTCGCCATTATTGGCGCGTTCTTTTGGGATCCGAAAGGATGCGTCTTCGGGACGCATCTTTTGGAAACCAAAGATTGCATCTTTTGGAAACCAAAGATCACATCTTTTGGAAACCAAAGGTCGCATTCTTTGGAAACCAAAGGTCGCGTTTTTAGGACGCGAGCCCCTCTATTTATATCCCTCACTCAACTCGGTTTTTCTTCACTCGCAAGAAAAAACCTCTCTCTCACGCCGTCTCTCTTGTTCTTCCTCTCGCGTACGAACGTCTTTCTCTTCTCCTCTCTCGGCTGCAGTTCACTGAGGTACAATCAAGGACGATCCCGTTGGTGTGCGTCGACGACGATCGTGAACCGTCGTATCCTGGGAGCGGATCGCCAGTACCCTACGCACCGGTATTGTGGGGGCGATATCTTCTCTAAGGACAGTCCATTTTCATGGACGCTTCGGTGACTTCTAAACTAATCTCTGTTTTATTTTGCTTGCCGCAATACGTTTATTGCTTTACCCTTTCTGGATCATGCTTGTGTTTGTGTTTCTGTTCTTTGAATCGGTTCCTGTTTACATTGAATAATTGGATAATAATTGGGAAACATAGGATTAATATGATTCTAATCTATATCGTTTCTCTGTTAATTCATTTGGATCCGATTTTATACTGTTTAATGTATGAACTGGTAATCTTATTTACAACAATCTTAGAGAAGATATCCCGAACCGATTCTAGAATGTCGGAAACAATGTTTAAATCGAGGGTAGATATGACGGGTATGCTTGAAAAATTCGGTGGAGAGAATTTTAAGCGTTGGGAACAACACATGAAGATCTGGTTAACCACCATAGGGTTAATCTCGATGCTTGAAACCGACTGTCCTACGGTGGAGGCGGAAAACCCCTCACCCGATAGCCATAAGGCGCAATCTGCGTGGAAGGAACGCGACCGTATATGTCATGGTTGCATCTTGTTGGCTCTGTCCAACACGTTGTTTGACGTATATTGTTCATCCACGCAGACTGCGAAGGGGCTATGGGAAGATTTGGATCAGAAGTATAACACCGAAGATCTCGGTATTGAGAAATACTCCGTAGCCAAATTCTTGA
Organism: Ottelia alismoides; assembly: GCA_037367405.1. Lineage (NCBI taxonomy): Eukaryota > Viridiplantae > Streptophyta > Magnoliopsida > Alismatales > Hydrocharitaceae > Ottelia > Ottelia alismoides. The sequence continues at coordinate 1,526,890 of JAZKJV010001005.1, read as the reverse complement.
AGTTTTCCATGGCCGAAGGGAAGTCTGTTTCTGAACAGGCATACGAGTTTTTACTCCTGCTCCATGGTCTAGAGGATGCCGAAATGAAATTCCAGAGAAGTTTCAGGTCATGTGCATCATAGAAAAATTCCCAAAGTCATGAGAAGACTTCGGTATGACCCTGAAACATAGGAAGGGGAAAATTTCTATAAATGACTTGATGGTGGCTATTGCTATAGAGGAGGAACACAGGAAACAAAAACCTGTGCTTCCTGTTGATATTTAGGCTAAGGTCAATTTCATGACCTCGAAGGGCAAATATAAATAGGGAAAGGGTCCCAATAACAATAAAATGAAACCAAAGGGCAAGATCCAGAAAAAGGCAAATAATAAACCCTGCTGGCACTGTAATGAGGTTGGCCATTTGAAGAAGGACTGTCCGTCCTTGAAGGTTCAACCTAAGGCTACAGACGGGAGTCCACAAGTGAACATGATCACTATGGGACTCGGGGCTAGCGAGGGGCATGTCTCTGTAAACCTGAACTATACCATATCCATGATCCAAATGAGTGGCTCGTGGATACGGGAGCCAATGTGAACATATGTTCTGACAGAACATTGTTTTCTTCTCATCAGACCTGCAGCGGTGGGACTGTGAAGATGGGGAACGATTCTGCGGCCAGGGTGCTAGGGTCAGGACAAGTCAACTTGAGGTTCTCCTTTGGACGTGTCTGGACGTTGCACAGGGTGCTGTATGTTCCTGACATTAAGAAGAATGTTTTATCCGGCTCTATCTTAGTTAGAAATGGTTTTGAATTAAACTTTAAATGTAATAAAGTTGTTATTCTGAGACATGATGTCTTTTATGGTAAAGGCTATTTGGCTGACTTTGATTTGTTATTTAGAATTAGATGTGATTCAGTAAACATTAATGAATTAAATGTTTTGAATGCTGAATGTTCTAGTTCTGTGTCTCAAGTTGTGAATAATCTTGAATCTTGTGATCTGTGGCATGGTAGATTGGGACATGTAAACCTAAATTCAATTAAAAGAATGATGAATTTAGATTTGATCCCTAAACACACAATTAATAAAACTCAAAAATGTGAGATATGTGTGCAAGCAAAGACACCTAGGAAGTCTTCTCAGTCTGTCTCTAGAGATAGTGAGATCTTGGATCTGGTGCACACGGATATCTGTGAGTTTAATGGTGTGTTGACCCGAGACAATAAGAAATACTTTATCACCTTTATAGATGATGGCAGTAGATACTGCTATGTATATCTAATGAAAACCAAGGATGAAGCCTTAGAGAAATTTCTTATCTTTAAGAATGAGGCTGAGACACAAACAGGAAAAGTGCTTAAACGCCTTAGGTCAGATAGAGGAGGTGAATATACCTCTAACTTATTTGATGAACAATGCAAATCTTTCGGTATAGTTTATGAAGTTACAACCCCATATTCACCACAATCAAATGGGATAGCAGAACGGAAAAATAGAACCTTAACTGACATGATCAATGCTCTCCTACAGAGTTCTGGACTTCCAGCCTATATGTGGGGAGAAGCCTTGAATACGGCTTGCCATATTCTGAATAGGGTGCCTCCAAGACATATGGAAAAGTGTCCCTTTGAACTTTGGAGAAATAGGAAACCGAGTTTAAGATATCTCAAAGTGTGGGGCTGTCTCGCTAAGGTTTTAGTCCCAAAACACAAGAGAAAGAAACTTGGTCCTAAAACTGTTGATGCGGTCTTCTTAGGTTACTTGGAAAATAGCTATGCATATAGGTTCTTGGTAATTCGGTCCGAGATACCGGGCATAGATGTCAACACTATTGTTGAACTCCGTGATGCTACCTTCTTTGAGGATGTCTTTCCATTAAAGACTGGGATTTCTCAGAATCTGACCATTGAGGGCGCCTCCACATCAGGATCTATTCCAGATCAAGTGGAAAGGATATCGAATGTGGGGGTTGAGACTCAACCTGAACCCAATGATCTTTCCGAAGAGAATGAGCCAAGGAGGAATAAAAGACCTCGGATAGTCAAGGATCTAGATAGCGACTTCGTTGTTTACCAGATCGAGGGTGATCCACCAAGTTACAAGGAAGCCATGGCTTCATCTGAAGCAAAACAATGGAAGGAAGCTATCAAATCTGAGATGGATTCCATTATGGTTAATGGAACTTGGGAATTGGTTGGTTTACCCAAAGGGTGCTCTATCATTGGGTGCAAGAGGGTGTTTAAGAGAAAGCTTAGACCTGACGGATCAATTGAAAAATATAAAGCCAGATTAGTTGCCAAGGGCTTTAGGCAAAAGGAAGGTATCGATTATTTTGTTACATATTCCCCTGTGACTAGGATGACCACAATCCGGATGCTCATAGCATTAGCATATGTATATGATCTCTCTATCCATCAGATGGATGTGAAGACCACCTTCTTGCATAGCGATCTTGAGGAAGAGATCTATATGGATCAACCTGATGGGCTTGTGACCCCTGGGAATGAGGGAAAGGTTTGCAAGCTTGTGAAATTCCTTTACGGATTGAAACAAGCACCAAAGCAGTGGCATGAAAAATTTGACAAAATCATTTTGTCATATGGCTTTAAGGTTAATGAATCCGATAAATGTGTTTATTCCAAGGTGAAAGGTGATGAGTCTATTGTCTTGTGCCTATATGTTGATGACATATTGTTGTTTGGATCACATATGAGGATTATTAATGAGACTAAGGCTTTCTTGAGTAGCAAGTTTGAAATGAAGGACATGGGTGTTGCTGATGTGATCTTGAGTCTCAAACTGACAAGGTCAGTTGATGGGATTGTAGTTTCTCAATCTCACTATGTTGAGAAGGTACTTGAGAAATTTGGATATAAAGATTGCAAAGCTGTAAGCACTCCTTTTGATTCATCCAAAACGTTATTTAAGAATAAAAGTGGAGTACCTGTAGCCCAGCTAAGGTATTCACAAGTAATAGGAAGTTTAATGTATCTTGCAAATTGCACGAGACCTGATATTTTATTCTCGGTTGCAAAGCTGAGTAGATACACTACCTGTCCTGACCGAACTCACTGGGAGGCTCTGGATCGAGTACTGAAGTACTTGAAGGGAACTATTTCTCTTAGTTTGCATTATGGTAGACATCCATCTGTACTAGAAGGATACAGTGATGCAAGCTGGATAGGGAAAATAAAGGAGTCTGGGAGTAATGGTGTTACAGGGTATGTATTTACCCTTGGAGGCGGTGCAGTCTCCTGGAGGTCTGTGAAGCAGATCATTTTAGCTCGATCCACTTTTGAGGCCGAGCTGTGTGTTTTGGACACCACCGGAATTGAGGCTGAATGGCTAAGGGAACTTCTGTCTGAAATTCCCATGGTAGGTCAGCCTGTTCCTGCGATCTCGGTACATTGTGATAATATGACCACAATTGCCAAGATCAAGAGTTCAAAGTTCAATCAAAAAACAAGGAGACACATACAAATCAGACTTAAGACGTTAAGGGATTTGGTGTCTCGAGGAGTGTTGGCTGTGGATTTTGTAGGATACAAAGACAACACGGCAGATCCGTTGACTAAGGGACTTGATAGATCTTTAGTCCTAAAGTCTAGGCTTGGGATGGGACTGAGACCCATTGGGAGTTCCTCTACAGTAGCAACCCAACCTAACTGAGTGGAGATCCCACAAAGTAGGATCAATGTGGTAATAACAAGCTGTTTGGAGAACTGGTTGGCACTCTAACTTTAATGCGTAAGCATGAGTGTCTTATCCCTGGAAGCCTGAGTGCCATTTAAGCTGCAAGTTTAGGAAGAGCATAGGCTCTGAATGGGTTCAAGCCCTTGGGCAGGATGTTAACAGTGCATCTTTGGAGAACGCCATCTATGTGAGTGTTACTGTGGGCCGCAGTTAAAAGAAGAGGGTCTTTCCTGAACACACTCATGAAACAGGATAAGGGTGCATGGCCTTTAAGAGCACCAACCCTGAAGATTGTACCAAGAACAACGCTTTATTGTTTCTACCGTATACTTTAACACCAAGGTCTGAAGTTCAAGACGTAGTTCACTTCGTTCCCTTTAAAGTGAAAGTAGTAAACTCAGGTAGAGGTTCAAACCGGAAGGTACCTTTACTGAAAGCAAAGTGTGGGCAGCCGAAAGAAGTCTCTTGAATCCATTTGAATCTTTTTTTCAAATTGGTGAATTCGTGGGGGATTGTTGTATTCAAAGTTGTATTTAGACTTTAATTGGAAAGTCTATGTAATTACAATTGGCATTCAATTTGGTTTCAATTGGGAAACCAAATGGTTTGGAGGGAAAGTTGGGAATTCCCAAATTTGAAATATGGGAGTTTGGGTGGAAGTTTAGTCCCACACCGGAGAGAACTAAACTCTTTGGTGGACTTAAATATGAGTCCACACCCCAAGCTCTTGTAGCAATAGTAGAGAGAAGGAATGGAGAACCACACACGCGCGCGCGCTCCGCTCCGTTCCGTCTCCGGCTCAGGCTCGGGAGAGTCAATTCGGATCTCGGATCTCGATACTTTTGCTGTAGATTTCATTTGGTAAGTCGATTAAATTAATCACACGGTTAATTTGGGCATTCTTTGGAAACCAAAGGTCGCGTTTTTAGGACGCGAGCCCTTCTATTTATATCCCTCACTCAACTCGGTTTTTCTTCACTCGCAAGAAAAAACCTCTCTCTCACGTCGTCTCTCTTGTTCTTCCTCTCGCGGACGAACGTCTTTCTCTTCTCCTCTCTCGGCTGCAGTTCACTGAGGTACAATCGAGGACGATCCCGTTGGTGTGCGCCGACGACGATCGTGAACCGTCGTATCCTGGGAGCGGATCGCCAGTACCCTACGCACCGGTATTGTGGGGGCGATATCTTCTCTAAGGACAGTCCATTTTCATGGACGCTTCAGTGATTTCTAAACTAATCTCTGTTTTATTTTGCTTGCCGCAATACGTTTATTGCTTTACCCTTTCTGGATCATGCCCGTGTTTGTGTTTCTGTTCTTTGAATCGGTTCCTGTTTCTATTGAATAATTGGATAATGATTGGGAAACATATGATTAATATGATTCTAATCTGTATCGTTTCTCTGTTAATTCATTTGGATCCGATTTTATACTGTTTAATGTATGAACTGGTAATCTTATTTACAACAAGTTACACATAACGATACATGAACCTAGAATTAAATTGAAATACTTTTAGATATATGATTAGTCAATAATTTTTATTGGATAATCTCTCAACATTTTACCCCTATAATTAAGGGAGGTTATTGAGTCACAACTCGATGAGCTAGACCCGAGCTTGGCTAGGTAAGGGCTCGTAGGCTTTTTCTAAAAAAAATGACTCATTAGGCTATTGAGCCGAGCCCAAGTCAGATTTTTGGGCTCGATAGCTTAACGATCCGAATTCGAGCCGACCCTTGCTCGGCTCGATAAGGAATATATATATATATATAATATTTATATATTTATATGTAATACAAATAAAATAAAAGTAGTCCTTTGCAATTTTTCCTTCACTAACTTTGCCCCTCTCACAAGTCACGATCCAATTCTCAAAATTCCATTCCCGCCCATGCATTAACAAATTAGTCATTTCTTCTTTTTTTTATAAACAAATAGAATGTTAAATATATATATATATATATATTGTAATTAAGTTGGGAAAAAGGAGCCTACCTCGGCGGGTGCAGGTAATTTTTCATTTTTTTATTTTTTTGAAATGAAACCTTGGGAGATTTAGATCACCATGTATCATCATGTTGTCATTCCAAATTCAACTTAATTCGAGACTTTTATCATTTCCATCAAGACTACCAAATTTTAACGGTCTCAGAATTGCTGAAATCGACCCTGTCTAGATGAATGTGTTAGGAATGTTTGTTTTAAGTGAAACTTGAAACACATATTCCCCTTAACATATTAAGTAAATCCCCCCAACTTTTAATTCAAAAAAATAAAAAAAATAATCGAAAAATGGGGTGGGTGCAGGGAGTTTCCTACACCCCAGGTTGCAGGCTCTCTGCCCCCAATTAAATTTTTGTATACAACTTGGATAGTGGTTTACTGGTAAGAACATGGTTCTCATAGAGTAGGTATGGTTTCAAACTTGTGCACACCATTTTTCCGCCAAAAGTACTCATTTCCCTTAACGAGCTTGACTTGGGCTCGAGCCCAGACCAAGCTCGATAAGGATCTCATGCTCGATAAGGAACACGACTCGAGCCTTATCGAGCCCGAGCTCGAATCAGGTTGAGCTTATCGAGCCCGAGCCCGAGACAAGGGCCGACTCGGCTCATTGGGCTCTATGGCCAGCCCTACCTACAATGGGACCAAAAGACATGGAGGTCTGTTACTTTGTCCCCCGTTGAAGAACGAAACATTTTATTTTTTAATCTCCTGATTAGTGTGCACGAATTTGTTTTTCTATTTCTATATGTGTTGGGATGTGAATATTATATGTTATTAGTTGTATTACTATGGATGACGACGCTATTGTTGTTGTTGAGCTTCTATATTGATGATGTTGTTCTTGTAAGTGGTAAATGTACTCAAACAAAATCTTAAAAATTAAAAGAATAATAAGACAAGTTTGTGTCTACTTGCCAATATTTCATGAGTAAGATATAACTTAGACTTCATTCTAAATTACTCCATTCTTACTCACATCTTCCTGTGCAACGCACGAGTACCTACTAGTATGTACTTGTATATATAATTGTCTGCAACTGCTCGAATTCATCTCCATTGCTAAACTTCACATCCTCATCTTTGGCGATTCCTCTCTCTCCCGTCGTGTTGTCATAGTAAATCTCACATTCCTTCTTAGCAAAGGAAAATGCTCATTCTATAACAATTTTTTCTCTTTTCTTTCTCAAGTAGATTTTTCTTATCTCTCAGTTAACTTATGACTACTAGGACTGCTAATTGAACTGAACATGTTCGTGTTCGATTAGAGTTCGTTCGATAATAGTTCGAAAAGTGTTCGTTCGTTTCTAAATAAACTAAACATGAACTACAAATTTTAGTTCGATAGCTTAACGGACCAAACATGAGCATAACATATGTTCGTTCGATAAAAATCCGAGTTCGATATATGTTTATGTTTGTGTAACTTTGTATGCACATGATAAATTTCGAGTTTACAGAAATTGTAGCATTTATTGAGCTTTGTACTACTTTAATTTGAATAATTTCTTATTTTTACTGCTCATCGAACCTTATTGTCGAATTCCAATTTCGAACTTGTTCAAATAAACAAATCGAACTCGAATGTTCATTTTCTAAACGAATTGAACTCGAACATATCGTATCGAACATTTATCGAACCGAACTCAAAATTGAACAAAGGTTCGTTCTTTACAGTTCGATTCGATTATCATCCCTAATGATTACTTCTCTCCTCAAATATTACTGCACAAAAATGAGAAACGTACGAATACATGTTTGCGTAGAATTATTTTTCATGTTTGTCTTATACTTTTCTTTTTTTTGGTTAAAATAATCAAATATGCTTGTTGGTGCACCTACGACACATTTGATATTATTTATTTCACTACTTGCTTTGTTTTCTTGTCGTTTTCTCGATTTCCTTCAATGGATCGCTGACACAACAATTTAGAAGAATTATTTTTCCATCTTTCAATCTTTGATGTTAATTTTATTCCTTTCATCACAGAGAGTATTGACAGTGGGACACCGATGTACGAGCTCTCCGACAGGTGGTTCTGGTGGTGGAGCTCCGGCCAATAGAAGCGACAAGGGCAACAAGAGTGGAGGAGTGAAGTCGATGTAGCATGGCACGGTGATGGTGGTGAGCTCTCCGATTCTCGGTGGGGACTGAGGTATGCATTCAGTTTTTTATACTTAACAAATGATTTGCTGGTAAAACAATGTGCTTACCACCTAAAAGATCAGAGTTCACGCCTCCTTATTTTACAAGGTGGCTTCTATACCTGTCAAAAGGGTTTAGGGTTTAGGGTTTAAGATTTAGGGTTAGGGTTTAGGGTTTAGGATTTAGGGTTAGGGTTTAGAGTTTAGTGTTTAGGGTTTAGGATTTACGTGGATTATGTTGGAGCAACGGAAGCAAATTAGAGGGAGAGAATATGGATTAATGCACAAGGTAGATGTAAACTTAAGAACTTCTTTTCATTAAAAACTTGAATTTGCATACAAATCTTGGACTTTTTAAGAAGAAGACCTACAATGCTTACAAAAGAAGAGAAACTTACAACACTTGAAAGAAGGAGGACACTTGAGAGACTCTTGTGTTGGTAGAGGACTTGTTCTTCTTGTTGTTGTTTGAAATGAGGACCTATTGGGTAGTATTTATAGGCTCCCAAGAGGGTGGAGATATTTTGGAAGGGTGGTCTAGAATCCTCTTCCACACTTATCCTTTAAGATAAAATATCTAGATATTTTGGTGGGCGGTGGAGAAATATCTAAATATTTTCTCCACCTCTCTCTTTTCAAGAATATTCTTCCATGTACATGTCTTCATTAAGATTTTCCATATGTTGGTGGAAGATATAGGCCCACATCTTCTCATGTGAGTGGAGGATTGTAAGCTCATGTATAATAGCCCATTACAATAATACTTCATGTACTATTTATAAATTAATTTTCAACAGATTATATATGTTGGTTACTATAGAGATATCTGAAACGATTGATCATCCATATCAATGTCTCTTTCGAAAGATATTCATATTGATTTACTTGCTATTAGATAAGAGCCATGCACTTTTCTTTCTTGCATGCATTTGTATTTTTGTATTTTTTCAATCTTCACGTAAAACATTGATGGATAAAATATTACGTAAGTTTATATGATTGTATTGTTGGTAATCAAACCAATGTCATATGCAGAATATAGTTCCTTTCTCTCTGGTTATACTTCTGAAGGTTCACTTTCATGGATCTATTTATACATATTGGAACTACTTGTTTATGAAAATTCATATACTAGATAAAAAATAACTTTAAGGGTGCGTTTGGTTGACATGTTAAGGCGGGTTAAACTGGTAGAGGGTAACCCGTTTTTGTATTTTGGTGTTTGGATAGAGGGTTAAACTGTGGGTGAGTTAGAAGTGGGTTTGGGGTGATATGATTGTATTGGAATTTGAAAAAGTGAGTAGTTGTTGTGATGTGATTGTATTGAAGTTTGGAAAAGTGAGTAGAAGTGAAGTAGTTTATAATTTTTATATGATATGATGGTATAATATATTGTTTTTTGATAGGATTGATGATGTAAAATTAATTTATTTAATTTTTTAAAAAAAGAATAAAGTGGAGCCCACGGGGAGAGAGGAGGATGTCGGTTAAGGGAGGTAAACTCCCCTAACCCGCGGGTAACCCGCTGGCCGAACAGGGCCTAAGGACGTGTTCAGTAGGAGAATTTGTCCTGGAATAAGGGGTTAATTCTCCTCTCGACACGATTTCCAATTATACGACTATTCCTTATTATTCCACCTTATTCTCTTTATTCTTATTCTCTAGTCGAACAAAGAATAAAACCTTATTTTCTCTATTTCCCATCCTTATTGATACTTGTTCCCGAACACCAAACACTCCCTAAATTTAAATGACGATATTGTAAGCACATGATATTAGTCTTTTTTAAGTAATTAGGTAAGTTATATATGTATCATCTTTAATATATGTAAAAATCTTATAAACCAAATTAAAAATCAAATGGACAATGTTATTGAATAATAGTAATATTTTTTTGTCAACTTAATCATTAAAATATATAAATCTTACAATATATGAAGGGCGGTGGAGAAGGCACTATGGCAACTTAATAAATGCTTCCGTAATTGCAAAAATCAATTATGGCATATTGGTTACACAGTTGACTAATACTTCAAAATATAATGAAACTCAGGGGTTGGATCTGTAATGTTTGACATGTAATTTTAATCTTGCACTACATTATAATTAGCTTATAGCAAGATTTATGTCAAATTTATGACGACGAATATTATTCTTTAAAAAATAATGTATGTTTCTTATAATTTGGAATGAATGTTATATTTATTTCTAAAGGTTAATAAAATGACGATAATTTAACTTTTTATTAAATTTTTATGCCAATTTTGTTAATTTAGCAAATTCAAATCCATAATAACTTTAATATGATTTCTTGCTAGTATTATTTACGGAAACAAATACATTTTCCATTTCATAGTTTAAGAATCAACTATAAATTTACAACAATTGATATTCATTGTCATGCATTTACATATATGGGATATGATAACATGTTATAATAAGATTCTTGCACTTGTGCCCTTCTTAGTTTTCGCGGTAACATTACGCTCTGGATATTTTCACAATTACACTTATGATGCTATATTATTAAAAATTTCACAATATTAACCCTCGTTAATGTAATATACGGGCATACATGTAATAATAGAAGAGAACCAGTACAAATTCTGTGAGAATATAGGGGTACAAGTGTAATTGTAGACAAGCTAGAGGGTAAATTTATCAAAAAACTTGAAAGTACACAAAATGTAAACAACCCAATAATAAATTATTCTATATCATATATAATTTTGTTATGGTATTGTCTACATTCTATTGTTTATGACTTGATTATAATTGTTAAAATTTTATTTCGAAACAAAGTTGATATATGTTTATATAAAATATAGAATATTACCTAATTCAAAATATTTATATCTACATTATTTTTTAAATAAAAATTCCAATATTTGAACATAATTTCTTTGATTTCATGATTTAGTCTACATAATGCCAATATACAGCTACTGTATGTAACCATCCCTCGTTCTATCTCTTTCTCCCCCAAGGAGAGCCTCGCTCTCCTTCGAGAACTCTCTCTTACCTCCTCCGGGTCATAATTATCACAACAACTTAAGTGGATGGAAGTGGAAGATTGGCTGAAGGGGTACTGGGCTTGTTTGGTTACTGGGTTAGGTTGAGTTGGGCTGGATTGGGATATCCTCCTGTGAATAGTAGCTGTTTGGAGGGTTGGGATGGTTGGAATGATAATTATGATGTGATGTGACATTGATTATGTGTTATATTAATTTTTTAATGATTATAATATATTTTTTATGTTTATAAGTGTATTTGAACAGAGATAAAAATCGTTATACCAAAGAAATTGTATGTTCAATACAAGTAATCCCAACCCAGGAGTGCAGGGTTGGAGCCAAGGTTATGCCAGGGTACCCCGGGGCACCCTGGCAACCAAACATGAAGGTTCCGTTTGGTAACGGGGTTGGGTTGGGTTGGATATCCCCTATGAATAATAGCTGTTTGGAGGGCTGGGAGGGTTGGAGTGATAATTGTGATGTGATGTAACATTGATTATGTGTTATACTAATTTTTAATGATTATAATATATTTTTTATATTAATAATATTTTTGTCATAATTTAAAAACATTATAACAAAGAAATTATAGAGTCAACACAAGTAATCTCAACCCAGGTTCGGAAGGTTGGAAGGAGGGATACGTCGGGAAGGTTGGAAGGAGGGGTATCCCTGTGTATACCGATGTACATCGACTACCAAACGAAGGCTAAATAGGAGGTCTGTGACATGCCACATCATCATCAATGTGGTCGGGAATGATGGTAGTGCAAAGAGGTTTCTTTCCTGATGTAGTCATTGTGATGGAATGCTAGTACAACAAGTGCCACTCTAATGAAGGCATGATGCCATTTTTATGACTTAGACATCTCTGGTCTCATGGCAAGGAATTAGGGTTCAACTAGCTGTGATCGCAAAAGGCAACCTTGATAACGATGGGGTTGTTGATAACTGGAGGGGCATTGCTTCAAGGGCGTAGCATAGTGGTGCAAAGACTTCATGTCGCTCAGATATAGGGAGAGAGCTTCATCCCATTTAGACTATAACGGTGACTCTCGATCGAGTATCCACGACCAAGGGATCTTTCTTGAGTTCTCTTTCCACGACAATATGAACATGGTGTGTATGGTTGTAGCCGTGAGTCATCTCATAATCCTTTTTACTATTTCCTTTGAGGCCTGGTTCTTTAAAATAAAAAAAATGAAAATAGATGTCAAATTTCGAAAAAAAATCTTGATTTTCTCGTTGACACATGAATTTGTATCAAAGGATTGGAAAAGGGTGGTTTTTTAGGCGGGGAATGACAGGAAGGAGCCTAAGCTTCTGGTAGGGTTTTTATCAGTTGTGCCCCTATGAGATATTGCAATATCAGTTATACCCATCACTTTTTTTGAAATATCAATTGTGTCTCTACCTTCTTGCAAAATTCATAGTTTGACCCGTTTGTAATATCAGTTATGCCTTTACTACTGTACCTTAACAGAAGGACATAATCGTGGATTTTGCAAGAAGATAGGGGCACAACTGATATTCCAAAAAAAGAAGGGGTATAATTGATATCGCACTATCTCATAGGGGCACAACTGATAGAAACCCCTTCTGGTAAAGCATGGGGAGAACAAGGGGGATAAGCAAGAAAAAAATGTAGCATCTTTGACTCTTTGGCTTTAATTTTGGAAAGAGTTGATGGTGTTGGAAACGGGAAGTATGAAGAAAGTTTAAGAGAAGACGATTTATGGACCAGCTTTGCAAATGGAGAGAAAAAATAAATATTGCATTACCTTATTATTAGATCGAGGGGAATCAATTTAAAAATTTGACTACTGATTAATGGTGTTCATTTGGCTTTCAAGATGCAATAATTTCAGGTAATTGTGGACTTCCATTTATTATGAAGTTCATATGATTATGAGTTCCATGTAATTATATTTTATGAAATTGGATTCATGAAAATTTATTTCTATGAAAACGGACGTCATTGTAAAATATGGTGATGATATTTATAATCTCAATTTTTTTGGGGGGGGGGGGGGGGGGAGGGGGGTTACAAGTAAAAATCTTAGCAAGATATAATTTATAATAGTAGTTATAAATGGAGAAAATATAGATTTGCAAAAAAAGTTGATACATAGTTACAAATTCCGTACAATATTAAAAGTTGTTATTTATTCAACATAGAATATTTTACATATTTGCGGACTATTAGTATTTATATAATCTGATTTTAAGCAATAATAGTGACTTATGCATGTGTTCGTATGGGATTTTGAGTGATTATAATGTGATATAATTTCAAGGACTTACTGTGGTGAATTAACGGTATGTAGATCTTATGATCATTCAAACATGAAGCATTTGAGAAAGGAGACCCGCCTTAATTTTCTGTACATTAAGGGTTCTTTTTGGTTATATGCATCATAAGTTTTAGTTTGCATTATGCCAATTAATTTTGAGATTTTCTTTAATTTATTCTTCATGTAACATATGGCTTCCATAGTAGTAAAATGAAATCTCATTCTATCACTACAAAATACAAATATTATAAATTATAGCCTATTCGTTCATCTATGTGATCTGATTGATAATACATATTTAAAGAGTTCACTTTACTATGATATTTAGAATCTAAGTTCAAAAGTTGTGATTAAGGTAGAATTATTGTGTTTTATTAATTTTTAAATATATGCGTAATTATGTGAAAATTTCTAGATGTACTTAGAGAAACAGAGAGGAGTAGGATAACGGAAAATCACGAGTCCACAACGCTTTCCACCTCGCCCTCTGAAGGAGCATCAGACTTTGGCTTTGATTGCTATTACTTCTGTAGGATGTCTGAGGTCATTCCTTGCGGTAACCACTAGAATATTATAAAATGGTCTAAAGAGGGTCATAACTTATTCAACTTGCAGTCAATTAGGCTATGATCTTTGCTTGCGACATCTTTGAATATTCGGTGGTACCTATCACATGCAACTTCAATGTCCTCATCTAATGAGTTCATGAGCAATGAGGATATGGGACAGGAGTATTGCTAGAAAGAGTTAGTTAGCTTGCTTTCGAATAGGCTACAAGAAAAAGTAATCGAAGCCCTGCTCTCAGTAGCCCTACACAAATATTCATAATAACCGATCCACGAACTCGTGGGGCATCCATACTTTTTTGATGACCTTTGGACTTCTTAATTAAATAGTCGGTGATGCTTTCTTCCAGGTCCCATGGTCTTCCCACTGCATATCTCTTGCTAACTAAGCATTCAGAGGACCTATGGTATTTGTACATATTTGGTTATCCGAAGCCCATGTGGAGGCACCTATGTTTGGATCCATCATGTTGGCAGAAATTCTTTTAAAATTGGGGACCTACAGGTTTTTAAGATCTTCAATACCAATGTTTCCTGAAGCAACACTTTATTTCACTCCTTCCATTTATACTTTAACTGCAATTGCTATAATGTATACTTCGTTGACCACTTTAAAACAGATCGATCTTAAGAAGATCATTACCTATTATTTGATTTATAATAGGATGCATATAAACTCATAATTTTAAACGGCATATCCCTTGTGTTAATTTGAAAAATGACTATATTCTTAATGTACAAGGTGGATTTGAATATTTTCTTTAATGCTAAAAGTTAGTTAACTTCAAATAAAAATACTTATTCATATGGTAAAAGTGTGTATGTATATATATGTTTGTAATGAAATCTAAATAATCTTAACAATGATCTTATATATTCTTCCATTATATTTTGTATATTTCCCAGTGCAACTCACGTGCTTGACACTAGTTGATAATAGTGACAATGAAAGCTGTAACTATTAATCAAATTTCACATAGGATTTTCAAATTGGTTTTGAAACCACTCCACATCTTCCTCTTAATGACAAGCACAACTTTATCCAAAATGATGCAATTCGCATCTAAGTTTGGATGACTTTATTTTACTATGTTGTTGAGAGCATATATTCAGGTTGGGAGCTTTATGTATGTGGCATTATCTAGCATGACAGTGTTTGAAGAAATTTGTCCTTGCCAATCGGATCTTTCAACATGGATTTGGTAAAGATCCACTTAGCCGATCCTACTTAGATTAGGAGAAAACTTTGCCATTTCTTTAACTATTGTTAAGCATTTCACATATTTTTTTCTTTGATTATATTCCATAATATCTTTATGCAATGTAAACAATCCCAAGTATGCTCTCCTCAAAGAAGTGGTGAGAAGGTGAAGAAGAAACTAGGAGGTGAATAAGAAAATAGACTCGTTTATCACTTGACTAAGAAATGCAATATTATATGCATTTGCTAAAAAAAACATTCGACTGAGCTCTCATACACAATTTCATGTGCAACACACAAGTTTGCTATTAAAATATATTAATAAATATCTGTTGTCGTCAAACATTTTTTAATGTTGAAGTATTTGTCGCTATTATGAATTTTTATCATTAATGCGGAAATAGTTTCACCTAAGAATTCAACCTCGGAAAGAAAATCAACTATAAGTGATATTATCAGACTTGGGCCCAACCTTAAGACCTTGCTCGTTTGGAGATAAAGCACCAGAATAAGGGGTTAATTCCCCACTCGGCGCGGTTCCCAAGACTACGGCTATTCCCATCCACATCCTATTATTTCACCATATTCAACCTTTAGGGCCTGTTTGGTGTAGGGTTGGGTTGGGTTGGGTTGGGTGGGCTGGGTGAATAGTAAACTGTGAGGAGGGGGTGCTCCTGTGAATAGTACCCAACCCAACCCAACCCTGCCCAACCCTGCAACCAAATAGACCCTATTATTATCTTTATTCCACCCTACCTATCTTTATTCCACATTATTCTCCTTATTCCCATCTTTGTAGCTGAACAGAGAATAGACCCTTATTCTCCATCATTATTCTTTCTTATTCCCGAACTGAACGCCCCTTGAGGATAAATTAGGACGTTTTGGTGTTATTTCCATGACTTACATGAATAGCAAGATCTGTGTTAACGATGTTTCTTTTTGTAAATAGATAAATTTTTTTATATAGAAAGCATATAATTAGTGTGATGATGGGCCCAACTCTCAAAGTGTCTATCTCACAATTTCTCAACTTATCAAGCGCATAACTTCTATTTATTTAGACCTAAGTTTTAATCGTAAGATAAAAAGTATAAATTGAACAACTGTAGTCGAAAGATTAAACATTGAGTTTCTAGACTTTAACAACTGTAATGGTAGGATTTCTCACATTAGCCACATGAGTTCTCCAAAAGAACCAATAACCTGGACTGGAATTGGAGATGGGGGTGGTGATCAACCATAGACTTGTAGGCTTGACGACGGACTCCTCCAGTCGATCTGCAAATGTTTGCACATATATCATGAGAAAACTCACTTAAAAATGTTCATCCGGCCTTAAACAAAGTCAAGACTTGATTACGAATGAAAACATTAGAATTATGATACCTGTCTTCCTCACCGAAATATTTCTATCACCAAAAAATTAGTCGAACGTGAGATACAACCGTCCTTCCAGGTCCGCTACGGTATTTCTCCTGCAGTGCCGGACAATGTTGGATACTTAGAGTTGATAAGGAGGGAGGAAGGCCGGACTCCGGAAGGGATTGCAACCTTGGGCAATTCCAGATTTCCAGAGTTGATAAGGAGGGAGGAAGGCCGGACTCCGGAAAGGATTGCAACCCTGGGCAATCTCTGATACGCAGAGTTGATAAGGAGGGTGGAAGGCCGGACTCCGGAAAGGATTGCAACCTTGGGCATCCATCTAACTTTAACTTCTGGAGAGATGTCAGCCCTCTCATATCTGAAGGTAGAGATGTGAGACTCTCATAATGACGAATAGACAACTCTTGAAGGGAGGCAGGAAGGCCGGACTCCAGAAAGGATCGCAACCCTGGGCAATTATCCATGTGCAGAGTTGATAACGAGGGAGGAAGGCCGGACTCCGGAAAGGATTGCAACCTTGGGCAATTATCTAACCGCAAGCAACAGAGAGATGTGAGCCGATTCATATCTGAAGGTAGAGACACCAGACTCTCGCATCTTTCAATCTTCAACTGTTGAAGAGAGGCAGGAAGACCTATGTCCGCCAATGATTCTATCTTCGGGCAGAAAGATAAGCTGAAACGCCGGAGGGATCTGAGCCCTCTCGCCTCTGAAGGTGGTAGAGGCGTGTAACTCTCAGAAGCATCAATCCTCAAGGGTTGAAGAGAGGGTGGAAGAGCCACATCAGCCAAGGACTGGACATCTGGACATTCCTTTATCTGCAACTCCCGAGTTAACCATCTTGGCAACACCCTGCCTTTGTACTTTTCAATTTCCAAACATTTGAGACCATCAACATTGGGCTGTAGAGCTTCCAATACTTCTTCAACATTTCGGTCATTTGCATTATTGTTCTCACTCCATTCAAGAGTCAAGCCTTCCAAGCATTCCTTCTGTTTTAAACATGCCTTTCTTGCATCGACGGGATCTACAACATTTTCCAGGCACCTGATTGTAAGATCCCCACCGAGCATATCCAGCTTCTCTAATTCTTCGATCCCCGAACCATTCTTGGGATCAACATCGAAGTATCTCAACACCTGTAGGGAACTCAACCTTCTTATTCCTTTTATTGTATGTGCTAACCCACTATCAGCTCTGAGGAGCCTCAGATTCACCAAATTCCCCATCCCGTCCGGCAGTTTTTTCAAGTCATTACAATGTTCCAACCATAGAGTTTGCAGATTGTAAAGAGAAGTCAATGATTTGGGTAGTTCTGAAATTCCTGTATGAGACAAATTAAGACATCGCAGATGCTTCAACTTGCCAATGGACTCTGGCAGCACCCCAATTTTGCATCCATATAAATTCAGAACTCGCAAGCACGTAGATTCGTTTAACCAACTATCGAGAACACGACGATCCAATATGTAGAAATCACCGAAATATGATGGCTTCTTTATGCATACTACTGACCGTAATTTGTCAAATGGAAATTTGGATTCCCATTGCATGCTTGAGAACGACAAGTGGCGCAGCTTATTAGAACACTTCTGAAGCTTAATTTCATCATGAATGTGCAAGTGGTCCTCTTGGGCAACGAATTCAGAGACATCATGAATCAAATCGTGCATAGTTAGAAAGCCATCGTCCTTGCCTTGGGAAAGAAGGGATCTGCTTCTCAAATCATGGATTGCTTCTAATGCATGATTTTCTAGTCTCATCCCATGCCCAACTTGAAAAATTCCGTGTGCTGTCCATAAACAAGACAATTCTTCTTTAGAAATTTGATAACCTTTCGGAAACAATGAACAAAGTGAAAAGCAAATTTTCAACACCGGAGGCAAATAGTGATAGCTCAACCGAAGACTAGGGATAATATCGTGTTCCTTCTGACCTCTGACTTCCCACAAATCACTTTCCAAAATCGTCTTCCAGTGATTTTTATCAATATTAGTGCCTAGCAGCCGACCAATTGTTTTTGCAGCTAATGGAGAACCTTTAAGCTTCTTAACAATCTGCTTGCCAATACTTATCAGTTGTTCATCAACTGAATTGGGAACACCATTAAATGCACACCTTACCAAGATTTCCCAAATGCTGTGACTATCCATGTCTCCTAAATAAATGGGATCCATGTGCCCCACTATGGATTTAGCAACATTTTCGCTACGTGTAGTAACAAGCACCCTGCTTCCATTGTCCCCAAATTTCAAAGGATTGAGAAGATCATTCCAATGCTGTTGGTTGTCATTCCATGCGTCATCTAAGATCAATAAAAATTTTCTGTTCCCAATCAACTCTTTAGTTTCATTGTGCAAGCTATCCAAAGACGTTGACTGACATGTTTTCCTTTCTCCCCTGTCTGCATGAACATATTCAATGATACTTTTAAGCATTCTCTTTGCATCAAAATCTTGAGAAACAAAGATCCAAATCCTTAAGGAGAAATATCTCTTCACATCATCATCATGAAACAAAAGTTGAGCAAGTGTCGTCTTTCCTGCTCCTCCTATACCAACTATGGGCAGCACCGGCAGTTTCCTTGTATTATTTTCAACTCCATTCGATGTCAGCAGCATAGTAATCTTTTCTTTTACATCATCTCTACCAATAATTGGCGATTCAATATCCGGGAGTGAACTACTTTCGCGTCTTTGTGCAGTCCTTGATCTGTCTTCATCAGACGTTTTCAACTTTTTTAAACCAAGCTCCTTTCTTGCAAGCTGATCAAGATCTCCGTTTATGCATTTAATTTTATTTTTTAACCCAAATGCATTGACCTACACAAATTGTGATCATTGTGAGATAGTAATATTTAACAAACTCTTTCAAAAGGAAGTATCTGTCTTTAATTCTGTTCATAGAAGACAAATGATGGGCTCGAAAGTTTAGAAGTAAATATTTGAAACATAACAAGATACCATAAACTTCAAGGGCTTTCTTGGATCAATACCATGGATAAAAAATGAAGTAGAACTACTACGCTAACGAGATTGAATACTAACAAAAGCCAATAAGAATTGATAAATCGTACCATTAAATTAATAGAAACCAAAAAAAAATAGAAATAAGCTCGAATTTGAGTAAATTTGGAGGATATGTAGATCATTGATCTAAGATTGAATCTATAAGGTTAAATTTTTAGATTGAAATCATAAAAAAAAAATTTACAACGGTTCTGTTGTAACTATAGTTACAACAGAGGATCCTCTTCCACCCCATGGACATTGAGATGGGTGATGATCACGTCGTGTCACCCGCAGGTGTGATGAATCTCGTATTCATCATGCTAAAAACTCCTTATTAAAATCCCTGCTTAAACAAGCCAATAAAAATATCCTCTAATTTTCCATTTTTATCATGTACCATATTGTGTATAATTAGCCTTTAATTATTTGTATTTAATTGTCCTTATTTTCTGTAATTATTTTATCACTCAAAAACCCCTAAAAATTAGGTAGATAAGTTGTCTATAATTCACTGACCCTTAAAAAGATAAAAAATACAAAAACAACTCAAAACCACAAACTGGGTGTTTTTATCCCCTTAAAAATTCCCCCAAAAATAGCTTTTGTACAGATGACCTCATTTGGCTTTCTGCCCAACATGAAAGTTGTAGATCTCGTCGAGACGAGCAACTTTCATGTTTTGACTTTTTCCAAATTCGGCCTCTAACTAATTCTTTTATATTTTTCTTTGTATTTATGTTTGAATTAATCTGATTGGGCCACGTGGCGCCCTCTGGGCCGCCCACGTGGCCCGCTCTTCTTCACGCCACCTGGCGCGCTTCCTGGATCGTTGGATCGACTCCTCATCGCCTCCATCCCCGCCGCCCAAACCCGCCTCGTTCACAGCCATTGGATCTGATCTTCAGATCAGATCTCAACCGCACACTGGCGCCTAAACCACAGCCCTCCGATCTTCTTTCCATCTACGCCTACCCTCCTGCCACGTCACCACTTCTCCAAAGCCACCCGATCAATCCATCATCTAACGCTCCTCAACACGCCACGTCCCCCTTTAATCCCTCACCGATAGATCGCCCCCATCGTTCGATCTTAGCCATTCACATCCGCTCCGTTGTCAGCCGTTCGATCAGATCCTAAGGATCTGATCACAGCCCTTGCCGCTCTTCCATCCCAGCCGTTGGATCATGGAATCCAATGGTCAGGAGGTCGTCTCCTACCTCCGAAGCCCCCGTTCCCAGGCGTTACGAATCTCTCGCGCGCACTACCCCCTTCCATTTTTGGAAGGCTCCTCGGACCTCCCTTCCTCGTCGTAACGCCACCAGCACCTTCCCCTTACCCCCGTCATCCTCGCGCAACCACCATCAAGTCCCGCCATCACTCCCTCGCCATTAACCATCCATTTCAAAACGCCCCTGCACCTCGTAACCTCCGACCTCCACCTGCTATAAAACACCATCCCCCGCCACCGGAGCCACTCGTCCACCATTCTTGGCCTTTACCCTAGCCTCCTCCGCCCCTCCGGTGACAACGGAGGGGCGGAACGTCGAGGCGACGATGGGTACTAGCCGGTGTTGACCCTCGGCGCTCCGCCGCCGAGTAGCGGTGCCTCCGGCCACCTCCGAGCTCCCTGCCAAGGCCGTGCAGGCTGGGCGACGACCCCCTGAGCTCCGATGAGCTCATCCCCAGGCCATTTCCCCCGCCAACTCCTCGCTCCGGCGAGGAGATTTTCATCTTGATTTTTCCTTATTTTCTCCGATTAATTACGCCACTTCCACTCCATCTGATCCTCCCACGACCTTCACCCGACCACCAGCAATCTCGCCGACCCCTCTCCCTTCTCCAGAACCCCCCTCCGTACCGATCCCCCTCTTCACCTGCTCCGCCGGTGAAGAGTCCTCCGGCCATCGCCTCCCGTCGCTTCACGGCCGCTCACTCACCTCCTCTCACTCGCACACACTCGCTCAAGGCTTCGGCTATCACTAACCCTTGCAGATCTCTTCAATAGCCGGATCTCTCGTCGGAGCATCTTCGAGCTCATGGCCTCCGGCGAAGCTTCATCGACTTCAAGTTCTGACCATGCCTGGAGCCTCGCCGGAGTTCCACCGCCTTCGCCAGCACCCCAGTAAACTTCGCCGATCATCAGACGGGCGATTGGCGTGTGGAAGAGCTCTGTTTACCTCGTCGGATCCCCGCCTCCTCCGACCGCCTGCGGAGGAAGAAGGAGCTACAGGTACCGTTCGATCATCAGGATCGGACGGTCAAGAGGATGCCACGTGGTGGACCCGAGCCTCCTTCCAGACCTATAGGCTCGGGTCCTCCAAACCTAATACCAAGCCACCAGCTACTGCCACGTGTCCCGAGCCTATGCCACCTCCCGAGCCTGGGCCCTCACGTGCACCGCACGTGAGGCTTGGGTAATTTGCGATAAAGACCCCGGAGTTGATAAAAATTGCAGAATGGTCCTCCAGGCGCATGCCTCACGTGCGCGCCTGGGGTAATTTACATAGAGGCCCTTGAAGTTTTCCAAAATTACAATAAGGCCCCCGCGCATATGGGAAAATATCATCCAGGCCCAGGCGGTTTTTCTTATTTGCATCTAGGTCCCTCCAGGGACCTAAATGCAATATTTATCCCTTTATTCCTCGCATTTTTATTACATTTATGCCCTTGCACTGTTTTTAGCATAACTTGAGCATCGTAGGTCCAAATTGCATGATTTTAGTGTCGTTTTGATCCTTATTTTGTCCTCTACAGTCTAGCATATTTATTTGTTCCATTTGACACTGTTTAAATTTAAGTGAGTTTTTATGTGATAAATGGGACCTTGCTATACTTGTTTTGCTTGATTTAATGGCCGATTTTTAATGATGTGTTTAAAATGGCTCTAACTTCATTCTATATTGCGTTGCTCTCATTTTAGGGTATAATTGTAGCATTTGATTCATCATGCATATTCCTTTGCATTATTTGCCCATGCATCACTTTAACTTGCATAAAAATTATCTAAAAAATGCATGCATCATTGCATTGCCTCATAAGTTGCATATGACCTGAAATTTGGATTAAATCATATTGAACTTCATAAATCAAAATTCAAAAGCTATAATTAAGGAGCTGTGTCCCTGTGTTCGACCTTGGTAGACTTGCCAAGCATAAATATTCCACAGCATTCAAAGTCTGTGGTTTTTGCTGAACAAAATTCGCCTCCTGTACTACAGCTTTATTCATCATTATTATTGAGGCGAATTCTACGTTCATCAAGGTGCCATTGCATTGAATGGCCCATTGCATGTTACTGCAGGTGATGTAACAACAGATTGTATTGGCAACGATCCTTTTATGTTAGTACACATGTTTTTGCTTACTTTGTTCGACTTTTGTGGACTTTGCCGGAAGTCTAACATGTTATGATGCCTGTTTTTGCTACACCCTTTAATCTTTTTATGCCACTGATTTTTACCCTCCTCCGGGGGAGACAAATGACTTATCATGTATCTTTATTTTTTACAAAAAAAAATTAAAATGAAAAATAGATATAGATCTAAAAAATTGGACGTAAAGGGGATACCTTTCCCTTGATCCACTTCCTGACACGTCCCTTCCTTTGCTGGAGTATGGCGGTATCGGTGGTGTACTCGTCGAGAACATCCTCGGCATCATAGGCAGCATCCTTGAGTTCTTCGAGCCATGATCTCACCCCTGCCTGTTTGTTCTGCTTGGACTCCGCATCATCCAGCAATTCTTTGATCAGATTCAGATTCAACTCCAGAGATTTGAGCTCTTTCACGAGGTCGTCGTGGCTCAGACTATTGGCCACCTTGACAGCCTCACCCACTGCGAAGGATGTGAGCTTCTCCACGATGGCGGTGACCACTGCAGTTCCCACCGCTGCTCCTATCGCCGCCATGCCGATCTCTCTCTCTCTCTCTCTCTCTCTCGTGATTGTGGTCTAATGGAGCTCCGAAGACCTTATCTTGATGGGGCCCTTCAACAAGCAATAATTTTATCAATTTTTGGTGCGGATTATACTCATAATAAAGTAGTAATCAGAACTAGCTACCTCATACACATTGGATACCTTCCGGGCCTTACTTGTTAAGATAGAGCAGTCAGTTGAATTCTTGGCATTCTTCCGCGTTTGAGATTATGACACATCTTAGACGAAATATTAAATACCATGACCACTTAATAACATTAATAGGAAGCTCGATGGAGATCTCTCTATCATGGCATTGTTGAAATATATCGAACAATTGTGATAGGTGCGAACATCAGACGAGTACAAAGATAATTGACAAGACTCACATACATGATAAAGTCAACAACATATTAATCACATTGAGTGCATTGCATGATTTATGCCATGGGATTATCTGTGATTCCGGCAATATTGATTATTGAGCCCTTGAAGTTGAAGACTTGAAATAGTAGTTGCAATTCGGTGAAGCAGGATGAAAAATATACGCTAAACATCTTTTTTTGAGTGAAGAAGGGGTGGAGTCCCAACGTGGGATCCACCACACAGGAAATTTGTATTTATATAGCTAGGCAATTAAATTACATCATTTTTATCTACACCAAATGATTCCATAATAGACATAACACCCTACAATGCTCACGGACATTCTCAGAGTAAAACAAACTCCCTCTATATAGAGCATCATTCCTCCCTCGCCATATGGCCCACATGATGGCGAAAGGAATCGACGCCTCCACACGACCCTCGTCGCATTCCGATCTGATGCTGCTCCAGAAGCTGGATCCACTCTCCAGTCTGATCCAAGGAATCCTCGTGTCATTCCAGACACGCACTGAGTGCGGACATGATAAGAAAAGATGGTCTAAATCTTCCACCCCTTACTGACTCCTGCCACATTGAAGATCCTCCACCACTAGCAGCTGGCTGCGACGGCTCTTAGTAAGCACTTTCCCATGCCTAAACAACCAAACGAACACCTTCACTCTGTTGGGTATTCTGCTTCTCCAAATGAGATTTGCATCAAGTCTGAACTCACTGATCCCCTGCCCCTCCTCACCGGTGAAGAACCGATAGGCCTTCTTCACCGTGAACTTACCATCGTTCCACATCCAATGGTCATGCCCCATGGAGGGCCCTTCCACCTCCGCCAACTCTCTCCGCATCCTCTGGAGCTCCTCCCTCCTTCGGGGAGAGGGCAACGCACTTAAACTACAGCACCAACCATTCTGCTCCCACCTCTCAGCGACCACCTCCTCTCTAGCAGTTGCCAAACTAAACAGTCTAGGGAATCTGTCCCTCAGCGCTCCATCCCCCGTCCAGTCATCTAACCAGAATCTGAAGCTTTCTCCATTCCCCAAAACTGACCTCATCTTGGCTTCCATAGTCGGAAGAACCTGCACGATCGCCTGCCATAACAAAGAGGGTGCCCTAGCCCTAGCTGCCTCCATGGATAAGGTATCACCGTATATCCTCCGCATGAGGCGGCACACAAGATCCTTCGATTTACCCCATATCCGCACTACCCACTTTGCCACCAGAGCCCTATTCATCTCCCCCAACCTGACCACCCCCAAGTCCCCCATCCTCTTCGCTTTTGTTACCAACTCCCAATACACCAAATGGATCCCCCTTTTCTCTTGTCGCTCATCCGACCAGAGAAACCGCCTCATCAGAACCTCCATCCTCGCTCTGATCCCTACCGGCAACAACCTTGTAGAACAGAAAAAGATTGGAATAGCAGAAAGAACATGCTTCAGCATCACTAGCTTCCCACCCTTAGAGAGCGTAGAGGCCTTCCAGCCCACCAGCCGCCCCTCCAATCTTGCCAAAACATGCCGCCAGTCACATGCCCGCAGTCTTCCCGCCACCAAAGGAAGCCCTAAGTAAGTGATTCGCAAAGACCCAAGAGGGCACCCCAGAGTGGATGCCGCCTCAGCTACCTATCATACAAATTCCCGTTGACATAACATTCACCCATTTTTTTCTTGGTTTAATAACATTGTTGAATATCACTTCCTGTTCATCGTTATTTTAAATTTGGGTAAATAAATCGAACAACAACTGCTTAGGGATGAAAACAAATGTGAATATATTCGTGTCTAATCCGCTATCATATTCATTTTCTACATATTTTGACATTCGTATTAGTATTCATTTTAAAATAGATGCGAAAATGGATATCACTTTAACATTCGCTAATATTCGCATTCGTATTCATATATTCGTTTTCATACATAAGTATAGTAATAGATTTATTTATAATTATATGTAACAATATTTTATGATTGCATTTACCATTGTTAATATAATTGTTACGAAATTACTATATCTGACATATCTATTTTATGTGTAAACCATCCTGAACATGTATATTTTAGCTAATATATTAAAAAAAATACGTTATTATTCGTATCTGATTTGTATTCGTTTTACATCCGTATTCGTTTTTAAGGATAATAACACATTTTCACATCCATCAATATTCGTATCCGCATTCGTATTCATATTTTAAAATGGATAAAGATATGATTATACCTATATTCGTATCTGTATCCGACCGTTCTCAACCCTACTGCTTACACATGCCCAAGGACGAACCACAATGATGCAAAATTCACTCATTGATTTTAAAATGAGATTAAACAGAAGACAAATTAAGATGAGAGGGGAACACAGATTTAGATGATAATTTTTTATCTAATACCAAAGCAATGAGAAAACAAAGAATACCAAATGAGATTTTTAAGGTGAAATTCGGCAATTAAAGAATATATTTTAATCGGATACCTTAAAATTTGAAAGAAAAAGCTATCATCATTTTAATCATATACACGAAACCTCTATCGACACCTCCTTGTCATAATTCATGTTTCTGTCCCTGCACATATTGTCACTGTAGAGGCCATGTTTCATGGAGGATCTTGATGACCGAAATTCTCACTATCGGGATAAGGTAAGAAATACCAGAGTAGTTGTGATCCGAATAGTAAGATGCGATCAATCAAGAAAATAAAAGAACCACCGATCAAAGAGATAAAATCAATGAAAACAAGGAAAGCGATCCTCGCTAAATTATTAACATGGTATAGCGACCAGGGTCGGACTTAGGGAGCACGAGTTGGCCTTGCGGCCTACGAAGTAGTCAAAGTCAAAATAAAGAATAAAATATTTTTTGGTGGATTTTAATAATTTTTAAATTTTTTGGATTTTTAATTATAAGGAGAAATAAGAAAAAGTAAAAATAAGCAAACACAACAATTAATAAAAACACTAAAAAATGCACAGAAAATTCTAATAAAAAAGTTTTATGTTTTTTAGATTTTTAAGTGTGTTTGGTGAATTTTTCAGAATTTTTCAACTTTTATATACTTTTCTAAAAATCAGGAAAGAGGAAAACAGTGAGCTACTGTGCAGCCAGACTTGAAAGATGCATTAAAAATGTAAAATGGATCTATAAAAGTTTAGAGGCAATTTTCATGAAAAGTATATGTAAAAAGTAAGCTACAGAAAAAGAGTTTGTATTTTTTTTATTTTTATAGATTTTTTTTTAGAATTTTTATAAGTTTTTTAGAGTTTTTCAATTTTTAAGGGTTTTATATATCCAAAAAGCACTACAATTGGACAGAAATTCAAACACACTAAAACTAACTATCATTACTTTGTTTAAAATTTTTAAAAAAGTTTTTATATTTTTCTTTGATTTTTCTTTTTAGACAGTAGCAGAAATAACTATTTTTGAATTTTTAAAATATCAAAAAGCCTAAAAAATGTCCCAAAATTTTAGGGAATATTTTACACAGTGGCAGGAGCCATGTGTCCAAATTTCACCTAATTTGGATTTAATTTGCTATTTTATTTAATAAAAATAAGGCACACCGCTTCATAGGCACCTAGATGCAAAGAAAAGTATTTCCAGGGGCTTAAATGTAATACGTGCTAAAACTTTAGGGTAAAAAGCGCAAAAAGCTCAGATATTCAGCACATGTTTAATAAAACTACGCATAGGGGTATAACTGCAAATATAGATATTAAACTTTCATTTCATAACACAGTAATAACCACAGCCCTAAACATACAATTTATCCAACATATCATGTGACGAAGCACGTGTCTCACACAGGCAGAGACAAAAATGCAAATAAAATAAATGTCAAGGTCCTATGTGTAAAATGTCCAAGAGTGCAAATTTATTTAATAGACTAAATTATAACTACGGAAAGGTGCAGGGGTATGGGTGCGATTACCCAGCCGAGGCGCGTGGGGGCGCACGTGAGGCGCCAGGTGTTGAGGCGCGGTTCACTGCTGATGTGCGGTCTTGGTGCAGCCGTCTGATCGATCCAATGGTGGAGGCGCGTGGCAAACGTGGGTGGAGCGTGCCCGTCAGACCATGATCTGACGGTCTGACATAGCAGAACATGGACGGTGGAGATGCGAACTGGAGCAGCGAGGAGATCCGACGGCGGGAAAAGGATGACGAAGAGCACCTCCCAGGCGAAGTTCCCCGGCTAGCCAGAGACAATCCAGCAGGTCGATGAACAATTAGAAAGGGGGGTCTTCCTCGCGACGACTCTCTGCGTCGGGTGGTGGCCTCCGATGAAGCTTCCAACGGTCGGATCGCCCGGCGAAGGACGAGCGACCTGGAGGAGCTCCGACGAAGGGGAGAAAATGTGACCAAGGGGGGGGGGGGGTACCTGCTCTTATTCACCTGCAAAACAAAGGTCTCGCTCGGAGGAGCACTCCGGCGGGGGTTATTCGCAAAAAGGAAAAGGGAAGCGTCATGGGGGAGCGGAGGAAGGCTCCGGCGAAGGCGGCGGAGGGAGCCCAACTCGATCCTGGATCTGGTAGCCAAGATTGAGGTGATCAGATCGTGAGAGAAGGATGACGATGAGTCAGCGAGGGTATCGGTACGGGTAGGATAGGCTGGTGGAGCTTCGGCCACTAGGGCGGAGCTGGCGGAGCTGAGATGCGAGAATCGAAAATAGACGATGAAAGAAGAGCTAACGGGTCTACTGGGTGAAGGATGTCGACTTGACATGAGCTAAGGAAGCTCTGGGAGTCTTGGCCTCAAGGAAACGTCAGGGTCCGAGGCTTGGCGCACCTCGCGGCGGCGCACGGCGATGACTCGCCGGATTAGTGGCTGGAGGCACCTCCTCCTCGCTGCGACACGACCCGCGGCTAACTGTCACTCTAGGGAATGTCGTGGAGGTCCTAGGATGGGAAGGCGTAGCCAAAGATAGCATGAAAAGTGCGGCGGAGGTGGAGCTAAATAGTGGCACAGGTCCGAGAAGATAGGATCGGGCATGGTTCCGTGAAGCACTTATCCCTAGAAGGATGATCGGGCGAAGATCTCGGATCAACAAGGGTTAATTGGCACCTGGGGTTTGGATAAACGGAGGTCGGATCGCGTCAGCAAAATTCAGAGAAATCGGGTCGAACGCAGGATCAGCGTGAAAGGGGCCCGCGTGGGAGAGTTGACCGGGGGTTAACAATCCCCCGTGGACCAATCACATGCCGCCAATTATTAAATTTTTGGAAATTCAAAAAAAATAGTAAATGATTTTATTTCGAAAAAGTTAAAAAGTAAAAAATGTTTATTTATTTTCAAATTAATTTTTAGTGATTTTTTTGAAAAATAAATAAAGTATTTACATTATATTATTATTATATATAGGTATATACATATATGTATTTTTGATTTTTATTTTTAATTATTTTTTTACAATTATTCCGGTTTTATATTTTATTTATTTATAACAAAAATTTGGAATAAAATGGTATTTTTATTTTATTTTTATTATTTATTTACATTAGTTAAATAAATTGGTTTATATACATATTTACATGGTATATGTACAATATGGGAAATGATTTTATTTATTTCTTTTTATTTTATTTTTATTTTTCTGATTTTTATTTTATTTATTTACACCATGAAATATGGAATATATAAATATTTTTATTGGATTTTTATTAATTATTTACAAGGAGAAAATAAATAGGTATGTTATTCTATATACATGGTCTATATACACTGATGAGAGAGGTTTTATTTATTTTTCTTTTTCTTTTGTTTTTCCCATTTTTATTTTAGTTTATTTTTATAAATATGTACAAAATATGAGACACTTTTTAATTTTTATTTTGAGGAAAATAAATTTATTTACATACATAGATATACACACACACATGATTGACCCTATCTCCCTCTACTTGGATTCTTTTGCGGCCAGGCCCATGCTGAGCCCTCCCTTGGGATTAGGTCACTCAATATTTATTCTAAATATTTCCCTCTTTTCCTTTTATTTCTTTACTCTTTTATTTATGCTTAATAATATGCTAATTATCAATATTTACACAATGCATGCATGTTGACAATTTATGCTATTTACACATATCTACATGGTGTTCTGCAAAGGTTTTGTAGCTAAAATAAAAGAATGAAAAGTAATGAATGGGTATTCATCACCCCCTATACTTAACTTTGCTAGTCCCTTAGCAAACACTTATTTGAAAAAGAAGTGAAAAAGAAAAGGAAAAAGAAAAAGAGAGGAAATGCAAGGATCAATGCTGATTATTAAACTTGCCTTCATTAAATTGAAATATAGAGCTTGATCAGATCTTTGGATTATTAATGTGTCGAAACCTTATTTGGACTTAGGTTTAAAACTTAACAGCCTCTAACATCCACTAATATATACTCAAGACTCCTCAATAATCCAGATCAGAACAAGTCTACATACACAAACCCTGAAGACCATGAATCTTTCCTTGTACAGTGTAAGTGAGGTATCGCTCTCCACCTTAGAAGTAGCAAGATGACAACCCTCCCCAACAAGGTAACTCTATGACCCTAGTCTGGCCACTCTTTCCTCGAGGAGCGGGGTATTCCCTTCTAAGTTCAAGTTCAACCGACTCAAGAAGAGGGGGAAGAAGAGAATGGACCATGGCCAGTGTAGCCATGTATCCCTGGGAGCTCAACCAGTGTAGCTAAGTCTCCCTGCTGCAAGCTACATAAGATGGAACATGAGTCTCAAGCTTTGCTTATTGCACTATATACACCCCGGTGGGATTATCATTTTCTATTAGACCTGCCATTTTTTTGGAGTTATTTTCTTTTTGTATTTTTTTTTGATGTGCATCTGTACAACATATTTACAAGGTGCAACATATATACATAAGGAGTTTTTCCTCATGAGCCAGTAGACTATCCCTCTTTTGAAGTATTATTGCAACAGACAACTCCTGTCGTTAGACCTCATGGCAACTAGACCAAGTTGAGACACACTTCCCTCACTATAAGAAGAAGAGAGGTTCTGTCTAGAAGTACTACTCTCATATGATACCCCAAGTCAAGGAAGACTGCCTCCTCACCACCTCATCCGTAGAGAACTCGGTGTAAAGTACGGGTCCAAGTCAAGCCATTGTCTATATGAGTCATGTGTGTGTTGTTAAGTGCTCTACTTAGGCTCATCGAGATGACATATGATCATAGCCTAGTGGACTCAAAGAATTAAGTCACCATGGACCTGAAAAGTCTCAACCCTAAGCCCTTTAAGGTTCCTCTTATAATTAGGTGGATTAAGATCTTAACCAAGCTCCATTTTCCAATTTAATTCCAGGCTAGTTTAAATGTCAATTATAATCCAGGAAAAACTGTACAAATATTTACAAAGATGCTATTTACAAATATTTATACATGTGCAAAATTTTTGAAAAATGTTTTGAAACAATGGATGCATGCATGAATGCAAGTTTTGCAAAATATGTACACAAATTTACACAAGGTTTTTGCAAACTTTTGATTTTCAAAACATTTTGGAAAAATTTTGTACTATATACATAATTTTGATAAGAAAATATTTACACACTATTTACACAAAAAGTTTTTACAAATATTTTTACAAAAATAATTTGTACACTAGCTATATATGTGCAATAAAAGAATTTTATTTACAAGGTAAATTTTTTAATTTTTATGGAATTTTGGGTTTTAGCCATTTTAGCCATTTTTATTTATTAACACACTCACACAAAGTACGAGTTATGGCTAAAGTATATATGAAATATATACACACCCCCTATACTTAGCTCGAACGATGTCCTCAGAGTCAAGAGCGATGAAGAAGACATAATACGTGCTTAGCATAGGGAAGTGAAAAGGAAGGCTATATACAAAGACGAATGAAAGAATAGAAATGTAAGAGGATCTCGGCATTTCCCCCCATACTTAAGATCAACTAATCCTATGTATAGCAGGCTGTACACAAAGGGAAAGCCGAGTGAGAATGTACAGGGTCTACCCCCCTATACTTAGGGTAAAATATCCCTAAGTATAGGCATCAAAACAGAGGTAGAAATGAATCAATAGGATACCCGAGAGTCCTACATCCCCCTATACTTAGGGTAAAGTACACCCTAAGTATAACATAATCATAAGATGAGAAAAGGGATGTGGGACTAAAGAATAGAGTGATATGGACATCTGGATCTATACAAGTCAGAAGAACATTGATAATCAGTCATAAGATGCCATAGATGTGAGTCAAGAGACCACATCTCACGCAAAGTGAATCGGGGCAACATCAATGACCTGCGGCTCATGATCTAGATATGGCTTGAGCCGCTGGCCGTTCACACGAAAGGTACTCTCAGAAGACAACTCAGATATATCTATACTCCCATTGTCATGTACTTTTCTCACCAAATACAGTCCCTTACATTTGCTCTGTAGCTTCCCTGGAAATAGACGAAGCCTAGCATCAAACATCCATACTCTCTGTCTAGGCTCAAAATGCTTGTGGTTGATATGAGAATCATGCCACTCCTTCACTCTCTCCTTGTAATGTAGGTTGTTTGAAAAGGTAGTATCACGGAGCTCCTCCAAGGCTGCTAACTCTGCCCTCCTCTGATCTCCTACATTCTCTGGATCCAAAAGTATATCAGCGACAGCCTAAAGTGACCTATGTCTCAGCTCAACAGGTAAATGGCAAGGCTTGCCATAAACGAGGCGAAAGGCAGATGTACCTAAAGGCGTCTTGAAAGACGTCCTATATATCCACAAGACCGAGTCCAAAAGCTGTGACCAATCCTTTCGGTCAGGACAGACGACTTTCTGTAATATAGTCTAGATCTCACTATTCAACACTTCAACAAGACCATTCGTCTGAGGGTGGTATGGAGTGGCAACTCGATGGTCTATGCTGAACTCGCTAGCAAGGGCCTTTACCTTGTCGTTGACGAAATGAGCACTACAAACTGGACGTCCTTTATGGATGCTTATTGGGGACGGTCATGCAGCAACCGTCTCCTATACCAGTATCGGGGACGGTTACTAGCTGACCGTCCCTTCTCTACTGTAATAGTGACGTCTTGTTATCGACCGTCGCCATTAATATGACCTTTAGGGACGGTTATATAACCGTCCCTTACCAGGCTAGTCCCAGCTTGTTTTTTTGTCTACCCGGGTACTTTAGGGGATGGTTATAACCGTCCCCGTTACTCCAGTGTGGTCGTCGCTTATACGAAACTATAGGGGACGGTTACAACCGTCCCCGATAGTTGGTTATAGGGGACGGTTGCATAACCGTCGCCTAAACCTTTGTAATCGATGCGAACTCCAAATATCTGTATCCAAAGGGGACGGTCCACTTATAACCGTCCCCGATCATTCTTATAGGCGACGGTTGAACAATCGTCCCCGATGGTCAAATACCCCCTCCGGCGACTCCATTCCTCATTCTCCACTCGATTAACCCCTCTCGACCTCTCGCCCTCTCCCTCTCCTCCTCAACTCACGTACGGCCACCGCCCGCCCTCCGCTCGGTCGCCCTCCTCCTCCTCCCTCTCACCCGTCGCTCTCTCGCCCTCCTCCTCCGCTCGCTCGTCCTCTCCGCCCCATCGCCCTCCTCCTCAGCCGCTGCCAGTCGCCCTCTGCCCGCCGTCTTCCAAGCGGTCGCCCACCTCCCTCTTCCTTGATTTCAACTATTACAATCATCCATTACTTGGTTGTAAGTTTTTTTATTGTTTATTAATATATTAATCTTGCTTATGATTGCATATTTTTTTAATATATGGTATTATTAAATGCTTATTAGTTTAGTTAAATGCTTAAGATAGTAGATTAAAAAGATAGCGGATAATCTTGCTTATGATTAAATGCTTTTAGTGGTAAATACTTATTAGTTTAGTTAAATGTTTTAAGTGTTGTTTTAAAACATAGTTAGATTAAAAACACAGTAATTAAATGCTTATTAGTTTAGTTTAGAGGATAAAAAAATACAACTCACCATACATTATTGATACTTATCATACATTTACTGTAGTTAACTTTGGATCTTACCTTTAGGCAATGGACAAAAGTTAGATGAACAAAAGATTCGATGATTATCGGACATATAACAAAGGAGTTATCGGATTCTTAGACTGGGCATTTTGATATGAGTCGCTCTATCATATTGTAGGAGGTGAAGGAGATAAGATATATTGTCCTTGCATAAGATGCAAGAACACTCTGACCCAAAATCGAACCATGGTTTACGAACATTTGATATTAAATGATTTTTGGCTTCATTATACAAATTGGACGTATCATGGTGAAGGAGTTATTTTAGAGGAAGATAAAAATGACCAAGTTGATACTGAAAGAGATGTCTCTGAAACACATGACCGTGATGCTATGTTTGAGTTGATAGATAACATCCGAGGACATGACACTGATGAAATGATGGATTCACCTATGGATTCCTTACTTGAAAAAAATACAAGATGCAGAAAAGCCATTATGTGACAGAGTCAAAATGTCTCGGTTACATTTTCTTCTGGAAATGTTTAAGATATAAGTGAAGAATCGGTGTACAACGGTTACGATGACAGATATCTTACAGTTGATTAGGACCTTACTAAATAATCCAGAAAATTTTCCAAATGATTGGAAGGACGCTAAATAAAGAACCGGCTCCAGCCGGCTCATACCGCTCACCCGCTTCCCGCTGGGGGGCAATCCCGAGCATTGGCGTGAGAGCCAATACGGAGTAGGAAAAGACCAACGTCCAACCGTCTAGCCGAATTATATGTGACTGAGATAGTCAGGTTGCATGGTGTCCCTGTATCGATTGTATCAGATCGGGACCCAAGGTTCACATCTAGATTTTTGAGGAGCTTGATTTCTCATATGGTATAAGCTATGGGCACCAAGTCTCCTCCCTTCACCGTCCCGAAGAGTAACTCATACCAATTCTGATACGTTTTCATGTTCCAATTGAACACTTTCCTCTAGACCTGGTCTCTTTGTTTCTTGCTCCGAGTGAGACCAATGTACCGCTCTTTGATTCCGAAGCACAACAAGCCAGGGCAGGTCCGACCCATAACGCAACCTGCCTCTCAAGCAGTGAACACATCGATCCCCGAACCAGATTTTGCTGCTTGGCTTATCCCGCTCTATTCTCTCTTTTCTTCGACTAGAAACCAACCTAACACCAGGATCTACTTTCGGGGACTTGAAAATCTGTCGTAGATTTCGGGCACTTGGATTAAACTACGAGAAAATTGACTCCATGTTCGAACGACTGCTTTTTATATTGGAAGGATTACTCAATCCTAGATACATGTCCTGACTGCAAAAGTAGCAGATATAAGAATTTGGGTCATGATTCGAAAAGGAAAAAATCAGAGAAGATTTTACGATTCTTTCCTTTGATTCCCTGATTACAGCGATTATATTCATATGAAAGAACAACTAAAATGATGATATGGCACAGTAATATCAAAAAGAAAGATGTAACTGATGTTATGCGATATCTGTCTGATACAGAGGAGTGGAGGAAATTCGATGAAATGTATCCATCGTTCTCTGAAGAAGTAAGAAACGTACGATTAGGTCTTGCTTCTGATGGTTTTAATCCATTCGGAAATATGAGTACGAGTTACTCTATTTGGCCTGTGATAATTGTTACATATAATCTGCCACCATGGATGTCAATGGCATCTTCTTTTATGATGATGACGTTATTGATACCTGGCCCAAAGGGGCCAGGTAATGCGATAGATACATATATGCAACCGCTGATTGATGAACTAAAAATTCTGTGGAATTCTGGAGTGAGTACGTATGACGCGACAAAGAAAGAGTTCTTTACAATGCATGCTTCTTTATTGTGGACAATTAATGACTTTCTCGCGTATGCCAATTTATCGGGATGGAGTACGAAAGGTAAACTCGCATGTTCGATTTGTATGGATAAAACACATTCGACATGGCTAAGTGCGAGTATGAAGCATTGTTATTTGGGACATCGTCGTTTCTTACCTGTAAGTCATAGATGGTTAAGAAGTGAAAACAATTACAAGTTTGATGGACAGTCATATGGACGCCGGTTAAGTTTGAATCGCCGATCAGGAAACGCATTGTGGATAGAACAAAAAAATTTAGGCAACTACTCTCTATACCAATTATTTAAGAGGAACGCATCCGGTGGATGGCGAAAATAGAGTATATTCTTTCAGGAGCTACCCTATTGGCATACTTTACAGGTCCGTCATAACTTGGACGTGATGCATATAGATAAGAATGTTATGTAAAATATTCTGAAAAGTTAAATATTTCTAGTACTGCGAAAGACAATTTGCGAGCCAGACATGATCTAATACAGTTGGGTATCCGACCCGAACTACATCCGATAGAGTCAGAGAATTCTAGAATAATAATTCCCGAAACAGTGTATACTTTATGCAGTGCTGACAAAGATAAGATACTCAGTATTAAATCAATTAGAGTATTTGATGGATTCTCATCTCAAATAGGCAGATGTATAAATCTGGCTGAAAGAAAGATATCGGCATTAAAAAGTCACGATTGTCATGTATTGATGCAAGTTCATTTCCCGTTGGCGATTAGAGGAGTTGTACATCCTGATGTCTTGCAGCCACTAATTGAACTCAGTCAGTTTTTTAAAGTCCTGTATTTGAAGACTTTAGATCCTAAAATGTTGTTTAGACTAGAGACAGATATTGTTATCACTTTATGTAAGCTGGAGCAGCTCTTTCCACCTACATTTTTTGATATAATGATATATCTTATTATTCATCTTGCTAGCGAAGCTCGAATACGTGGTCATGTACAGTATCGATGGATGTATCCAATTGAAAGATACTTACGGAAATTAAAGAATATGGTGTTTAATAAAGCCGCACCTGAAGGTTGCATTGCCGAGGGATATTTATGTGAAGAATGTATCACATTTTGTGACATGTATATAGATGATGACAAGAGTATTAGATTCGATCGGTTAAACGAAATAACGATGATGAATTGTGGACAGAAGATCCAAATAAAATTTTGATTTTTCAACAAAATGGACGAGCTATCCTAAAGAGTGCTCGTCGTAGTATTTCAGACGGTGAAAGAGACCTTATTCATTATTATATTTTGATGCAAATAGACGAGGTTGATTCTTTCTTTAAAAGTTTCAAGTCAACAACCAATAGCAAATCATACTTTCTTAAATGGTTCGGGGATAATATTGAACTATTAAAAGTTATCAAAGATGAACGGTGGAATACGAATCTCGATATAATCCACAAGAGTCCATACTCATTAGTCGTATCGCATTCCGGCTACATTGTTAATGGATTCAAATTTCGAAAAAAGTCAATTGATGAAAATAAAGCATCACAGCATTTTTGGAGTAATAGTGAAGGCCGATCTTAGTACTGAAATTGACGGATACTATGACGAGATTATTGATATATTAGAAATCAGTTTTACACATGATGCAAGGTGTGTTCTATTTCATTGCATCTGATTCGATGTGGGTCGTGTTGGATTAGGTTATAAGAAGGATAGAAATGGAGTTCTCTCTTTGAAGCAAACAGGTCGGTTGCAGACCAATGAGCCGTATACGCTTGATAGTCAGGTAGAACAGGTCTTCCATGTTCCAGATAACTCAACTAGTGGATGGATTATACCCATTAGAACAACCCCGAGAGATTTCTTCGATGTTAACGAAGAGGAAGATTACGTAGACAATGACATTGCATATCAAAATAACTCAACTGATATTATTCATGAAGTATTAGACAACGACGTTGGCACAAGCAACATGAGGTAATGATATTTTTTTAGCTATTTTTTATTTCTCTTTAAATAATTGAATTTATTCAGATATATCTAAATATTTTGTTTAAAATAACCACTTTTGAATTGCAGAGATGGCTCCTAGACCTAGACGTATTCGGGAGGTTCCTGAACCTTCTCAGCAACCACAGGGAGGTTCTTCTGATGCAGGTAGTGGAGGTACCCAGAGACGGCGTGGACCGTCTCAGTGTAGATTCTTGGACGTCTTGCATCCGGGCAGACGTTACATGTACACATTGTTGGCGGATATGCGGTAGGAGAGAACTCCACGGAGTTTCAGAGCTACCTTAGCCAGGTTGCTCGTGCGCGCGTCCCCATCACTACCCATGACTTTCAACAGCTTCCTTATGTTGTCAAGGCTGCCATACTTTCTGATTTGGAGGTATTCTAAAATCTAAAAACGGTTTTTTTAAATTTTATTGAGCTAATAATTATTATATTTGTTGTATCAGGCTGTATTTACATGAGAACGAAATACACATGTCGATTCCCAGATTCTCTCCCATGCCGCTGAGTTGTTGTGTCGATACAAGGGACGCATAAAGGCAAAGGTAAAATGTTTATTATATTTTAATAATAAAAGATTTAAAGATTGACGATATTTATTTCTCCATTTTTTGTACTACAACCCATAGATTCCATATGAGCAGCTTGTGCAGAACGTCCCACCGGGTGTTACACCAGAGCAATGGAGGGAGTTGATTAATTTTTGGTTCAGTGAGGAGTTCACGGTATGTTTTTTTATTTCTTAATTATTTGTTTTTATGTTTGTACTGACTTTGTTAAATTTCAGTCGATTTCTACCAAAAATACGACGAATCGTTCCAAAGACTTTGGGTCCACCCATAAGATGGGAAGGAAGAACACCTACCAATTGAAGGATGACTTTGTAAGTATTTAAAAAATGTTTAGAATGATTAAGTTTGAGTATAAAATTTATTTTAAGAACTTTTTATGTTTTTTAAGTTGAGGGATAACGAAAGAGAAATGACCCGCATAGAGGTTTTTGTTGGGTCAAAGAGCCGAGATTTAGGAGGAGAAGTGCAGTGGGTTTGATGACGCCTACACATCAATTCATGTAAGTATAAATATATTTTTAATTTATACAATGACTTATGGTAATATATTGAAATTGTTTTATATTTCTTTAAATGCAGGAAGAAATGATTAAGCTCTCTACCACCTCCTCGCTAGATAGCACGGGGACGAGCACTCCCCCTTTGTCGGCGGATGATGCCTTCCGTCAAACCACTGGTCCAGAACACTATGGGCGCATCTGTTGTGGAGGACGTGGCAAAACGATACGTACATGGTACGGAATGGGTGGTGCAAGTGGGTCACAGTCTTCCTCGCAAAGGAGCCAGAGAGAAAGAGAGATGGAGAGGGAGCTGCGTGAAGTAAAGGCGAAAATGACTTCACAAGATGTAGAGATGGCCAAGATGCGTATGGACATGGTGAATGTCATGTCCTATATAAGTCATCTTCAAAGCCAAGCCACGCCACCTATACAACCTGTACAACTCAGCGACGATGAGGAGAGTGAGGAGGAGAGTGAGGAAAAGAGCGACGAGAGTGAAGGATCCGAGTAGATAACAATGCTTGTAGTAATTTTAATTTTTAATTTCCTGAACATTTATTGTAATATGTCTATTAGTCTAAGACTATGTTGAATTGACAAACATTTCTTTATAGCTATAAAGTGTCGTATTTACATCTTCAATTTTGAGTATATGGATTGTGATATTTGATTTCGCAGAGGGAACGTGAACAAAACACAATGAATCTAGTATTTTTTCCCAGCCAGGGGTTATTGGGGACGGTTAGTGCTACAGAAACGTTCCCCTGCTGAGGATAGCTCACGGGATGCAATTTTGCATTTCAAAGACTAATGAGGACGGTTAAAACCGTCCCCTCTAAGTTTATGTTGGCGTCGCCATTAACAACCAAACGAGAAGGGACGGTTGCGACCTTTCCCTTTAATACACAATAGCGACGGTTCTATCCGTCCCTTCAGAATGTTAAATACCCTCTGTCCTATTTTAGCGGCCAGATGGACCAAAGGGGATGTTTCAAACCGTCGCGAATAGTCTTCTGTTGCTGTCCCCTTTAGCTCTATGCAACGGAGGGGACGGTTCTAACCGTCCCCTCTGCGTCTCAAGGGGGATGGTTACGACCGTCCCCAATGGTTGATATCGGTCCACTGTCTCAGATATCGACCAGTTGGACCAAATGGGGATGGTTTAAACCGTCGCTAATGGCCTTCTGTGCCTGTCACGAAATGGTTGCAAACCATTAGGGACGGGTACAACCGTCCCCCATGCTTCTACGATGGGGACGGTCACAACCGTCCCTACTAGTTGAGGTACTAGGGACGGTTGTAACCGTCCCAAAAGGTAATCTTTAAGGGGACGATTGAAACCGTCCCCAATAGTTTATTAGAAGAGACGTTCGTGAGAAACGTCCCATCTAAGTAAATGAGACGGTGGCAGAAGGGATGGTTGTGAGACCGTCCTCGATGATCAGAAGGGACGGCTACAGCGACAAAGAGGATGGTCCTTGACCGTCCCCTTAGAGCCACCCGCCTGTAGTGGAGACCCCCCCGTCAGATATCAATACTCGAGGTACCCCGAACCGTGAAATGATATGCTTCCTCAAAAATCGACAAACATTCCTAGCATCTGTGGTTCGGGCAGGGATGGCCTCAACGCAACGACTAACATAATCAATGGCCAACAGAATGTACTTGAATCCCTGACTCCTAGGGAAGGGACCCATGAAATCGATGCCCCATGCTTCAAAAACCTCAAAGAAGTGAATGGGCTGCATCGGCATCATATCACGCTGTCCACAAGTGCCCATCCTCTGATAGTCAATACACCTCTTCACGAACTCATCAGAGTCCTTGAAGAGGGTAGGCCACGATAGGTCGGATTGGAGCACTTTCTGTGTCGTTCTCCTCCCAGAGTGATATCCCCCTGCCTCAAGCTTGTGGTAGTAAGTAAGGACGCTATGGTGCTCCTCCTGAGGAATGCACCTATGCCAGATGCTATCCCCTTCTTCATGATAAAGGATGGGATCCTCCCAGTGGTAGAACTTGGCCTTCGCGAGGAAGATCTCAAGTCTCTGCCTGAGCCAATCTTGTGGGACTTTCTTGGCAACAAGAAAGTTCACAATATCCACGTACC
Source organism: Ottelia alismoides (assembly GCA_037367405.1). Lineage (NCBI taxonomy): Eukaryota > Viridiplantae > Streptophyta > Magnoliopsida > Alismatales > Hydrocharitaceae > Ottelia > Ottelia alismoides. Next base: position 1,486,296 of record JAZKJV010001005.1, on the reverse strand, counting down.
ACATGAGAGAGGTGATAGCAAGGATCTCCTCATCTGGGAAGGTCTCACAAATAGGCTCAGTCTACTCAGAATCCTCAAGATGCTCTAATCAGGAGAGATGATCCGCCACCACATTCTTGACTCCAGGCTTATCATTAATCTCTATATCAAACTCCTGGAGTAGAAGGATTCATCTGGTCAATCTGGCTTTGGCATCCTTCTTTGCCATGAGGTACCTGATGGCGATATGATCAGTATATATGGTCACTCTATATCCAATGATGTAAGATCTGAACTTATCTAGGGCAAAGACTACGGCTAGCATCTCCTTCTCAGTGACGGTATAGTTCCGTTGCACGGCATCTAATGTGGCTAGCATAGTGAATAACAAATGGGACTCCATCCCTCCTCTGTCCCAGCACGACCCCTACGGTAAAATCGGAGGCATCCATCATGATCTCGAATGGGAGAGACCAATCAGGCGGCTGGAGAACAGGAGCCTCTACAGCACAGCTCTTGAGAGTCTCAAAACGACGATAGAAACTTGTCATCGACAAGGTACTCGGTGTCTTTCATCAGCAGATCAGTCAACGGTCGGGCAATCCTACTGAAATCATGAATGAAGCGTCGGTAGAAACCGACGTGCCCCAGAAAAGACCGTAACTACCGCAAGTTGGACGGTGGCGTGAGTTTTCTAATATCATCTACCTTGGCCGGATCAACCTCCATGCCCCTGTTGGAGATGATATGGCCAAGCACCGTCCCTTGAGTCACCATGAAGTGAATCTTCTCCCAAGACAACACAAGGTGAACTTCAATGCATCGCTGAAGGACTCGGTCTAGGCAGTCAAGATAGGAGTTGAATCCGTCGCCATAAACCGAGAAGTCATCCATGAAGACCTCCAAGCACTCCCCCACCATGTCTGAAAAGATAGACAGAATGCATCTCTGAAATGTCGCAGGGGCATTGCACAACCCAAATGGCATGCGTCTGAAAGCATATGTCCCGAAGGGACAGGTGAAGGTGGTCTTGTCCTGGTCCTCGGGCGCGATGGCCACCTGATTATAACCGAAGTACTTATCCAAGAAGCAGTAATGGCTCTTCCCTGCCAGTCTCTCAATGATCTGATCAATAAAGGTCGGGGGGAAATGATCCTTTTTGGTGGCCTGGTTGAGTCGACTGTAATCCACGCAGACCCGCCAAGAAGTGGGTACCCGGGTAGCGATCCCCTCTCCAGACTCGCTGACAACTGTACTGATGCCCGTCTTCTTGGGCACCACATGCAACGGACTGACCCACTTGGAGTCGGAGATGGAGTAGACAAAATTGGTGCTCCACCATTTCGAGATCTCCTTCATGACAACATCTTGAAGGTTCGGGTTCAGCTGCCGCTGGAAATCATGCGACGGCTTTGCCTCCTCCTTGAGATAGATATGGTGGGAGCACATGGCCGGACTTATCCCCTAGAGATCGGCTACACTCCATCCTATTGCCTTGCAGTTCTTTTAAAGAACCCCCATCAGACGAGATTCCTGCTCTCCAGTCAAATCAGCGGAGATAATGACTGGGTACGTCTCATGCTCACCCGCAAGGAACTTATACTTCTACGACGCAGGTAGCGGCTTCAGCTCTGGACAGGTAGGTTCTAGCGGATCTGGCCTCTGAAAAATCTGAGTGAATGCTGCCAAATCTGCATGGGAGAACAGAAACTCTCGCTCACAATCAGTATCCGGAGAAGGCTGCTCTACTGGACTGTCTCTGCTCTGCATGGCATCAACCTCCTCCCTAGATGCAGGCTCAGTGGAAGTCTGACACGGTATCAAATCATCAAAACCTGCCTAGTCAATATCTGACTCCGAGAGATCTGTATCAGACTTACACGTAAACTCTGTCTCGCGGTCGGGAACTGGCTCTGCTGCCTGAAAAATATCCTAGACCAGGAATGCGCTCTCCAAGCTCTCCTCTATTGGCGTCTCTGCATCAGTGAACTCTGAAGGTGAGAGGATGGCATGTGCGACTGGATCTACCCAAACTGCCTCGTCATCTGTAATCACAAAATCGCAGTCCTGGTGGATGTCTCGCCATGCCTCTGTCATCTTCTCTAAATCTGTGGTCGGCTCTGAGCAATCTGAATCTCTGACTCTGATGTCCTCGATCGTCTCTATTTGTACACTCTCGCCCTCGACGTGAAAGTATACATTCCTGCTATCATGGTCGGTCACCGCCTTGACTGTGTCCAAGAACGGGTGTCCTAGAATGATCAGGGTATCGGTCACAGACTCAGGGATATCCATGTCCAACACAACGAAGTCCACGAGGAATTTCAGGCCCTAAATCGTGACGACAACGTCCTTCAGCAACCCCTTCGGCCTCTTGACAGATCGATTAGCAAACTAAAGGACCGTTCTGCTATGTCGTAGAGTGCCCAACTCGAAGCGGTCGAGAAGGGTTGTCGAAAGTAGGTTTATCGAAGAACCGCTGTCTAATAGAGTGCGGTCGAACCTCTGCTCATGAATGTGGCATATGACATACGTGGCTCCTGAATCTGGCCTCTTGGCCGACAGACGGTTCTGTATCGCGAAATAAGTGGCTCGGGTAAGCACATGGATCTCAAACTGATGGTTCCTCCTCTTCCTCCTGACTGTGGTCCTGTCTCTGAGTGATCTTTGGAGTAGAGGGATGTGCTCCAAGGCCTCCTGGAGAGTCAGTTGGATATGGAATCGATAGATCATCTGCTGGCTGAACTCTACCTGCTGATTCTTTTTGGGATTTTCTTTTTTCTGCCCCTTACCCAAATGGAGTGCTCTAGGAAAGGGGACTACAAGGTCCCTCATAGATGAAGGACTAAGGGTCTAGGCTGCTCAAGTACGGCAGAATCCACACATACATCATCAATCACCAAAGGTGGATCAGAATAAAGTAAACCCTTTCCTTTATTTCTAGAGAAGTCCTGAGATACATGTACAGACGGAAAAGACTACAAGACTAGAAGAACTGGGAACAGTGGCCTCAGTTCCACCCTCGGTATGTCGACTCGCGGCATCAGTACCACGCTCTGTCTCAACAACTGTGGTGGCGTCAGTACCACCTCCTCCAACTGGTGAATCGATGGACTTAGTACTGTCGGTGGGATCAACATCCATGGTGGCATCAACACCACCATCATCGTTTCTTGCGGCATCAGTACCGTGCTCCTCCTCGCCTGGCGCTCTGGAAGTGGCATGGGGACGCTTCTCAAACGAGGTGCCGCCTGCTGGCATCCTACCGCTCCTAAGTGTAACAAAATCAGTATCAAACAGATATGCAGACATATCACCAAACGAATCACTAGGATTGGCTAGCTTTGTGAAATCTACCTGCTCAGACTTCCTCTTTAGATTGTCCGGGTTCGGCTCACTCTAGGCAGGGATGGCGGCCTTCCCTCTCACTATCTCCCGCATCTCCTGGCGGAACTCATCCATCTCTCGTCTGAAGGTAGCCTGTTGCTCAGTCATGCGGCGGGCTAGATCGTCTAAGGCGGGGTTCTCATAGGCTGGCCCATGAGAACCTGACGGGTGTCCTCGCTGGTAGTGAGGTTGCTGCTGTGGCTGGTGCGGGTGAGAGGGGTACTGCTGGGGATGATACTGCTGAGGCTGCTCTCGCCTCCAAGACTGTCCCTGCTAATAGGGACGAGAACCATACTGGTGTTGTGGCTGGGATGACTGCTGCTGGGGGACTGCGGGCTACTGGTGCTTCTCTCGCTGATGGACATACTAGCCACCCTGAACTGGAGGCTGCTGCTGGGAACTAGTGCCTCCGGCCGACCAGTGGAATCCGAGATGGTCTCGTGGGATACCGGTCTGGGGGCGGTCGTACCAAATCCTGTTGACATCCATCAATGGCTCTTGCTCGTAGGTGGGTGGAGGGAGTACTGCCAGGGGCTGATCCGTCTGGTAGACCACCATCTGAGTGTCTGGGGACGGTGGTGATTGGTAGTACGACTGTGGCTGCTGGTACGGCTCCGTTTGTACAAGGTGAACCTGTCTAGGCTGACTGGAGCGCTAGGATGAGCTGCCACTGCTACTCGGATCTCCTTGTGACTGAAGACTGGGCTGAGAAGCCGTCTGTGCCTCCTGGAGACACATGAGCTATGTCTTCAGGTCATTCAGCATCTGTGCCATCTGATCCATCTGAGATATACCCTGGCACTGCTTCTTCTCGATCAGCTCGATATGGTCCAGCTTTTCGCTGATGATCCCCATCTCTGCGGCTGTAGACTCAGACTGTGCGACTGTTGCGGACGAAGTAGAAGGATCAGCATCGAACCGCGCTATCCTCTGAATTTACACGGACTGGGGCTGGGGGCAATCCTGAGTGTAGAGTCGGGTCTGGGACATCACTGTATAGTTCTCGGCCATTGACGGGTCGCGGACCTACCCTTTTATATGTTATCTAATTGACTTTTCGTTGCAATCGGATAGATCCACGTCGATCAAAAATTAACCGCACGGCTCGATTAAATCGTCGAATGAATTACGCGTGGTTTTATGTTTATTTAGCCTAGGCAAGCCCCAGGGTCGACTCAAGGAGGCAAAGGAACAACTCGGGATCAAGTTAGATGAATTAAATCACGGTTTTCCAAGTGGGTTTATTTTTGTAATTTTTTATGCGATAAAAATGCCAATGCACAAATGCGGTTGAACTAGGTTATTAAGAAAATCAACAACTTAGCCAAAATTAATTTTAATGTAAAATTAATCCAAAATGACCAAATTATATTTTTCCTATAAACCCAATCCAATAATGAATGCAAATGTATTTTTTTGGAATTTTTGGATTTAAAAATGCACAAATGAAAAATGCAAACTTTTTTGAGATTTTTATGTAAATTTTCATGCAAATGATATGCAAAAATTATGAAAAATTTATTGGAAGTTAAAAATGATGAAATGAAGCTACACTAATATTTTTGGAATTTTCTGACACTTTTTGATTTTTTATGAATATTTTATTGAAAACTGAGTGACTATGGGTATTTAATTCCTAATTAATCCAGAAATCAAATTATCCAAAAATTGATTTATCTCAAATAGATATTGTAATAACGAATCCAGGAGAGTTGAAATTTCACAAAAATATTATTCGTGGAATTAATTAAAAATCAACTACAAAAATCACTATATAATTTATTTTATGCACAAGACAACTCCGAATTGGACGAAATTTGGATAATAATTAAAAGACTCTTAGAGGCATCAGTCACAATTTTTTCGCAATTTTTTGAGCAAGAAATAGGCTTGTGCGAATTTCAGAGGATAATTGGGCAAAATATCATTGATTTTCAATCTTTGAATTTTAATAAAATATTTAATGCTCACAAAAATGCAAACAAATAGTCGAAAGATAAAGAAATTGTTGCTCTACAAAATATTATTTTTCATTAAATAAAATGATGCTATTTGACTATCCAAATTATCACTCAAACTGAGGGGTGTCAATGCAATACAAAATGAAACTAATAAACTTAAACTATGCACATGGACTCATTTGCAAATATATAAACATGCATGAATGAAAGTGCAATTTTCACAGAAGAACTAAAAAAATAAAAAAAAATAAAAATAGACCTTCTTAAATGCACGCTAGGGCACAATCCGTGAAGGGCTTAAGGGCGGTGCACGGGGCGGCTCGCGTCGAGGGCCGAGGCAGCGCGACTCTCGAGGGGGCGGAGGGCGGCGATCACGAGCGGGCATGCGCGCTGTGCCACGGAGGGACCCGGCCACCGCCGGCTGCGCGAGGCAATGGCGGGCCGGCTGTGCGGCCTGAGCGAAGCGCGAGCGGTGGTGGCTGGCTCCCTCTGTGGCGCAGCGCACACGCCCGCCTGTGATCGCCGCCCTCCGCCCCCTCGAGAGCCGCGCTGCCTCGGCCCTCGACGGGAGCCGCCCCGTGCGCCGCCCTCAAGCCCTTCACGGATTGTGCCCTAGCATGCGTTCAAGAAGGTCTATTTCCATTTTTTATTTCTTCTGTGAAAATTGCACTTTCATTCATGCATGTTTATATATTTACAAATGAGTCCATATGCATAGTTTAAGTTTATTAGTTTCATTTCTGTATTGCATTGACACCCCTCAGTTTGAGTGATAATTTGGATAGTCAAATAGCATCATTTTATTTAATGAAAAATAGCATTTTGTAGAGCAACAAATTCTTTATCTTTTGACTATTTGTTTGCATTTTTGTGAGCATTAAATATTTTAATAAATTCAAAGATTGAAAATCAATTATATTTTGCCCAATTATCCTCTGAAATTCGCACATGCCTATTTCTTGTTCCAAAAATTGGGAAAAAATTGTGAATGATGCCTCTAAGTGTCTTTTAATTACTATCCAAATTTCGTCCAATTTGGAGTTGTCTTGTGCATAAAATAATTTATATAGTGATTTATGTAGTTGATTTTTAATTAATTCCACGAATAATATTTTTGTGAAATTTCAACTCTCCTGGATTCTTTATTAAATATCTATTTGAGATAAATCAATTTTGGATAATTTGATTTCTGGATTAATTAGGAATTAAATACCCATAGTCATGAAGTTTTCAGTAAAATATTCATAAAAAAATCAAAAAGTGTCAGAAAATTTCAAAAATATTAGTGTAGCTTCATTTCATCATTTTTAACTTCCAGTAAATTTTCATAATTTTTGCATATCATTTGCATGAAAATTTACCTAAAAATCTAAAAAAAGTTTGCATTTTTCATTTGTGCATTTTTAAATCCAAAAATTCCAAAAAAATACATTTGCATTCATTATTGGATTAGGTTTATAGGAAAAATATAATTTGGTCATTTCGGATTAATTTCACATTAAAATTAATTTTAGCTAAGTTGTTGATTTTCTTAATAACCTAGTTCAACCGCATTTGTGCATTGGCATTTTTATCGCATAAAAAATTACAAAAATAAACCCACTTGGAAAACCACAATTTAATTCATCTAACTTGATCCCGAGTTGTTCCTTTGCCTCCTTGAGTCGACCCTGGGGCTTTCCCAGGCTAAATAAACATAAAACCGCGCGTAATTCATTCGACGATTTAATTGAGCCGTGCAGTTAATTTTTGATCGACGCGGATCTATCCGACTGCAACGAAAAGTCAATTAGATAACATATAAAAGGGTAGGTCCGCGACCCGTCAAATTGCGCCGTTGCCGGGGAGGAGACAGGCGGCTGAAGCGCGGGCGATGTTGGCGTGTGGCGTCAGCAGGTCATGGGGGTGCTGCGTGGCAGTGTCTGACGGTCGTGAGGGAAACAGCAGGGCCGGCGGTCGGCCGTGAAGCGCCGCTGGTGGTGGTGCACAGGGAGGGGGCGGCTTCGGCTGCTTCTTCCTGTGCTTTCTTTTTATTTTTTTTTTGTTTTTGTTTTGCAATTTTTTGTTGTATTTTCTTCTTTGTAAACAGCAAGCAAACAACAGTAAAAGTGAAATAAAAAAATGGTGAATGATGATGATGATGATAGTGGTATTGTGGTGGGATATGATGATGGTTGTGGTGTGGTTTGATGTTGATTTCAAAATGATATGGTGATAGTAATGGTGATCAAGAAGAAAAAATGTTAGATAAAAAATTGAAATGAGAAGATAAGGCAGAAAATAATTACCTGTGTGGTTCGCCGAATGTGGAGCCGCGTCGTGTGGCTTCCGGTTGTGGCCTCAAGAAGGGTGGCACGGACCTTCGAAGTTGGAGCAGCTTCCTACGAGGAATGCTACACTTAAGTGGTTGAGACCATCTCGGATCTCGCCGCGGTCGGAGGTCGTCGCTCGACGGTGATTCTCGGTAGCTGTCACCTACAATTAGCCGGAGCTCTCTCTCTTTTCTCTCGAAAATGGTGGATGATGAGAAATGGTGGAGGATGATGGGAATAAAAAGGGAGAGCAGAGGGAAGTTGGAGAAGAAGTGTGGAGAATGGAGTAGTGGGGAGAGTGGTGACTTGGAGTGGGGAAGAAGAAAGGAGAAGAGGTAAAAAGGGAAAAAAATAATATAATATATGTAAAATAAGTAGGCTACTAAAAATACCAATAATTAAAATAATAATGATAAAATAATAAAATTCGAAAATAATAAAAAAAATAAATCCGAAAATAATAAAATAAATTCGAAATAAAAAAATAAAGGGGTGACATGTGGCAGCTCCAGGAGCTGCCACATGTCGCGCCTAGAAAATTCAAAGATTAAATGTAAAGGAAATAAAAAAGAAATAACAAAAAGGATTAAATCAAAAAAGTGGTCAACATGAAAGTTGCTCGTCTCGACGAGATCTACAACTTTCGTGAAGGGCCGAAAATGGAATCATCTGTACAAAAATGTATTTTTGGGTGGTACCTTATAGATATAAAATACCGTATTTTATCTTTTGTAATTTTTTTGTCATTTTTCAATAAGAGAAAATCAAAATAAAAATATAGAAAATATGAGAAGAATATTTACAACTTAATCTATTTTTTTGGATTTTTAATAATGAAGAAAATAAAAGGATAAAATACAGGGTAAAACGGTCAATGTGTACAATATACAAAAGGGGCCCAAAACCTAAGTTTGCATACGAGCTCCGATTTTAATGAAATTAGTCTTGTTTCGAAGGTCTTGGAATGTATATTACTTTAAAAGTGAGTAGACCTAATTCGGAGGCTGTATGAGAGAGATATGCACATTTTAAGGTTTACAACTTCAAACTTGGATTGGGGTTTTATTGGTCAATTTTACAAGTTAGTATTTTTTAGACATTTTTCCTTTGTTAGTGTTAGTCATATATACACTATGGAGTTGATTTTATTGGATTCAGAGTTAGTATAAAATAAATACAAATAGGTGAAATATGGTGAATATACAGGCGATTTGTACAAGTGAAATTAGCTTCTTATTTAATGCAAATATGAATGCTAAAATGCAGATATTATGCTTGCATGCATGAATGTTAATTATGCAATATAAGTGGAAATATGCATCTAATTACTCAGGAACAAAGCTCTATTTTCAACTTTTAGAGTCATGAATCACAGATTCATCAACCATCTCCTCATAGATGGCCCAGACCGAATCCTCATCCTTGGCGAAGTAGGAACCACCACACGAAGCATTCACCAGGCCCTACGGCTCTGGTGTCAACCCGTAGAAGAAGCTCTGAACTAGGTTCGACTTCGTGATATCGTGGTGTGGGCATCTATCAGTCAGCTCTCTGAACCTCTCCCATGCCTCATGGAACTGCTCGTTGGGGAGCATAGAGAAGTTGCTAATCAAGGCCCTCGTTGCATTGGTCCGCCCAAGTGGATAGTACTTGTTCAAGTACTCGGTGCGGAGCTTCTCCCAAGTGTACACAAATCTCCCTAAATACTTCAGCCAGTTGGCTGCTCTGTCTGCGAGGGAGAAAGGGAAAGCTATCATCCGGATGGTGTCCTCGTCCACCTGTCGATCATGGATGGTGCTGTAGATCATCTCGAACTCCTGGAGATGTAGATGTGGCTCTTCAGTATGAGCTCATGGAAACGGGGGAGTAACTAAAGTGTGTTCGGGGGGAACTTGAAGTCCCTCACGATCGTTGGAAGTACTACCCACCGGTGCATCAGTGTCGATCCAGGGTTGTGCAACTCCCACATCGGCCTTGGCTCTCCTGCTGCTGCTGCTGCGGCTGATGCGGTTGCTACCAGATCATCGTGTCTCCATTGTCCGTCTCCAGGCCTGCGCTGCTCGCGGTCAGCTCTCATCTGCTCCATCTCTCTCCTCATCTCCACCATGAAAGCTCACTGATCTCGTATCTGTCTCTGCATCGTCTCGAGGGAAGCTAACATGGTGGTGTTGATCGCACCCTGATCCAGTACGTACATGGTCATCTCTGCTCTCTGACCCTCGGTGCGATCCTCGTCGCTGGCCATGGTCTCTACAAAGGCAAAAGACCCAAACTCAGGTGCTGAAATATCAGTCTGATGTCTCACATCTGGCACTGGTAACTCAGGAATAGTAGAAGGGTGGTCAAGGGGGAACATGGCGGAATCAAACTCGGGTTCAAAGAGCGGATCCGATCTCTCATGAACCAACCTAGATGAGTGCGTTGGAGTGCTAAAAAGCAGTGCAGCCAGAGGCTGCCTAAGAGACCTCCTGCCCATCATCTTGATCTGGCGAGTCGGGCGTATGGGATCTGGAAACAACCACGATGAGCAATCAAACCCCGGATTCACCTACTCCACGTTGAGCTGAAGACCGTAAGTGCTCGGTCAATTATCTTGTCAATTTTATTAGGCGATAATGTCAGGATAGCAGAGCGGTTACGTGACCTGGTAGAAATCCTATCTGCCAACCAGACTGTCCCGTATAAAATGCTGGTAGTCTGATCGGGGCTCATATGTGACTCTAGCCTAGTGTGCGGGTCACTCTCTCGCGCATACAAACCAGACAATGAGGGGGTTGCTCTCCCCAAGACAGATTTTTTTAGGTGAAGTGTCTTTTGAGTTGAGTTTGTTTAGCAGTCCCAAATTTTATGGTTTTTGTTTTTTAGGTATTTTTCAAATCAAACAACGCCTAATGAATTTTTCGTTTCTCCTGATTATTTTAAGTCTAAAAATCTGGGGGAGAAGACAAAAAAGCTGTTGCACGGGAATCAATGATGCATGCAGACTAAGAAATACGTACCTGACTCCAGCAGTCTACATGCAGAGTGATCCGCGCATAAATAAAAGACTGAATATAAACTACCTATATGATGCATGCGAAAAATCGGCCCTAAGCAAAGCAGTTCTGCACGAAAGAACATATGACTAAGTGGTCAACAGGAGGGGTCGGTGTCCGGTCTCAGATACCGATCGGTTCCTGCCACAATGGGTCCTGCCAGCGTTGTATACGACCTCTAGCGGCTCCGAACCCATGAAGTGACCAAATAGCCTTTTCCTATTGATTTTGTTTTGGTCCAATTACGATCTAATAGGTACAGGAAGATTATTAAATGTGTGGACCCTAATTATTACGTCACAATCAATAATAATCCTAAGCTAGGGCTGAAAACCACGTAAATCAAAAGGTAGTAAATAAACGGTCAAAACCGTGAAAAACCACGAAAAACTCGGTGAGGTCCCCCGAGCACACCGGTGCTTGGCGAAACAGACCTCGAAATCTACCAAGTATCCAGTTCAGATCGCTGTATCATTACAATAAATAGTATCTGCTGAAAAGTAAAATAAACTAATCTACGCTACTCCGCGGCTATTCCGCGGCTCCCGAACTTCGGCTCCTCCTCCTTGCGCTCTCCTGTGGCTTCGTTGAGAAAGAAGCCACCTCCGACTCCCACGATTTCTTCGGCTTCCGAAAAAGCCGCCTCGATCCTTGGGCCCTCGCAAGAAACAGAAATCAAAGTGTGTCAGTCCAAGTTATTATATAAAATAAAGGTAAAGCAGTGAAAGAGACTATATGCAAAAATGGAAATAAAACACACAAAATAAACACACAACAAAATAAGAGAAAATAAAAACAAAAAGAAAACAATGAAAACAAAAGCCGTGAAAAGCCGCGGACGAAAGAAAAGCCGCGGAAAACCGCGAAAAATAAAAGAGAACAAAAATCAAGAAACTACGACTACTAAGCCGTGCTCCCTGGTAACGGCGTCATTCTGATGACCGAAATTCTCACTATCGGTATAAGTTAAGAAATATCAGGGTCGTTATGACCCGAATAGCAAGATGCGATCAATCAAGAAAATAAAAGAACCACCAATCAAAGAGATAAAATCAATAAAAACAAGGAAAGCGGTCCTCGCTAAATTATTAACCTGGTATAACGACCAGGGTCGGACTTAGGGAGTACGAGTTGGCCTTGCGGCCTACGAAGTAGTCAAAGTAAAAATAAAGAATAAAATATTTTTGGTGGATTTTAATAATTTTTATTTTTTTTTAGATTTTTAAATATAAGGAAAAATAAGAAAATGTAAAAACAAGCAAACACAACAATTGATTAAAACACTAAAAAATGCACAGAAATTTCTAGTAAAAATGTTTTTATGTTTTTTAGGTTTTTAAGTGTTTTTGATGAATTTTTCAGAATTTTTCAATTTTTATATATTTTTCTAAAAATCAGGAAAGAGGAAAACAGTGAGCTATTGTGCAGCCAGACTTGAAAGATCCATTAAAAATGTAAAATGGATCTATAAAAGTCTGGAGGTAATTTTCATGAAAAGTATATATAAAAAGTAAACTACAGAAAAAGAGTTTGTATTTTTTTGATTTTTTTAGAATATTTTAGAATTTTAATAAGTTTTTTAGAGTTTTTCAATTTTTAAGGGTTTTATATATCCAAAAAGCATAAAAATTGGATAAAAATTCAAACACACTAAAACTAACTATCACTATTTTTTATAATTTTTAAAGAAGTTTTTATATTTTTCTTTGATTTTTCTTTTCAGACAGTAGCAAAAATAATTGTTTTTGAATTTTTAAAATATCAAAAAGCCTAAAAAATGTCCCAAAATTTTAGAGAAAATTTTACACAGTGGCAATAGCTATGCATCCAAATTTCACCTAATTTGGATTTAATTTACTATTTTATTTAATAAAAACAAGGCACACAGCTTCATAGGGACCTAGATGCAAAGAAAAGTATTTACAGGGGCTTAAACGTAACACGTACTAAAACTATAGGGTAAAAAGCGCAAAAAGCCTAGATATTCCGCACATGTTTAATAAAACCACGTACAGGGGTATAACTGCAAATATGGAAATTAAACTTTCATTTCATAACACAGTAATAACCACATCCCTAAACATGCAATTTGTCCAACATATCACGTGATGAAGCACGTATCTCACACATGCAAGGATGAAAATGCAAATAAAATAAACATCAAGGTCCTATGTGTAAAATGTCAAAGAGTGCAAATTTATTTAATAGACTAAATTATAACTACGGAAAGGTGCAGGGGTATGGGTGCAATTACCCAGCCGAGGCACGTGGGAGCGCACGTGAGGCGCCGAGTGTCGAGGCATGGTTGGCTGCTGATGTGCGGTCCTGGTGCAGTCGTCCGGTCGATCCAACGGTGGAGGCGTGTGGCGAACGTGGGTGGAGCGTGCACGTCAGACCATGATCTGACGGTCTGACATAGCAGAGCGTGGACGGTGGAGATGCGAACTGGAGTGGCAGGGAGATCCAACAACGGGCAAAGGATGATGAAGAACACCTCCCAGGTAAAGTTCCCCAGCTAGCTGGAGACGATCCAGCAGGCCGATGAACAATCCGAAAGGGGGGTCTTCCTTGCGACGACTCTCTGCGTCGGGTGGTGGCCTCCGATGAAGCTTCCAACGGTCTGGAGGAGCTCCGGTGAAGGGGTGAAAACGCAACCAAGGGGGGTACCTGCTCTTATTCACTTGCAAAACAAAGGTCTCGCTCGGAGGAGCACTCCGGCGGGGGTTATTCGCAAAAAGGGAAAGGGAAGCGACATGGGGGAGTGGAGGAAGTCTCCGGCGAAGGCGACGGAGGGAGCCCAACTCGATCCTGGCTCTGGTAGCCAATATTGACGTGATCAGATCGTGAGAGAAGAATGATCATGAGTCGGCGAGGGTATCGGTACAGGTAGGATAGGCTGGCGGAGCTCCGGCAACTAGGGTGGAGCTGAGATGCGAGAATCGAAAATGGACGATGAAAGAAGAGCTAACGGGTCTATCTGGTGAAGGATGTCGACTGGGCATGAGATAAGAAGCTCTGGGGGTCTTGGCCTCAAGGAAACGTCGGGGTCCGAGGCTTGGCTCACCTCGCGGCGGCGCACGACGATGACTCGTCGGATCAGTGGCTGGAGGCACCTCCTCCTCGCTGCGACACGGCCCGCGGCTGGCTGTCACTCTAGGAAAGGTCGTGGAGGTCCTGGGATGGGAAGGCGTAGCCAAAGATAGCGTGAAAGTGCGGTGGAGGTGGAGCTAAATAGTGGCACATGTCCGAGAAGATGGGATTGGGCAGGGTTCCGTGAAGCACGGATCCCTAGAAGGATGATCGGACGAAGATTTCGAATCAACAAGGGTTAATTGGCACCTGGAGTTTGGATAAACGGAGGTCGGATTGCGTCAACAAAATTCGGAGAAATCGGGTCGAATGCAGGATCCGCGTGAAAGAGTTCCGTGGGGGAGAGTTGACTGGGGGTCAACAATCCCCCGTGGACAAATCACAGGCCGCCAATTATTAAATATTTGAAAATTCAAATAAAAATACTAAATGATTTTATTTTGAAAAAGTTAAAACATGAAAAATGTTTATTTATTTTCAAATATTTTTTAGTGATTTTTATTTATTTTTTTGAAAAATAAATAAAGTATTTACATTATATTATTTTTATATATAGGTATATGCATATATGCATTTTTTATTTTTATTTTTAATTATTTATTTTTATACAATTATTCCAATTTTATATTTTATTTATTTACAAAATAAAATTTGTAATAAAAGTGTATTTTTATTTTATTTTTATTATTTATTTACATTAGTTAAATAAATAGGTTTATATACATATTTACATGGTATATATACAAAGTGGGAAATGATTTTATTTTATTTCTTTTAATTTTATTTTTAATTTTATGATTTTTATTTTATTTATTTACACCATGAAATATGGAATATAGAAATATTTTTACTAATTATTTACAAGGAGAAAATAAATAGGTATGTTATGCTATATACATGGTCTATATACACTGATGAGAGAGGTTTTATTTAATTTTCTTTTTCTTTTGTTTTTTACATTTTTATTTTAGTTTTGTTTTTAAAAATATATACAAAATATGAGACAATTTTAAATTTTTATTTTGAGGAAAATAAATTTATATACATACATTGGTATATATACACACATGATTGACCCTATCTCCCTCTACTTGGATTCTTTTGCGGTCAGGCCCATGCTGAGCCCTCCCTTGAGATTAGGTCACTCAATATTTATTTTAAATATTTCCCTCTTTTTCTTTTATTTCTTTATTCTTTTATTTATGCACAAAAACATGCTAATTATCAATATTTACACAATGAATGCATGTTGACAATTTATGCTATTTACACATATCTACATGGTATTTTACAAAGGTTTTGTAGCTAAAATAAAAGAATAAAGAGTGATGAATGTGTATTCATCACCCCCCTATACTTAACTTTGCTAGTCCCTTAGCAAACACTTATTTGAAAAAGAAGTGAAAAAGAAAAGGAAAAAGAAAAAGAGAGGAAATGCAAGGATCAATGCTGATTATTAAACTTGCCTTCATTAAATTGAAATATGGAGCTTCATCAGATCTTTGCATTATTAATGTGTTGGAACCTTATTTGGACTTAGGTTTAAAACTTAACAGCCTCTAAGATCCACTAATCTATAGTCAAGACTCCTCAATAATCCAGATCAGAACAAGTCTACATACACAAACCCTGAAGACCATGAATCTTTCCTTGTACAGTGTAAGTGAGGTATAGCTCTCCACCTCAGAAGTAGCAAGATGACAACCCTCCCCAACAAGGTAACTCTATGACCCTAGTCTGGCCACTCTTTCCTCGAGGAGCGGGGTATTCCCTTCTAAGTTCAAGTTCAATCAGCTCAAGAAGAGGGAGAAGAAGAGAATGGACCATGACCAGTGTAGCCATGTATCCCTGGGAGCTAAACCAGTGTAGCTAGGTCTCCCTGCTGTAAGCTACATAAGATGGAACACGAGTATCAAGCTTTGCTTATTGCACTATATAAACTCCGGTGGGATTATCATTTTCTATCAGACCCACCACTTTTTTGGAGTTATTTTCTTTTCGCATTTTTTTGATGTGCATCTATACAACATATTTACAAGGTGCAACATATATACATAAGGAGTTTTTCCTCTTGAGCCAGTAGACTATCCCTCTTTTGAAGCATTATTGCAACCCACAACTCATGTCGTTAGACCTCATGGCAACCAGACCAAGTTGAGACGCACTTCCTTCACTATAAGAAGAAGAGAGGTTCCGCCTAGAAGTACTACCCTCATATGCTACCCCAAGTCAAGGAAGACTGCCTCCTCACCACCTCATCTGTAGAGAGCTCGGTGTAAAGTGCGGGTCCAAGTCAAGTCATTGTCTATATAAGTCATGTGTGTGTTGTTAAGTGCTCTACTTAGGCTCATCGAGATGACATATGATCATAGCCTAGTGGACTCAAAGAATTAAGTCACCATGGACCTGAAAAGTCTCAACCCTAAGCCCTATAAGGTTCCTCTTATAATTAGGTGGATTAAGATCTTAACCAAGCTCCATTTTCCAATTTAATTCCAGGCTAGTTTAAATGTCAACTATAATCTAGGAAAAACTGTACAAATATTTACAAAGATGCTATTTACAAATATTTACACATGTGCAAAATTTTTGAAAAATGTTTTGAAACCATGGATGTATACATGAATGCAAGTTTTGCAAAATATGTACACAAATTTACACAAGGTTTTTGCAAACTTTTGATTTTCAAAATATTTTGGAAAAAATTTGTACTATATACATAATTTTGATAAGAAAATACTTCCACACTATTTACACAAAAAGTTTTTACAAACATTTTTACAAAAATAATTTGTACACTAGCTATGTATGTGCACTAAAAGAATTTTATTTAGAAGGAAAATTTTTTAATTTTTATGGATTTTTGGGTTTTAGCCATTTTAGCCATTTTTATTTATTAACACACTCACACAGTACGACTTATGTCTAAAGTATATATGAAATATAAACACTCCCTCATACTTAGCTCGAATGATGTCCTCAGAGTCAAGAGCGATGAAGAAGACATAACTCGTGCTTAGTATTGGGAAGTGAAAAGGAAGGCTATATACAAAGACGAATGAAAGAATAAAAATGTAAGAGGATCTCGGCATTTCCCCCTATACATAGGATCAACTAATCCTAAGTATAGCAGGTTGTACACAAAGAGAAAGCCGAGTGAGAATGTATAGGGTCTACCCCCCCATACTTAGGGTAAAATATCCCTAAGTATAGGAAGCAAAACGGAGATAGAAATGAATCAATAGGATACCCGAGAGTCCTACATCCCCCCTATACTTAGGGTAAAGTACACCCTAAGTATAGCATAATCATAAGAAGAGAAAAGGGATGTGAGACTAAAGAATAGAGTGATATGGACATCTTGATCTATACAAGTCGGAAGAACAATGATAATCAGGCGTGAGATGCCATAGATGTGAGTCAAGAGACCATATCTCACGCAAAGTGAATCGGGGCAACATCAACGACCCGTGGCTCATGATCTAGATATGGCTTGAGCCGATGGCCGTTCACACTAAAGGTACTCTCAGAAGACAACCCAGATATATCTATACTCCCATTGTCATTTACCTTTCTCACCAAATACGATCCCTTACATTTGCTCTGTAGCTTCCCCGAAAAGAGACGAAGCCTAGCATCAAACAGCCATACTCTCTGTCTAGGCTCAAAATGCTTGTGGCTGATATGAGAATCATGCCACTCCTTCACTCTCTCCTTGTAATGTAGGCTGTTTGAAAAGGCGGTATCACGAAGCTCCTCCAAGGCTGCTAACTCTGCCCTCCTCTGATCTCCTAACTCTTTGGATCCAAAAGTATATCAGTGACATCCCAACGTGACCTATGTCTCAGCTCAACAGGTAAATGACACGGCTTTCCATAAACGAGGTGAAAGGGAGATGTACCCAAAGGCGTCTTGAAAGACGTCCTATATGCCCACAAGACCGAGTCCAAAAGCTGTGACCAATCCTTTCGGTCAGGGCAGACGACTTTCTGCAATATAGTCTTGATCTCCCTATTCGACACTTCAGCAAGACCATTTGTTTGAGGGTGGTATGGAGTGGCAAGTCGATGGTCTATGCTGAACTCGCTAGCAAGGGCCTTTAACTTGTCGTTGACGAAATGAGGCCCCCCGTCAGATATCAACACTCGAGGTACCCCGAACCGTGAAATGATATGCTTCCTCAAAAATCGGCAAACAGTCCTAGCATCTGCGGTTCGGGTGGGGATGGCCTCAACCCAACGACTAACATAATCAACGGCCAACAGAATGTACTCGAATCCCTGACTCCTAGGGAATGGACCCATGAAATCGATGCCCCATGCGTCAAAAACCTCGTAGAAGAGAATGGGTTGCATCGACATCATATCACGCTGTCTACAAGTGCCCATCCTCTGACAGTCAGTAGACCTCTTCACGAACTCATCAGAGTCCTTGAAGAGGGTAGGCCACGATAGGCCGGATTGGAGTACTTTCTGTGTCATTCTCCTCCTAGAGTGATGTCCCCCTGCCTCAAGCTTGTGGCAGTAAGTACGGACGCTATGGTGCTCCTACTGAGGAATACACCTACGCCAGATGCTATCCCTTCCTTCATGGTAATGGATGGGATCCTCCTAGTGGTAGAACTTGGCCTTCGCGAGGAAGGTCTCAAGTCTCTGCCTGGGCCAATCTTGTGGGACTTTCTTGGCAACAAGAAAGTTCACAATATCGGCGTACCATGAGAGAGAGGCGATAGCAAGGATCACCTCATCTGGGAAGGTCTCACAAATAGGCTTAGTCTGCTCAGAATCCTCAAGATGCTCTAATCGGGAGAGATGATCCGCCACCACATTCTTGACTCCAGGCTTATCCTTAATCTTTATATCAAACTCATAGAGTAGAAGGATCCATCTGGTTAATCTGGCTTTGGCATCCTTCTTTGCCATGAGGTACCTGATGGCGGTATGATCGGTATATATGGTCACTCTAGATCCAATGATATATGATATGAACTTATCTAGGGCAAAAACTACGGCTAGCATCTCCTTCTCAGTGACGGTATAGTTTCGCTGCAAGGCATCCAATGTACGGCTAGCGTAGTGAATAGCAAATGGGACTCCATCCCTCCTCTGTCCCAACAGGCCCCTGCGGTAAAATCGAAGGCATCCGTCATGATCTCGAATGGGAGAGAGCAATCAGGCGGCTGGAGAACAGGAGCCTCTACAACATAGCTCTTGAGAGTCTCAAACAACGATAGACACTTGTCATCGACAAGGAACTCGGTGTATTTCGTCAGCAGATCAGTCAACGGTCGGGCAATTCTACTGAAATCATGAATGAAGCGTCGGTAGAAACCGACGTGCCCTAAAAAAGACCGTAACTACTGCAAGTTGGACGATGGCGCGAGTTTTCTAATGACTGGGGGGAGAGTTGACTAGGGGTCAACAATCCCTCGTAGACCAATCACAGGCCGCCAATTATTAAATATTTGGAAATTCAAATAAAAATAGTAAATGATTTTATTTCGAAAAAGTTAAAACATGAAAAATGTTTTTTTATTTTCAAATTAGTTTTTAGTTATTTTTATTTATTTTTTTGAAAAATAAATAAAGTATTTACATTATATTATTATTATATATATGTATATACATATATGCATTTTTTATTTTTATTAATAATTATTTATTTTTATATAATTATTCCAATTTTATATTTTATTTATTTATAACATAAAATTTGGAATAAAAGGATATATTTTTATTTTATTTTTATTATTTATTTACATTAGTTAAATAAATAGGTTTATATACATATTTACATGGTATATGTACAACGTGGGAAATGATTTTATTTTATTTCTTTTTATTTTATTTTATTTTCTGATTTTTATTTTATTTATTTATATCATGAAATATGGAATATATAAATATTTTTATTGGATTTTTATTAATTATTTACAAGGAGAAAATAAATAGGTATGTTATTCTATATACATGGTCTATATACACTGATGAGAGAGGTTTTATTTATTTTTATTTTTCTTTTGTTTTTCCCATTTTTATTTTAGATTTATTTTTATAAATGTGTACAAAATATGAGACACTTTTTAAATTTTATTTTGAGGATAATAAATTTATTTACATACATAGGTATTTATACACACATGATTGACCCTATCTCCCTCTACTTGGATTCTTTTACGGTCAGACCCATGCTGAGCCCTCCCTTGGGATTAGGTCACTCAATATTTATTCTAAATATTTCTCTCTTTTTCTTTTATTTCTTTATTGGTTATTTATGCACAAAAACATGCTAATTATCAATATTTACAGAATGCATGCATGCTGACAATTTATGCTATTTACACATATCTACATGGTGTTTTGCAAAGGTTTTGTAGCTAAAATAAAAGAATAAAGAGTGATGAATGGGTATTCATCAGATCCCTTCGCATTAGGGATGCAAACGGTTATGGATATATCCGTATCCGATCCGTAACCGTATCCATTTTATATAGATTTTGACATTCATATCCGTATTCATTTTAAAATAGATACGGATATGGATCTCGTTTTGATATCTGCAAACATCCGTATTTGTATATGTATATCCATTTTCATATATAAATATAATCATAAATTTATTTTCAACCCTATATAACATAATTTTATACCTTTTTTACCATATTTGTATTATTTTTATGATACAAACACATTTAGTAAATTTATATCATGTGTTTTTCATCCAATTCGTATATATTTAAGTCAATTATATAGAGTAATTTTAACATTACTCGTATGCGACAAATATCCGTTTTACATCCACATCCATTTTTTAAGGACATGGTAAGATAGTTTTAATATCTGTCAATATCTGTATCCGCATCTGTATTCGTAATTTCGTATTCAAAAATAAATAAGGATACGGTAATACCTATATTTTGTATCTGTATCCGTCCGTTTGCATCCCTACTTTGCATACGATAAGTGCCTCTACTTCTTTATTAACTCGTGGTGCACCACCACTCTTCGACTTCTCCATCACTATAATACCCCCACCCTCCCCTTTTAATTCTCTTCCCCAACATCTTGCTTCCAATCATCTTGTGGCAAAAATCCTTTCCCTCCACTCACCCATATTGTCGATCCAGCATGTGATCGAGGCCACCGACTCAACATCCATTTCAGTCGCATCCCCTGCACACAAATGCCACTCAGAGGTTGTCTCGCTCTATACTGAGGAGGTGGACATTATTTAGTTCAATCTGTTGACCATCTACTAGGGTGCACATAGATCAGATGAAATCGGAGCTTGGATCAGATTGATTTTGTTATTCAAGCAGATTAGATCGAATTGAAAATTTTCAAAGCCGTTAAAGTATGGATCTTGTCATATCATCATATATTAAAATCCAATCTGATCCAATCCGTTAATTGGGTGATATAAATAAATTGATACATAAAGACATATCCATCTACAACCTATCCCATTCTCATATAAGGCAATAACCAACTGTTTATCTTCTTTTTTCATATAAATGGTAGATATACCTCCTCGTGTATATAATCTCTCATCTCAAGTCAAATGACAACTACCTCGAATATCACCATGGCAAACCATATTAGATCATTTCGTGGACCACTTCCCAGGTAACTTCTCATTCTCCTCTCCTTCTCATTTCATTATTGAGTGAATATCTTCTCAATTCCCCAACCAATCATGACCCTCAATGTAATGTCACCACACTTATCTCTTGGGTCGGGGTGTTGCCAACCCTCTTTCACGTGATTTGGACTACTACCACATCTCTATCGCAAGTCATGATATCGCCAGGCTTCAAATGGTGCCAAGCCGATACTGGAATGATAGTTGTTGTTGTATGTGACAATCAATGATCACTATGACTAATAATCTTCATGAAACAATCAACTACTAATAAGGGATCGCTATTGATAAGTTGTGACAAACCTGGATCTGTAAAGTTAATCACATAAGACATTATGAAAGGAGTATGTAAATCAAGTACGTGAGCATTCAATGATGTCAGTTAATTGTGCCAGTGATGGTGATCCTTACACCTGACTGTGCGAGGACGTGGTAA
Source organism: Ottelia alismoides (assembly GCA_037367405.1). Classification (NCBI taxonomy): domain Eukaryota; kingdom Viridiplantae; phylum Streptophyta; class Magnoliopsida; order Alismatales; family Hydrocharitaceae; genus Ottelia; species Ottelia alismoides. Next base: position 1,464,455 of record JAZKJV010001005.1, on the reverse strand, counting down.
CCCTCAGCTGGGCGGTAGATAGGAAGCCCAGTTAGGGCAGTAGCCGCCTAGTGCGTGGGTCTGGGTTCCCAGTTCTTTTTGTGATTTTACGCGAGCTCGCAGTGTTTCTACACTTCGTTAGGATCCATGTTTTTTACTAGTTCCGCTGACGCCGTTTTCAGCAGGGTGCCTAGGCAGGAGGACCCTTGATTTTGGTTTCGAGCTCAGTTTTTCCTGTATCGATCAGACCGATTTTGTAGTAACTTAGTCCGAAGAGTCTCTCCCACCCGTCTCTAGGGTGTAGTTCTAGAGCGTGTGCCTAGCTCTCTCCTAGACCATACTTCCATTGGAGGGAGAGACGGAAGAGTCTCTTAGGAGGCTTCTTCACCATTCGAGTTTTTGGTAACTGTTTCGTCAGTAGGTTCTGGCGAAGAAAAGATCGTTGTCAAATGGAGTTGAGTTGTGATTACTGTTTCGTTAGTAGGTCTTCACGAGGAAAAGATCATTGTCAGGTGCACTTGAGTGGGTTATAGTTGAGTGTGGTTATAATTAAGTTTGATATTGTTCTTGATGTTGTTTACTATTCCACCAGTACGTCCTAGCAAGTAAAAGATCGTGAGACAGAAATCATCAATCATTGATATTTAATCAGAATTTAGAACCACTGATATGAATGTTAGGTGAAGTTAGTGGATGTGTTAGGAACTTAGTTAGGATGCATTATGCTCCATCGCATTCCTACAGAGGCACCCCAACCCTGGAGCAGTCTTCATGCCTTCGAGTTATACACACACACACATATACATACATACATACATGTATTGGGTTTTAAATATAATTAAACTACTATCGTGTACGAAAAATATTTTATGTATAGTGTGAAATATATATATATATATATTATTTATATTTCAATTATATTTAAGTGTCTATTATATATATTTTATTTCATTTCAGCTTGATTAGCCGATTCAACCACTTTTTTCACCGATCACGTTTAATCCGATTTTAAATAATGATGCCGTTATCATTTGGTTAAACCGGTTTGATTACATGGTTCAACTCGATCCGACCATTTTGATAAGTTTTCCGGTTCGATGTCCGGTTCGATTTCAAAAACATTGGCTTCAAAGTTTGGTTGCAGATCCAAGTTGTGTGGACGTTGACAAGGGAGGAGCAACAATTGGAGAGATGGGCTGCAGCTCAAATTTTCAGCAAGAATAGAGAAGGACGAAGGGTTCTTCGGCTGAACTAAATTTAGGAATTTTTGGAATAGAAGAAAGGGGGCTTGGAATCTATATCTATATCTATTACTATACTAAACATGGTTTTTGCCCAACTTTTGAACACGTGGATGGCCAATCTCCATGCCTCATCTTTGGTGGGTGGGCTCTCGAGTCTCGACAACTGTGATGTCAATATGTATTGGTATCCTTTGGCAACTGTTGAACGGAAGGGAGTCCTTTCTAAGTTATCTCCCTCGTGTTGAACTAAACTGGCATTTACTCTAAGGGTCCGTTCGGTAGGAGAATAAGCAAGAATAAGGATGGAGAATAAGGGGAATAAGGGTCTATTCTCCGTTCGGTTGGAGGATAGGAATAAGGAGAATAATGTGAAATAAAAGTAAGGTGGGATAAAGATAGGAACAAGAGTAAAATAAGATGGAATAATGGGGAATAGTCGTACCACTGGGAACCGTATCGGGAGGAGAATTGACCCCTTATTCCAAGGCATATTCTCCAATCAAACAGAGCCTAAGGCAGGCAGTACGCCACGCGCTTACCCACATGTCACTGTTTACAATTGCCACCGCTGCTTTTTATTATTTAGTTAAGAACCAATTCATGAGAATCTCTACTCCTTTCAAATCCCCGATTAAATCAAGTAGGAGGAGGAGGTAGGCTATCGGCATGATGTTTCCTTCTTCCCTTTCTACTTTCTTTCATCCCTCCGGATCTCATCCTCGAAGTTTGACGTCGGGGCCGTAAATGCATCTCCCATCGTTGTTTGCTCTGCCTCAACATTGGGGATGCATCCTCCTTGGCTTTACGCCTTAAGATCAACAATCCATTTCGATATTCTTCATGGAGGCATGGTTATAATGAAATGATGCTGTGATGTTTCGACATGATCAGATGGATTGATGGTTTTTTAGCACGACATATTCTAAACATGGCCGCCAAAACATCATTTCTGGCATCTATATTTATGGGGATGAATCAACATGGTGCAAGAGAAGAATATCGAAGAAGATCAAGAGGAGGCAGGAGGAAAGCTTGCGCATTAGATAGAAGGTTCTGTTGGGCGCAGATCGTAAGGAAAAAGAATTTCATCTTAAAGGAGGATTCGAGAAATCCTATTAATTGTCACTTTCTCCATACCTTCATGAAAAAAGCTGGAATGGTACAATTCCTCTGTCACCCCAGAATGAAGTCGGAGGATCGATGTAAGAATTTGGCTTTCGTATTTGCTTAGGAATGTGGGAGGGTGGTGTAATGCTATTGATTTTGATGTATTTTTAAATGAATGTTTTCTACATGATGAATAGTTAGGATGCTGCAATTTTGTATCCTTGATTGCAAAGTTTTGTGGAAATTAGACAACTTGATGATGTGTTCATGTTGATCTTTGGATAATTCATGCTTTTTTTAATTATGAAATTGCTTTTCAGTTGGAACTAATTCGAATATTGACATTTTATTCGGAGCATTGGTTGTTTTTTGGTGTGTTTGATATTAAATTAAACTACTCGTTGTCAGTTTATGGGGATCTTCTCATGCTGAGAGTTCTACATTAAGAGACTCCTCTCTTTAGCGAGCATGATTGGCAACCGTTTTATCCCATGCTGAGAGTTCTACATTAAGAGACTTCTCATGCTGAGAGTTCTACACAATGTCACAACAAAGTGTGGCATATGTCTAATCCAGAGGTGCCCACTGACTGAAGTTATTTTAGCGGTCATCTCAGCTCTCATCCTCTCATATTTTCATGCGTTTTGCTGCAAATACGGAGCTCCCAGACTACTACATTTGCAACCTTTGCCTTTTCCCCTTCATCTGAAAGATATAACAAGCCGCTCCAATCACTCGAGGTTAATGAATCCCGTGTGAGGAACCTCAATCTGTTCCGTATGTTATGATTATAAACTGATTTATTATGAATGTTTGTGCGCACATGCGATTAGTATTACCTTGATCTCATGCAGGGAATCTCAACGATCACAGATGGTATAATAATGCCATTGTGCATACAATAATGATTACGGATTATTGTACTATCGGATGATTTGATCACAATCAAGGCCAGTATTGTGTGAATATGTGATTCAGAGACATTATAATTTATAATATCCATCATATACCAACTTTTGTATGTGTTTACTTGCTTTAGGGAACTGCAATCACCGATCTAATTAAACTAAACCTTTTTGGTCGTAGCTTACATAAAGGGGAAATATATACTATCATAAATTGTATGGTTTGTGAAAATAAACTATCCTTCACAATGTATATTGTCGATCATATGGAAGTCAATATCAACATTCTGCTATATAAATTTTCCTTTTTAGTGGTAAAGACATCATCGATATGTTAGATTTTATTTAAAAGTCATATAAAAATGTCAATGTAATTATAATTACTAATATTGTATAACTCTTATAGATGTTGGCTGTTTGATTCCAACAAGATATTTTGAGGATGATTATTTTGAACCGGTAGCACCAGCAAAAAGAAACATAAAAATTTTAGATATAATGTTTTCATACATACTTAAAACATAGAAGAGATATAATGTCTTAAAATTCTACGCTGGATACTTAAAACATAAACAAAAAACGTAAATTCTTGGGTGTTATTAATAGATCTCCTAACTATACCAATACTAAAATTATATTAATAATTATTGTTACATTCCTCAAAATTATACCATTATTGGTGTTGTTTTAATTGTAGTTTATATTATTTTATATTTGAATATATTTTTATTAACTTTGTTTCTTTAAATGATAAAGTCTACACAACTAAAATGAGTTTCGATTAAAATTTATTCTTTAATATATATGTATGATTTTTTTCCAATAGTTAGAAGAGCCCATCGCGAAGCGTAGGTCAGACACTAGTACATATGTTAAAGCTGGGTTTTTTACCCAGCTTTTGCCAAGTGGGTGGCTGTGTGTTTTGTATTCTCCCTCCTTATCTGTTTTCGGCTTTTTCTTCTGAGTTTTGTGAGAATTATTACACGTCTCATCCACTACCCTCGAATATATCGGGACCCATCTGCCATTCCGCCTAACATCTCTTCTCCTCCTCCACGAAGCCCTCACGCAACCTGCGCCATGCGCCTCCTGGAGTTCCAAATTGAATGGGCACGATCACTGCTAGACGATATTCTTCACACCAACATCTTTACCAGTAGTGACAGCAGGAGGGGGGAGAAGCGGTGCAGAGAACTTCTTCTTGACAGAGAGTTCCGAGTGCAAGTGGCAATGGCGATCACTACGTCGAGCATGGAGTCCGGGAACGATCTATACAACGACCAGATGTGGGTGGCGACGCTGAGCTTCGAGAGGCAGCGATGCAGGCCATTGTAGAGTTCTCGAAGAAGATCGTGATTGGAGGGACCAAACTCCACAAGGCAAGTGGATCTTGCTGAGAGATGTAGGTACGCCATGGTGGTCAAGCCCTCTGTGAAGGGCCTCGTGCCCGAGCACCTCGCATGGTTCATTGGCACCTACTGAGGTGCTGTCAGCACTGCCTTTTTAAGATCATCGAGTTCAGAAATTCCTACATCTTCGCTGTACCTATCTTCAAAGACTATAGCTCCATTGGGTTACTCCCTTCTCCTCAAGAAGGAGAAGGCCATCATTATGCAATCTGACCGGGTGGTACTCGCTAATGGCACTACATTCGGTTGCATCCTCATGGAGGACCTCCTTCGAGATCTGTCCAAATGGAGTTTGGAAATGGACATTAGATCTGTCCAAATTGTATTCCTGGTTAATATGTCTGGATAAACTTGACATAATATACAATATTATTATGTATATTATATATTATCTCACGTTATTAGTACGACTAAAAAATCTGGCTGATTTACAGTTTCCACTATATTGTACTAATTATTATCAATAGTAATAAGAATACACTAAATCTGTTATATAATTATGATTATGTATAATTATATACCCATGTATTTAATAAACAGTTATTTAATATATTTTTTATAATATTACCCCATATAATTAGATGTAAAATGTTTATCATATAATAGTAATATCTACGATTTATTTTATATATTAACATTGGTAATTAATACAATGATATAATAATATATTATCACATATTATTATGTATATTATTACAAAATTATAGGAATATTATAATGTCAGTTTATTATGTTATATCGTTAGTTTGTACTGGTTATTGTGTAATAACTAATACAAACTCGAAAACTTGATTATAGTGATATGATATTACATTATATTATTAATAAGATATCTAATCATATTTGATGTGGAGTAGGGAACATTATCTATTTATTGTTAACTGCAATGTTATATTAAATGAATATGATAGACAAAGAAATAGAAATATCAACACTTTTTCTTGATGAAAGGCAATTATTAATCCACTAAATACATAGTGATTGCATTAATCGTACTATGAATATCAACGAGCAATATATTTGAGTGGATTTATATTAATGGGTGTGATGGTTGTCACCCTAATTGTTAACTTAGGTATAAATATCCATGTATTTTATAAGATAATAAGTTATATGCATAATAATACTATTATGATATAAATATACATATAATTTTATTAATAATATTAACTAATTGGTGCCCATATCAGAATAATCATATATAATATTATATTATTAAGATAGTATAATAATGTATATTAATAGTGATATTAATACACATTAATAGATATTATAAATTAATAATATACACCATTAATATAATATTAGATATTATCATAATATTATTTCTTTTTTGAAAATAGTATGATAATATCTACTATTATATTAATGTATAATTATGGTGTATCATATAATATAATTATTATATTATAATAATATATGCACCATCGTATTTTATAATATTATATTTATAAAATATTATATTTTAATGATACTACTTAGGTGGTGCCTCTTACGCGAAGAAGGGGGTGCAGCATTGTGACTTGCAAAGAAGGGGTTGTGGTGTTTCGAATTACGAGGCAGGTGCAGAAACGTTGCAAGGGAGGGTCGATTGAAGCATTGGGGAATTGAGAGGACAAATGCTTCAGAATGACATGAGAGGGAGAGGGTGTAGCTAAGATGTGGTATATCCACCGATGACATGTTAAAGAAAGATGAATTGTTGTCTTATTGCCTTATACACAAATAGGATTGATTGCAAATGGATATATGTGTGTATCTAATGACATATACATCACACATCCTCAATCAAGGAATTGATTATCTTTTAACAATACCTTCTAAGGGATGGTTAGTCCAAGATGTTGAATAACAAAATTTGATTTTGGGAAAACATCATCATTATGGAAATGCACACACAAATTACATCAATCCATTGAGATATGGTATGCTATGAGGGAATATTTGAGATAAGAAATGAATCCTAATTTTTGAATGACCAATCCCTCTAATCTATTCTATTTAATGTCCTTTTTAGGCGCTAGATGAAATGCATCTCAGGTACACCAATTAGTAGGAATGAGAGTATTATTGTCAGACCTACAAGGACAAATGATTGATTTACCCATCTTATAATATAATTGGATTTAGTTACTCCATCCATGACATTGGTTGTAGTTGTCTTCACTTTGAAGATCTGGTGTCACTATCTCTATTAGGTGAATTTCAAATAGATCGCAAGATCCCAATATATATATATATATATATATTCACATTATCATGTTAATGATATATTTATTAAGCATGTTTATATATAATTATTAATAATTAATGTATATATAATTTAAAATAAGATAAATATTGTGTATTACTTATATTATTTTACATTAATAATATTACTAGGGAATAATGTAATATACACGTAATTTTATATGAAACATATAATATGTAAACACTATCCCACATAATTTTTATCATATTATATGTTCTAATAGTATAATCGGAACCAATAATGTTTATCATGTTATATGTTTTTTTAGACGTGATGAGCCGAAAAATACCAAGACATGGGTGAAGGTAATAGAACAAGGGTCATTGCGACCCGGATCTCACGTTAGTCAGCTCAATCAAGAAAATAAGGATAGAACCACCAAATAAAAGATAAAATCAATGAAAACAAAGAAGCAGTCCTCGCTAATTTATTAACCTGGTATAGAGACCAGGGTCGGACTCAGGGAGCAAGAGTTGGTCTTGCAGCCTACGAAGTAGTCAAAGTCAAAATAAAGAATAAGATATTTTTTTGGTGGATTTTAATAATTTCTAAATATTTTTGTGTTTTTGATTTTATAGGGAAATGTAAAAACAAGCAAGTTCAACAAATTATTTAAACACACAAAAATATTCCAAAGATTCTAATAAAAATGTTTTTTTGTTTTTTAGGATTTTAAGTGTTATTGATAAATTTTTCAGATTTTTTCAATTTTTATATAATTTTCTAAAAAATCAAGAAATACGAAAGCAGTGTGCTACTGTGCAGTCAGACTTGAAAGATCCATTAAAAATATAAAATGGATCTATAAAAGTCTAGAGGTAATTTTTATGAAAACTATAAACAAAAACTAAACTACAGAAAAAGAGTTTGCATTTTTTATTTTTATAGAATTTTAAAGAACTTTTATAAGATTTTTAGGGTTTTTCAATTTTTAAGGTTTTTATATATCCAAAAAGCATAAAAATTTCACAGAAGCTAAAATACACTAAAACTAACTATAACTAATTTTTTTAAGAATTTTTAAAATAGTTTTTATATTTTTCTTTGATTTTTCTTTTCAGATAGTAGCAAAAATCACTGTTTTTGAATTTTTAAAAATATAAAAAAGCATAAAAATGTCCCAAAATTTTAGGGAAATGTTTACACAGTGGCAGGAGCCACATGTCTAAATTTCACCTAATTTGGATTTAATTTGATATTTTATTAAATAAAAATAAGGCACACAGCTTCACAGGGACCTAGATGTAAAGAAAAGTATTCCCAGAGACCAAAGAATAACAAAACCAGAAAATCCACGGGCCCTTGTGCAAAAAGTCCACAAAATCACGCGCAAGACACGTGGATCAGGCATGGAGGGGAATAATTGTAATTCCTATTTATAAACTATCAAACAATAACGCATAGGAAACATAAGATAAATAGTGCAAATATTCCAAAACCTCACATGTCGATGCACGTGGCTCACATACACATGGACTCAATTGCAAATAAAGAAAACCTAGGGTCCTAACTGCAAATAGTCCAAAATAAAAACAACTATATTAAATATTTACAGGACTAAACTATAAATGAAATAAAAAGAGGGGCCTAAGTGAAATTACCCCTTATTAAAAACGAACGACTGAAGGGTTGCCACGTGGAGGATCCGACGGTGGGAGGGTGTGGCTAACCCTTCGCTGAATCGACGACGAGGGAGACGCCACCTGTAGATCGGACAGTGAGGGTAGCAGACGTCTCTCGCGGATGAACGCCCTCGATCGAGTCCCAGATGGATCGAACGGTGGATGCTCCTCGTGAATGGACGGCCTTGATCAGATCTGGAGCGGGAGGCTCGATCGAAAGGTAACTGGAGATGCTCCAAGAATAGCTCGTCGGCAAACTTCGTCGGCTCAGTGCGCGCGGTGGAGACCTCCGATGAGGCTGCTGGGATGTGGAAATGCTCCGTCACGATGGTCCGCAGCTGGTGGGCACCTCCGATGAGGCCGAGAAGCTCCGAGGAGCTCCGGCGATGAGGGAGGAGCTGAGCCTCTGTGCTCGAGTGTTCAGACCCTCAGATGGGTCCCTTAGACCTGCAAAATAGCACAGAAAGGCTCCTGGGTTGAGGGCAAATTACCTTGACCCGGTTAGGGGTGAAATAGATGATCGGAAGGGGGGCGGAGCGTGGTCTCCGGCGAGGCGACGACGGAGGAGACTCGACTCTTGGTTCCGGGGTAAACCAAGTTGAGTGAGTGGGTGCAGAAGGTGGAGACAAGTCTCGTAAAGATGAGTCATATGTCCGATGGTCGAATGGGTGAGCGTAGCGATGGTAATCGGCCGGCGAAGGCCGGCGGAAGAAAATGGGCGTAATGGAAAATTAAGCTAACCTAGGAAGAATCGAGGATACCTGATGGAGGATGTTGACTGGGGATGAGCTAGGGAAGCTCTGGGGGTCTTTGCCTCAAGGAATCATCGGGGTCCGAGGCTTGGCGCACCTCGCGGCGGCCCACGGCGATGGACTTGCCGGATCAATGGTTGGAAGCACTTCCTCCTCACTGCGACACTCTCCTCGGGCAGCTGTCACTCTGGGGAAGAGAATGGAGGTCCTGGGATGAAAGGGCGGAGCCAAAGATGGCGTGAAAAGTGCGGCAGAGGTGGAGCTAAATAGTGCCAGGGGTCCGAGAAGAAGGAGGTCGGGCGAGGGATTTGGAGCTCGGATTTCTAGGCAAATCCTCGGGCGTGGATCAGTGATGAAGCAAGAGCAATCGGGGCCCGGGTTTGATTATTCGGTGGTCGAATCGCGTTTGGAAAAATCGGGGAATTTCGGGTTATCACGCGGATCCGGTCTAAATGGTCCAAGGGGGGGAGTTGACCGAGGGTCAACAATCCCCCGTGGACCAATAGGAAAATTATGTTGGTTTATTATTTAAAAATTCATTTAAAATTAGTAAATGATTTCATTCCAAAAACTTTTCAACATGAAAAATGTTTCTTATTTTTTTAATTTTTAGTGATTTTTATTTATTTTTTTGAAAAAAATAACGTATTTATATTATATTATTATTATATATAGATATATTTACAAAAGGATTTTTATTTTTATTTTCAATTATTTATTTTTATAAAATTATTCCAATTTTATATTTTATTTATTTACAACATAAAAGTTGGAATAAAAAGGTATTTTCATTTTATTTTTATTATTTATTTACATTCGTTAAATAAATAGATGTATATACATATGTACATGGTATATATACAATGTGGAAATTTATTTTTATTATTTTTATTTTTATTTTTCTGATTTTTATTTTATTTATTTATATCATGAAATATGGAATACAGATATATTTTTATTGGATTTCTATTAATTATTTACAAGGAGAAATAAAATAGGTATGTTAATCTATATACATGGTCTATATACACTGGTGAGAGAGGTTTTTTTATTTTTATTTTTCTTTTGTTTTTCCCATTTTTATTTTAGTTTTATTTTTATAAATATGTACAAAATATAAGTTACACTTTTTATTTTTATTTAGAGGAAAATAATATTATTTATATACATAGGGTTATGTACACAAGATTGACCCTATCTCCCTCTACTTGGATTCTTTTGCGGTCAGGCCCATACTGAGCCCTCCCTTGGGATTAGGTCGCTCAATATTTATTCCAGATATTTCCATCTTTTTCTTTTATTTCTTTATTTTTTATTTATGCACAAAAATATGCTAATTATTAATATTTACACAATGCATGCATGATGGTAATTTATTCTATTTGCACAAATATACATGGTGTTTTGCATAGGTTTTGTAGCTAAAATAAAAGAATAAAGAGTGATGAATGGGTATTCATTACCCCCTATACTTAACTTTGCTAGTCCCTTAGCAAACACTTATTTGAAAAAGAAGTGAAAAAGAGAAGGAAAAAGAAAAAGAGAGGAAATGCAAGGATCAATGCTGATTATTAAACTTGCCTTCATTAAATTGAAATATGGAGCTCAATCAGATCTTTGGATTATTAATGTGTCGGAACCTTATTTGAACTTAGGTTTAAAACTTAACAACCTCTAAGATCCACTAATCTATAGTCAAGACTCCTCAATAATCCATATCAGAACAAGTCTACATATACAAACCTTGAAGACCATGAATCTTTCCTTGTACAGTGTAAGTGAGGTATAGCTCTCCACCTCAGAAGTAGTGAAATGACAACCGTCCCCAACAAGGTAACTCTATGACCCTAGTCTGGCCACTCTTACCTCGAGGAGCGGGGTATTCCCTTCTAAGTTCAAGTTCAACCGGCTCAAAAAGAGGGGGAAGAAGAGAATGGACCATGGCCAGTGTAGCCATGTATCCTTGGGAGCTCAACCAGTGTAGCTAAGTCTCCATTCTGCAAGCTACATAAGATGAAACATGAGTCTCAAGCTTTGCTTATTGCGCTATATACACTCCGGTGGGATTATCATTTTCTATCAGGCCCACCACTTTTTTGGAGTTATTTTCTTTTTGCATTTTTTTGATGTGCATCTGTACAACATATCTACAAGGTGCAACATATATACATAAGGAGTTTTTCCTCTCGAGCCAGTAGACTATCCCTCTTTTGAAGTATTATTGCAACCCACAACTCCTGTCGTTAGACCTCATGGCAACCAGACCAAGTTGAGACGCACTTCCTTCACTATAAGAAGAAGAGAGGTTCCGCCTAGAAGTACTACCCTCATATGCTACCCCAAGTCAAGGAAGACTGCCTCCTCACCACCTCATCCGTAGAGAGCTCGGTGTAAAGTGTGGGTCCAAGTCAAGCCATTATCTATATGAGTCATGTGTGTGTTGTTAAGTGGTCTACATAGCCTCATTGAGATGACATATGATCATAGCCTAGCGGACTCAAAGAATTAAGCCACCATGGACCTGAAAAGTCTCAACCCTAAGCCCTATAAGGTTCGTCTTATAATTAGGTGGATTAAAATCTTAACCAAGCTCTATTTTCCAATTTAATTCCATGCTAGTTTAAATGTCAACTATGATTCAGGAAAAACTGTACAAGTATTTACAAAGATGCAATTTCACAAATATTTACACATGTGTAAATTTTTTGAAAAATGTTTTGAAACCATGGATGTATGCATGAATGCAAGTTTTGCAAAATATTTACACAAATTTACATAAGGTTTTTGCAAACTTTTGATTTTCAAAACATTTTAGAAAAATTTTGTACTATATACATAATTTTGATTAGAAAATATTTACACGATATTTATACAAAAGTTTTTACAAATATGTTTACAAAAAATAATTTGTACACTAGCTATGTATGTGCAATAAAAGAATTTTATTTACAAGGAAATTTTTTTAATTTTTATGGGTTTTTGGGTTTTAGCCATTTTTATTTATTAACACACTCACACAAAGTACGAGTTATGGCTAAAGTATATATGAAATACATACACCCCCCTATACTTAGCTCGAACGATGTCCTCAGAGTCAAGAGCGATGAAGAAGACATAACTTATGCTTAGTATAGGGAAGTGAAAAGGAATGCTATATAAACAAAGACGAATGAAAGAATAGAAATCCAAGAGGATCTCGGCATTCCCCCCTATAATTAGGATCAAATAATCCTATGTATAGCAGGTTGTACACAAAAGGAAAGCCGAGTGAGAATGTACAGGGTCTACCCCTCTATACTTAGGATAAAATATCCCTAAGTATAGGCAGCAAAACAGAGGTAGAAATGAATCAATAGGATACCCGAGAGTCCGACGCTCCCCTATACTTAGGGTAAAGTACACCCTAAGTATATCATAATCATAAGATGAGAAAAGGGGTGTGGGACTAAAGAATAGAGTGATATGGACAACTGGATCTATACATGTCGGAAGAACAGTGATAATCAGGCGTGAGATGCAATAGATGTGAGTCAGGAGACCACATCTCACGCAAAGTGAATCAGGGCAACATCAACAACCTGTGGCTCATGATCTAGATATGGCTTGAGCCGCTGGCCGTTCACACGAAAGGTACTCTCAGAAGACAACTCAGATATATCTATACTCACATTATCATGTACCTTTCTCACCAAATACGGTCCCTTCCATTTGCTCTGTAGATTCCCTAGAAATAGACGAAGCCTAGCATCAAACAACCATACTCTCTGTCCTGGCTCAAAATGCTTGTGGTTGATATGAGAATCATGCCACTCCTTCACTCTCTCCTTATAATGTAGGCTGTTTGAAAAGGCGGTATCACAAAGCTCCTCCAAGGCTGCTAACTCTGCCCTCCTCTGATCTCCTACACTCTCTGAATCCAAAAGTATATCAGTGACAGCCCAAAGTGAACTATGTCTCAGCTAAAAAGGTAAATGGCACGGCTTGCCATAAATGAGGCGAAAGGGAGATGTTCCTAAAGGAGTCTTGAAAGATGTCCTATATGCCCACAAGACCGAGTACAAAAGCTGTGACCAATCCTTTCGGTCAGGGTGGACGACTTTCTGCAATATAGTCTTGATCTCCCTATTCGACACTTCAGCAAGACCATTCGTCTAAGGGTGATATGGAGTGGCAACTCGATGGTCTATGCTGAACTCGCTAGCAAGGGCCCTTACCTTATCGTTGACGAAATGAGACCCCCGTCAGATATCAACACTCGAGGTACCCCAAACCATGAAATGATATGCTTCCTCAAAAATCGGCAAACAGTCCTAGCATCTACGGTTCGGGCGGGGATGGCCTCAACCCAACGACTAACATAATCAATGGCCAACAGAATGTACTCGAATCCCTAACTCCTAGGGAATGAACCCATGAAATCGATGCCCCATACGTCAAAAACCTCAAAGAAGTGAATGGACTGCATCGGCATCATATCACGCTGTCCACAAGTGCCCATACTCTGACAGTCAGTACACCTCTTCACGAACTCAACAGAGTCCTTGAAGAAGGTAGGCCACCATAGGCCGGATTGGAGCACTTTTTGTGCTGTTCTCCTCCCAGAGTGATGTCCTCCTGCCTCAAGCTTGTGGCAGTAAGTGAGGACGCTATGGTGCTCCTCCTGAAGAATGCACCTATGCCAGATGCTATCCCCTCCTTCATGGTAAAGGATGGGATCCTCCCAGTGATAGAACTTGGTGGTTTGTATCAGACATCTGGCTCCGAGGGATCTGTATCAGACACACAAACAAACTCTGTAAATTGATACGTCTGTGTAATTTAAAATAAAGTTTAATGATATGAATACATGTGACTTTAAAATACATGTATGGCACATTGTGGATAACCATGTAACACACACAAATCACCGATACACAACTTTAAAATACCTGTAATAAAGTTTAATGATACATTGTGGATGATACATCTGACTTCCGTGGATTGTCACATAATATTTTGTATTTTAAAATAAAGTTTAATCGCTGGATATTGTGGTATGGCACTTTAATGATAAAGTCTGTTGGATGATTTGGTTATCTATAGATTGGACTGAAACCACGTTCTCAGTTGGAATGTTTCGGCAAATTTTGACTACGAATATTATTGCTTGTGGTTCTTAAGTAGTGTCTCATTGAGTGTTGCATCCATTCCCCTTTCTTTCTCTACTTCGCTGCATTGTCTTACCAGCATGGGCATAATTGAATACTATGCCGAAATCTTTTCCAACCAGTGTGATTACTGGAAAGCAATCAGTACCAATCATTTGAGAACAAAAGATAACCTTGTATCAATCTCTGCGCTCATCTTTGATCTCCGCAGGGCTGCGAGACAAAGATGGAGGTAAAAGCTCTCCGAATCAGCAAACACGATTTTACTATAGAAAGGGCATGATGATAGAGATTTTTTTCACAAATCATGGACAGATCAAAAACTGAAAAACTACAATGCTTGGGAAATATGAGGAAAATAAGCGCACATTCGAAAGCGATAACCAGAACCACTTTTGCTCTGCTGCCAAAGACCAATGGAAATTCACTGTTTACTAATTTTAGGCGTGCGTTTTGGAGAGGTGCCACAAGTACGCGATAATCAAGCTTAGCATTAATCGATCTGTGACTTTACTTCAGGTACTATATGACAGATTTGGCAACTAAACATGCGCATGAAATAAATTTTCCAAAAAAATGTTGGACACAAACAAGAAAAAGTGAACTTTTAAGAGCTAATTGCCAAAAGTAACCAAAATCCAAAAGGAAGAACATTACATCACAAAAGAAGGCCGCCTCGAAGGCGGAACATAGGACCAATAAAAAAGCCAAATAATAATTCCGCAACCTTTTTGCTGCCAAGCAACACAGAGGACCTCTGCTAAAACTGGAACCTCTGCTGGGAGAAAAATGTTTCTCAACTGGACAATATCAAAGGGAACGCCCACTTTCCTATATGCAGCTATTTACTATTGTTTTTGTTTGGGAACATATTCCACTTTGTTCACTTTTTCCACCTTCGTCCCCTTGATCCTAAATTTCTGCAATCCAGAAAGAGCAGCAGCCTGCTGGATGGATACTGCAGCGCCATTTACATTCTCAGAGCAATCTGGTGCCTCAATATCCACATCTGCAGTATTCCCTTCTTTGCGTGTGTAGGGGCAATCCATGGGTTGAGCACAGGTATGAGCCCACTTTACATGGTCTGAAGCAATGGCCTGATTCCATCCTGCAGATTAAGAGCAAAGTAGCACGTATCAAATATTTAAAAAAGCACAAAGTAGCACGTAATTCCTATTTAAAAAATGCGAACATTAACGCGTAGGAAGTACAGGATTGAGAATGCAAATATCCCAAAACCTCACGTGTCGATGCACGTGGCTCACATAAACAAGGACTATAATGCAAATAAAATAAACCTAGGGTCCTAACTGCAATTGTTCCGAAATAAAAACAACATAAACTAATATTACAGGACTACACGATAAAAAGCAAAATGACAGGGGCCTAAGTGAAATTACCCCTTTATTAATGATCGACGGCCGGAAACACGCCACGTGGAGATCTGACGGTGGCTGAAGGGGTACGCCTCTTCACTGGAAGAACGGTCCTGATCAAACCACAGGTGAATCAGATGGTGGAGACGCTCTGTGGATGGACGACGATGATCGGAACTAGCGGAGGGGTGCCGGTCGGACGGTATCTGGACGTCCTCTAAGAACACTTCACCGGCAAAGTTCGCCGACCCAATGCGCGCGGTGGAGGCATCCTCTGGAGTTGCTGAGATGTGAAAACGCTCGCCGACTCTAGTCCACAGTTGGTGGGCACCTCCGATGAGGCCGAGAACCACTGGAGTGGCCCGGCGATGAAGGAGGCGCGAAGCTCCTATGCCCGAATGAATCGACCTCCAGATGAGTTCGACTTGACCTGCAAGCTGCACAGAGAGACTCCTGGGTCGAGGGCAAAGTGCCTCGACCCGTCAGTGGGTGAAATGGGTGGTCAGATGGGCCAGAGTGGAGGCCTCCGGTGAGGCGACGGTGATGGAGGTCCACTTCTTGGTTCCGGGGCGAACCAAGGTGATCGGAGGGGCATAGAAGGTGGATAGAGGTCTCATAGATGTGAATCGATGATCAAATGAGCAAATGGATGGTCGGATCGGCGTGAATCTGCTGGCGAAGGCCGGCGGTGCGATTTGGGCGAAAATGGAAATTAACCTAACCTAGGGGGAATCGAAGGTATCTGATGAATGCAATCAACTGGGCTGGGTCTAAGGAAGCTCCTGGGGTCTTCACCTCGATGGCTCGTCGGGGCCAAAGGCTTGGCTCGCTCGGTGGCGGAGCACGGCGGTGCAAGTCGCCGGATCAGTGGCTGGGGCCGCCTCCTCCTCGCTGCGACACTCTCCTCGGGTAGATGTCACTCTAGGGAAGAGAATGGAGGCCCTGGGATAGAAGATGGAGGCTAAAGATGGAGTGAAAAGTGCGGCGGAGCTCAGCTAAATAGTGGTAGGGGTCCGGCTAAGATGGAGTCGGGCAGGCGATTGTGAAGCACCGATCCCTAGAACGATCACCGGGCGTGGATCAGGAATGAACCAAGAGTAATCGGAGCCCGGGGTTTTGATGGATGGTCGTCGGATCAAGCCTACAAAAAATGAGAAATCGGGTCGGGGGCAAAGATCCGGGTCGAGTGGTCCAGGGGGGGAGTCGACCGGGGGTCAACAATCCCCTGTGGACCAATCACATTATTCCATTTTTTAATTATTTTTAAATTCATTTAAAATTAGTAAATGATTTTATTTCAAAAAAGTTTGAACATGAAAAATGTTTATTATTTTCAAATTATTTTTTAGTGATTTTTATTTATATTTTTTGAAAAATAAATAACGTATTTACATTGTATTATTATTATATGTAGGTATATACACATATGTATTTTTAATTTTTATTTTTAATTGTTTATTTTTGTATAATTATTCCAATTTTATATTTTATTCATTTACAACATAAAATTTGAAATAAAAAGGTATTTTTATTCTATTTTTATGATTTATTTACATGGGTTAAATAAATAGGTTTATGTACATATGTACATGGTATATATACAAGGGGGATAGTGATTTTTATTTTCTTTTTATTTTATTTTAGCTGATTTTTATTTTATTTTTATAAATATGTACATAATATGAGAAACAATTTTTATTTTTTAATTTTGAGGAAAAATAGAAATTATTTATATACATGGGGTTATGTACAAGCATGATTGACCTTATCTCTCTCTACTTGGGTTCTTTTGCGGTGAGGCCCATGCTGGCCCCTTCCCTTGGGATCAGGTCACTCAATATTTATTCTAAATATTTCCCACTTTTTCTTGTGTTTCTTTATTCCTTTATTTTCACACAAAAATATGCTAATTATGCATATTTACATGATGCATGTGTTTTGACAACTTATGATATTTACACATATTTACATGGTATTTGGCTAAGGTTTCTAGCTAAAATAAAGGAATAAAGAGTGATGAATTGGGATTCATCACTCCTCTATACTTTACTTTTGCTAGTCCCTTAGCAAACACTTATTTGAAAAAGAAGTGCAAAAGAGAAAGAAAAAGAAAAAGAGAGGAAATCAAGGTTGATTATTAAACTTTCCTTCATTAAATTGAAATATGGAGCTCGGTCAGACCTTTGGATTATTAATTTATTAGAACCTTAATTGGACTTAAGCTTAAAACTTAACAGCCTCCAAGTTCCACCAATATATGGTTAAGACTCAATAAACCAGATCAGAACAAGTATACATACACAAACTCTAATGACCATGAATCTTTCCTTGTACTGTGTAAGTGATATGTAGCTCCCCACCTCAGAAGTAATAAAGAAACATCCTCCCTCAACCTGGTAATTCTAATGCCTCGGTCTAGCAACTCTTTCCTCGAGAAGCGGGGTATTCCCTTCTAAGTTCAAGTGCAACCGGCTCAAGAAGAGGGAGAAGAAGAGAATGGACCATAGCCAGTGTAGCCATGTATCCTTGGGAGCTCTAACCAGTGTAGCTGAGTCTCCCGCTGGAAGCTTCATGAGATGGTCATGTATAACATAAGCTTTTGCTTTATTTGACTATATACACTCCGGTGGGATTACTAAATTTTCAATCCGACCCACCACTTTTTTGGAGTTCTTTTCTTTTTGCACTTTTTTTTCATGTGCATCTGTATAACATATCTACATGGTGCATCATATATACAAGGAGTTTTTCCTCTTGAGCTAGTAGACTATCCCTCTTTTGAAGCTTTATTGCAACCCACAGCTTCTGTCTTTAGACTTCATAACCACCAGACCAAGTTGAGACACACTTCCTTTACTATAAGAAGAAGAGAGGTTCCGCCTAGAAGTACTACCCTCATATGCTACCCCAAGCCAAAGGAAACTGCCTCCTCACCACCTCATCCGTGGAGAGCTATGTGTAGAGTGCTGGTGCAAGTAAAGCTATTGTCTCTGAGAGTCATGCGTGTGCTGTTAAGTGCTCTACTTAGGCTCATCAAGATGACATATGCTCATACCCTAGTGGACTCAAAGAATTAAGTCCCAATGGACCTGAAAAGTCTTAATCCTTAGACCTCTAAGGTTCCTCTTATAATTAGGTGGATTAAGGTCTTAACCAAGCTCCATTTGTCAATTTAATTCCAGGTTAGTTTAAATGTCAACTATGATTTAGAAAAACTGTACAAGTATTTACAAAGATGAAATTTTACAAATATTTACACATGTGCAAAATTTTTGAAAAATGTTTGAAAATATGGATGTATGCATGAATGCGAAGTTTTGCAAAATATTTACAAAAATTTACACAAGATTTTTGCAAACTTTTTGTTTTCCAAACATTTTACAAAAATTTTGTACTATATACATAATTTTGATAGGAAAATATTTACAAGCTTTTACATAAAAAGATTTTAAAATCATTTGTACAAAATAATTTTTATAAATAGGTATGTGCAAGAAGAATTTTATGTACAAGGGAAATTTTTAAATTTTTATGGATTTTTATCCATTTTATTTATTAACACGCTCACACAAAGTACGAGTTATGGCTAAAGTATATATGAAATATATACGACATCCCCCTACACTTAGCTCAAACGATGTCCTCAGAGTGATCAAGAGCGATGAAGAAGACATAACTCGTGCTTAGTATAGGGAAGTGAACAGGAATGGTATATACAAAGACGAATCAAAGAATAGAATGAAGAGAACTCGGTATTTCCCCCTATACTTAGGATCAAGTAATCCTAAGTATAGCAAGCTGTACATGAAGGGAAATCCGAGTGGAAGGATGTACAGGGTATACCCCCCTATACTTAGGGTGAAATATCCCTAAGTATAGGCAGCAAAACAGGGGTAGAAAGAATCAATAGGATACCCGAGAGTCCTACACCTCCCTATACTTAGGGTAAAGTACACCCTAAGTATAGCATAATCATAAGATGAGAAAAGGGGTGTGGAACTAAAGAATAGAGTGATATGGACAACTGGATCTATACAAGTTGGAAGAGCAGTGATAATCAGGCGTCAGATGCAATAGATGTGAGTCAAGAGACCACATCTCACGCAAAATGAATCGGGACAACATCAACGACCCGTGGCTCATGATCTAGATATAGCTTGAGCCGATGGCCGTTCACTCGAAAGGTAACATCAGAAGACAACTTAGATATATCAATACTCCCATTGTCATGTACCTTTCTAATCAAATACGATCCCTTCCATTTGCTCTGTAGCTTCTATGGAAATAGACGAAGCCTAGCATCAAACATCCATACTCTCTGTCCTGGCTCAAACTGTTTGTGGCTGATACGAGAATCATGCCACTCTTTCACTCTCTCCTTGTAATGTAGGCTGTTTGAAAAGGCGGTATCACGAAGCTCCTCTAGGGCTGCTAACTCCACCCTCCTCTGATCTCCTACACTCTCTAGATCCAAAAGTATATCTGTAACAGCTCAAAGTGACCTATGTCTCAGCTCAACAGGTAAATGGCACATCTTGCCATAAACGAGGTGAAAGGGAGATGTACCCAAAGGAGTCTTGAAAGACGTCCTATATGCCTACAAGACTGAGTCCAAAAGCTGTGACCAATCCTTTCGGTCAAAGCGGACGACTTTCTGCAATATAGTCTTGATCTCCCTATTCGATACTTCAGCAATACCATTCGTCTGAGGGTGGTATGGAGTGGCAACTCGATGGTCTATGCTGAACTCGCTAGCAAGGGCCTTTACCTTGTCATTGACGAAATGAGACCCCCCGTCAGATATCAACACTCGAGGGACCCCGAACCGTGAAATGATATTCTTCCTCAAAAATCTGCAAACAGTCCTAGCATCTGCGGTTCAGGCAGGGATCCAAACTGGTGCAGCGGGGCGATCCAATGGCGGACAGAGGGTGAGGAAGAACACCTCCCAGACGAAGTTCCCCGGTACGCTGGAGACGATCCATTTGGCCGATGAACGATCGGAAAGGGGGGTCTTCCTCGCGATGACACTCCGCGTCGGGTGGTGGCCTCCGATGAAGCCTTCAACGGTCGGATCCTCCAACGAGGGAGGAGCAACCTGGAGCAACTTCGGCGAAGGGATGGAAGCACGACCAAGGGGGGTACTTGCTCTTATTCACCTACAAAACAAAGCTCTCGCTCGGAGGAGCACTCCGGCGGGGGTTATTGGCAAAAAGGGAAAGGGAAGCGACGTGGGTGAGCAGGGGAAGGCTCCGACGGAGGCGACGGAGGGAGCCTCACTCGATCTTGGCTCGGGTAGCCAAGATCGAGTTGATCAGATCGTGAGAGAAGGGTGACGATGAGTCGGAGATGGGATCGGTACGAGTAGGATGGACTAGCAGAGCTCCGGCTACTAGGACGGAGCGGACGGAGCTGAGATGCGAAAATCAGAAATGGACGGTGTAAATGGGTCTAACGGGTCTACCTGGCGGCTGTAGTCGACTGTGCTGGAGCTGATGAAGCTCCTGGGGTCCTTGCCTCGATGGCTCATCGGGGCCAGAGGCTCGGCTCGCTCGGTGGCGGAGCAAGGCGGCGCAAGTCACCGGATCAGTGGCTGGGGACCTTCCCTCCTCGCTACGACACTCCGCTCCGATAGCTGTCACTCTAGGGAGAGAAATGGAGCTCTTGGGAATGGAAGACGGAGGCCAAAGATGCGGCTAATGGAGGGGGAAGAAGATGTTATATACAGGTGCAGGTCTGAGAAGATGGGATCGGGCAGGGCACGGTGAAGCACGGACCCCTAGGCAGATGATCGGGCGAGGGTCTCGGATCAACGATCGTCAAATGGAGCATGGGATTTAGGCGAATGGGAGGCAGACCAGCTCGCGAAAATTCTGAGAAATCGGGTCTCGGGGCGAAGGGATCCGCGTCGAGTGGTCCAGGGGGGAGTTGACCGGGGGTCAACATCCCCCGTGGACCAATCAGAAGCCTCCATTTATTGAATATTTGAAAATTCAATTAAAATTAGTAAATGATATTATTTCGAAAAAGTTTAAACATGAAAAATGTTTATTATTTTTCAAAGTATTTTTTAGTGATTTTTATTTATTTTTTTAAAAAATAAATAACATATTTACATTATATTATTATTATATATAGGTATATACACATATGTATTTTTTATTTTTTTTAATTGTTTATTTTTGTACAATTATTTTCATTTTGTATTTTATTTATTTACAACATAAAATTTGGAATAAAAAGGTATTTTTATTTTATTTTTAAGATTTATTTACATGAGTTAAATAAATATGTTTGTATACATATGCACATGGTATATATACAAGGTGGAAAGTGATTTTTATTATTTTTATTTTATTTTTTCTGATTTTTATTTTATTTTTATAAATATGTATAACATGTGAGAAACACTAAATAATTTTATTTTGAGGAAAATAAAATTATTTATATACATAGGGTTATGTACAAGTATGATTGACCTTATCTCTCTCTACTTGGATTCTTTTGTGGTCAGGTACATGCTGAGCCCTCCCTTGGGATTAGGTCACTCAATATTTATTCTAAATATTTCCCTCTTTTTCTTGTGTTTCTTTATTCCTTTATTTTCACACAAAAACATGCTAATTATGCATATTTACATGATGCATGTGTTTTGACAACTTATGATATTTACACATATTTACAAGGTATTTTGCTTAAGTTTCTAGCTAAAATAAAGCAATAAAGAGTGGTGAATGGGGATTCATCAACAGCTACTATATATAATCGTCCCTCGTTCTATCACTTTATCCTCCAAGGAGAACTCTCTCTTATCTCCTCCGAGTCATAATTATCACAACAACAACTTGAGTGAAGGGAAGTGGAAGATTGGCTGAAGCGGTTCGTTTGGTAACAGGGTTGGGTTGGGTAGGGTTGGAGTATCTCCTATGAATAATAGTTGTTTGGAGGGTTGGAGTGTTAATTGTGATGAGATGTAACATTGATTATGCGTTATATTAACTTTATAATGATTGTAATATATTTTTTTATATTAATATTTTTTGATATAATTAAAAAACATTGTATCAAAAAAATTATAGTGTCAATACAAGTAATCTCAACTCAGGTTGGGAAGGTTCACTACAAAAAAGACGGGATTGGCGTGCACAGATTTGCGTCCACTAGGCGAGTACATGTGCTCGCTCGGCTCTAGGCGAGCACAAGAAGAGCACATGTACTCGCCCATGGGGGTCGCCGGTTTGACTTCTGAGGAGCGGCTCGATTGCCAATTTGGACGAGCACATGTGCTCGCTCACATGTGCTCGCCCACTTGAAATTTTATGCGTGGATAACTCTAGCTTCTGGGAAATTTTGGGTGGGCACATGGCGAAGACTGGGCGAGCTCTTAAGTGTGCTCTCTCAGGTCTGTAAACAGAACGTCGGGTGCCCCTTTCTTCCTCATTCTCACGCGATTCCTCCCCCAAATCACCCCTCCGGTGACCCGCCGACCCTCCTCTCCGCCACCGGCGCCCACCGTTTTCGTGTTTCAAGTAGATATACATCTACCCTTTAGTATAATCCTTCCTCCTCTCTCTCGCTTTTTAAGATTTCATTAGAAATTTGTCTTGTTTTGATAGTTTTTGGTTTCATTTTTTTGATTTTCTTGTTGGATATAGGGTATACAGCGGATGTATTTAAATGTTTTTTACATAATTAGGATAAGAGTGAATCACTATAATCTTGTTAATTCGATTGTGGTTGTCTCATTTATATGTAGAATTTTATGCCTTATAGGTGTTCGATAAAGTGACTCAACCAACATTAAGTTTAGACTTTGTAAAATATACATGATAAAATATCCATTACAACATCTAGACTAGTTAGTATTGTTAATTTTCTTAAAATGATTAAAATTACGATATAGGAATATCATGCAATGATGTTGTATATTTGTGCTTACATAATTAATATTAGGTATAGCTTTTGAATAACATTAGGTATAACTTGTGAATAACATTAGTTAGTCAATTTCATATAGTGTAGATATTAGATATGATAAACATCGTTAATATTAGTTGGACAATTTCATATCATGTGGATATGAGATATGATATACACCAATATTTCTTCTGTGATAATTTATTATCACATTAAATTCTAGTTAATGTGACCAAATATATCACATTAACTTATATTTAGGTTGATTATAAGGGTAAAATGCTAACCGCTAATTAGAATATTAAATCGCACAAAATCATTCACACGCAGTGCGTCCCTCCACACTGGGTGATGTGTGGCCCTGCACAACGGGAGGCGTGTGCAACACATTGTAGGATTTGATCACCTCTAACTGTGTTATATTTTTTTATTTTTTTCATAGCACTATTGGACTAACTTTGGGATGTTTATCACAGACAAATGGTCATGGATTTTGATGTTTGCATGTTTGAAATTCATTTTTTGTAGGTGCCTGATGAATCTCGTATTCATCACTCTAAATCTCATTTATTAAGCTCAAAACCCTTAAAATCAACAGCATTCTTGCATCTATTTTGCATAATTAGCATTCATGCATGTTTCCATAAGAATGGCATTTTAGCACAAAAATCTGCATAAAATAAGAAGCCAAAAATCCAAGCCAAAATGACCTGTAAATAAACCTAACTTCCCAGATTTTTAACACATTCATTCTAACTCCGAATAACTCAAAACCACTTCCACTGTGTACATATCACTAACAAGAATAAAGAATAAATACAAAAAAATAACTAACCCAAATAAGTGGACCAAAAACCCAAACCCTAATTTCAGGATTTTCGGACTAAAAGCCATATATCTTCCCCATCCAGTGTCTGATTTAATCCTACTCACTTTTGAACTAATGTACATTCAATTACCTTCAAAACAAGACCAAGTTCAAGTGAATCGGAGCTCATATGTGAAAGTTGGGTTTTGGGCCTCTTTTGTACATTGTATATTTTCGCGGTTTTTGACCTTGTATTTTATGTATATATTTTCTTAACCAATAAAAATCCAAAAAAATAGAATTAAGTGTCTTTTATTTATCTTTTATTTTTCCATATTTTTCTAGATTTTTATCTTGTTTACAAAATGACAAAAAAATTATAAAACCCAAAAATCAAGGTATTCTATGTACATGGGATACCCCAAAAATTCACTTTATGCAAATGATCGATTTTGGTTTTGATGTCTTCATGAAAGTTGTAGATCTCATCGAGACGAGCAATTTTCATGAAGAAAGTTTTTCGATCCGAGGTCATTTACTATTTATTTTCGATTTTACAAGATAATTATTTCCTGAATTTTCTGGTGCTGACACGTGGCAGCACCTGGTGCCGCCACGTGTCAGCCATTTTCAGCCTTTTTATAAATCGTTTTTATTAAAAAAAATACAAAAAACCGAGCACGTGCAGCGCACGTGCCTCTCCTGCACGCGCACTGCACGTGCACGTCCTCCTCTCGCCTTGTGCCGCCACGTGGCGCGACAGGCGCCCTCCGATCATGCGCGATCGGACGGCGCCTGCGCGTCGTCTTCCTCGCACCCACTTTCCCTTTTCAGCCACCCGCGATTCCCTCTGTCGCCCCGCGATTTCCGCCGCAAATCGCGGCCCTCTCTGATCTCCTCCAGATCTCGCCACCAGTCCCACCTCCGCGTATCTCCGTCAACCTTCAATCGCATCATCTTCTCGATTCATCCAAATCGCCGCGAATCCCTCGTTCTACCCTACTTCCATCTCCGGCCAAAAACCCCTCCCTTATAAAAACACCACGCCGATCCATCGTGAGAGCATCCGCCGATCCTCATCGCAACAAATCGCCTTCAGTCGTGACAGCAGCAAGGCCCTCGTCGCCGGCGTGATCCGAGGAGTCCAACTCCTCGTCGCAGCTCCGCCCCGAGCAAGCTGCTCGCTCCGGCCGCCCCCGCCGTCGAGCCGACCTCTTCAGGTATACTCTCTCCCCCCCTCTCTCTCTCTCTCCCTCTCCCTCTCTCTCTAGCCTGCTCCCTCTCCGATCAACGACGCTTCACCGACACGTCTTCGCTGAACACCGCCGTCCTCCTCGCCTCTTCGCCGACAACCGCCTTCGATTTCAGCACTGCCAAGCCCCACCGCTCGTCTTTGACATTCACCATCTCCAGCATCAGAGCTTCAGCAACTTCACCGCCTGGAGCTCCTTCGCAACTGCGAATCCGAAATCG
Source organism: Ottelia alismoides (assembly GCA_037367405.1). Lineage (NCBI taxonomy): Eukaryota > Viridiplantae > Streptophyta > Magnoliopsida > Alismatales > Hydrocharitaceae > Ottelia > Ottelia alismoides. The sequence continues at coordinate 1,438,465 of JAZKJV010001005.1, read as the reverse complement.
TCACCGCCGCTCGACATCCTCGCCACCGGCCCCTGCGCCCTCGACACCCCACGGCCGTGTGTCGGCCACCACGCCTGCTCCGCCCTTCCCCGATCGTCGACGCCGCTCCACGCCACCACCTTCATCAGCCCGAGGCCCCCCCCAGCTCCGCCTCGACGACTCCGCTCAGCCCGCTTCGGCCGAGCTTTGGCCGGAGCCAGCCATCGACCTCCGCCTCCTCCTTCGCCATCGGTCGGGCTCGAACCCCGAGGCCCCCCCGCACGCCCCTCGCACGTGCGTGGGGGAACGTCCCCAGCAAGCAACCCCCAGGGGTCACGTGCTACGCACGTGTCCCTTGGGCAATTTACAGAACCCCCCCCCCCCCGAAGGTTCTCCCATTTGCAGATCAGCCCCGCCTCTAGAGGTCACGTGCACAGCACGTGACCTACTGGAAATTTTGCAGCAATACCCCCTTCTACTATTGGTAATTACACAAAAGCCCCCCCTCTGCTTTTATATTTTATTTATTTATTTGCATCTGTACCCCTGCATTCCCATTGTGTTTTGAACATCTTATCTACATTATTTTCTTAATCCAAAAATTGCATGATGTTGGTTAATTGATCCTCTACGCTTTGACATGTTGTGGATATTTTTGTGACGGACGATTAATTAATAAATAATTGTTTTGTGAAAATTGCCGTATTTTACCCATTTTCGGCTCTGAAATTGATAAGTGACTAACCGTTGCTCTTAAAATTCTCGAAAAATCACATCTTGCAGAGTTAATTATTCTTAACATTGTGCCCAAAAAGATTTGCATTTGCATGCATATTTTGTCCTGTAAAAATCATTTTGCATCTTTTAGTATTTAATTTTTAATAGGTATTAAACCCCACGTTTTCGAGGTTTAGGATTTTTCTGAGATCCGTCACCTAGTGATAGATCTCAGATAATTTTGATTCTCGAAAATAAGTAGGTTTGATATTTATTAAAATTAAATATTAAAAATCATTTTATTTGCATTTAAAAATCCATAAAAAAATCATATTGCATCCAAAAATTCCAAAAAAATTACAGAACATCCTTTTTATTATAGTTTACATTGTGACCAAGTTTTGTATTTTTCGGACATCATTTGAACGTAATTTGTATTTTAGTCCCTAAAATAAGGCCAAATTTGCATTTTGCATCCTTTATTGCATTTAAAATTCCAAAAAAAGACCGCCTCGAAAACCGAACACGAACTTTGATAGACTTAATTCTAGGTTGTTCCTTTGCCTCCTTGTGATCGACCTTGGGACTTGCCCAAGTAAAATAAACAAAAACCACGATATTAAAAATTGAATAAATCATTTGTGGTATTTTCTTGATCGTTTCCGATTGCCGCCTACAACGCACGACACGATAAAAACAACTTATTAAACGCGGCATTCTCGGACTCGTCAGATGGCGCCGTTGCCGGGGAGGCAAACAGCTTAGATTTTTGTCTGAAAATTTTTGGTCGGTTTTCCGCATTCGGGTAGTCTGACCCCCGAATTTTTCATTGTAAATTTCATTTTCATTTTCCTGCAATTTATTTTTCAGCCTTTATTTTTTTTATATATTCTTGAGTCACTCTCTTACATTTTCTCTCTTATTTTTTGCGAGGTACCTTGTACGTGGAGCGGTTTTCAATAACTGACACAACTTCACCAAAAACCGCAATTAATTTAAGATCGAGTTGAGTCGTGAGAGAGAGTAGAGTCTAGGTTTTTAATTTCTGCACTTTTAATTTCTGCTCATTTATATCGGTGTCCGTTTGGACTCTCGCGTGTGTAGAAAGACATCTAAACTTTATTTGTGGTGTGTCGTGGCCTGTTTCACTCTCCGGAGAGGGTGGGGCCCGACTTGAGTGGCGAATATGATAGACCTGCACATACGGCTCTCAGAGCAATTTAATTTTTGATTGTGCTCGTAGGATTAAGCCACACTGTACTATTAATTGAGACGCACATAGATCGTTCAACTTAGCCAAATTTAACTCAGTTCTTTCCCGCTAATAGAACTTTCTACTTAGGTGCGGTTTTTCCATCGGTTTGCACATCATTTAGAATAACTTTTAAATTCTGTCTAGCATCCCACATGGAGATTGCGAGGATTCACTGTAAGTCTTCTAACTGAGCATTCATCATAGTTTTCCGCGTGTATCAGCTTTTCCTGAATTCCTCCCTCTTGTTTTATAACATAACTTTAAAGGAAATTGGGACTGGATGGTAGACGTGTATTTGTGCTCATCTAATTTTTCAGTGATCACATCATCAAAATCGGGACTGCTAAATATATCTGATCTCAAATAACCCATAAAATCAAGAATTTTTGCGGGAGAGTAACCCCGACTTTGGATGTTCTATTTTTCTCAGTAAGCGAGAGACGACACTTAAGGCTAGAGCCCAAATCCGAAATTTCATCTCGCTAATAAGATTGTCTTTTCACCATTTAAAATTGACAAGAAAAATTGGTCGAACTCTTACGACCTTCACTGTGTGAGTTGGTGAAAAAGAATTTTGTATTGTGTTTGATTTGATCAACATCCATCTCTTGAAATTCAAGAATGGAAAATTGTGGTAATTTCTGTTCGGACTCAGCGAACCCTTTTCTGACTACCACAAACTTTCCAATCTCAAATCCTCGGAGCCACTCTTACTCAGAACCACCTTGGGTTCAGGAACACCTTCCCCTAGAATTATCATCCTATAATCCTCTTCAATCTATTGACTCCTATTTTTCACAATCTGAAGGTGGAAAGAAGACTTCACAAAAAATGCCTCCAAAGAAGACCAATCCTGAAGATGACCAAAATGAAGATCCTATGCAAATGATTCTCGCAAGACTGGCTGCATCTGAGCAGCAGCAAAATTTGATGAGGGAACAATTGGAAAGAATGAATGCAGAGGAAGAGCCACTAATGGAGGCTGCATATAATCCCGGGCAATATAGGGTCATAAATTACTTGCAGCCACCTCAACCTGAGGTTCACCATGAACTGAAGCCACACTTCATAAATCAATTACCACAATTTCATGGTAATTCAAATGAAGAACCCTATGAATTCCTGCGTGATTTGGAGCTAATCTGTTCTAATCAGAGGCACCCACAAGTCAGCCAAGACTATATCCGTCTCACTGCATTACCTTTCGTCTTGAAGGGTAAGGCAGATTATTGGGTGAAAAATTTGGGAGTGACGATGACCACCTATGATAGGTTCAAGAACCTCTTCTTAAAAAAATTCTACCCCTTGAGTCGAACCAATCAAATGAGGACTCGCATCACTAGCTTCTCTCAGATGCCAAATGAACCACTTTGTGATGCATGGGATAGATTCAAAGATCTGCTGCAGAAATGTCCCTGCCATGACCTAGATAATAACATCTTGGTCCAATCCCTCTATTCTGGCCTTAACCACGGGATTCAGGGATTAGTCAGCGCTGCCTGTGGAGGAAACTACACATCCCGAGGAGCTGATACCGTCTGGAAGATACTGGAGCAAATGGCGGAGACTAGCCGTTCACAAATTGCTAGTAGATCTTACACTGATTCACTGAACAACTATCAAGCCAAAGGAGGGAAACAGACGGTCGCTGAAATAATAGAGGACTTGCTGCCCAACATGAACATCATCACAGACAAATTAACAGTGGTGGACCACATTAATAAAAGGGTGAACGACATCGACAACCGGCTCGCTCAATTCCCTAAACAAATGGAGGAACTCACTGAGAAGGTGTCCAAGATCGGGATGCCTACTGCTCCTACGGTCCCAAATTACCATGTGCATCATGTCCAAGAGCAACCAGGCTCTGGACAACAGCAACCATGGACTCAGGACCAATCCTACGTCCAACCTTCCCAGCAGTCATCTCCTCCGACCGAGACAGTCATAGAAGCCCCGCCTCTGACTTCGAGATAAACGGCATCTGGTACACTCAGGATAATACCCGACAGGGTAATCTGGGGGACCGTCAGCAATATCAGCGTCCACCCAACTCCTACAATGCCGCTCCACAACACAATCAGCCCTCAAGGCAGCAACAGTCACACGCCCGTCAGAACCAACCTCAACGACATCGTCAACAATATCAAGCTCCAAATAAGGCATCTCGATCATCCAAACCTCCAGAAGACCTGATTGATATCCAAAGACAAATGCTGGAGGAAATTCGCAGCTTCAGGAATGAACTGTACGACCTACGGGTAGATGTTAATCGTCTATCCCGTTGGAAGGAAGAACAAACTGCCCCAGTCACAGCCATTCCCGCCCAAGTTCAAGCTAACCCCAATAGCTTGAACAAATCTCAATCATCTCAACACAACAATCAGGTATATTACTCAGACTTTTCCACATCTGAACACGAGACCCTTTCGTTTAACAATATCAATGCCATGTCCCTCAGGAGCGGAAGGACCGTGGTCGTACCTGACCGGGCAAGGGAAGCTGACCAACATGACTCAGAAGATCAACCGGAGGATACTTCTGAGGATGAAGACGAAGGATGCCCGAGGATTTCTGCCCAAAGGAAGGGAAAAGCATCTATGGAGACTACAGAGGACCTTGAACCTCTAGTTGCTGCGAAAATACCTTTGTCACTATTTCAGCAACATGATGATCCAGAACATTATGATTCTAATAAGAACTCCAAATTCAATAAAGATGCTCTTATTTATAATTCTGGATCTCTCTCTCCTGTCTCAAATGCTTCCATTCCTTTTCCCCATGCGCTTAAGAAGGGAAGACAAAAGAAAACTATCCAGAGTAACCCTGTAATGGAAAAATTTTGTCAACAAAACATCACCGTAAAAGTGTCCTTTGATCAATATGTGGCCAGTAACCCTGCATTCCAGAAATATCTGAAAATGAAATGTACTCCTACCCGGACCCGCACAAAGAAAACAAACCAATTTGTGGAGACTCATGTTCTGACAGTGGCCACTACCAAATGCGTGAGAAACCAGCATTTACCAAGGAAGAAAAGAGATCTGGGTGCTCATTATGTGGAAAGCCGCATTGGCGGTATCGCATTCGCACGCACACTTCTTGACAATGGTTCTTCCATCAATCTTCTTCCCTTAGCCTTATATTACCGATTGGAGTTAGGACCTCTTCAGAAATCGCTATCTATACTCCAATTCGCTGACAAATCTACTAAAAGACCTAAGGAAGAAGTGAAAAATGTTATCATTATGGTTGAGGGTACGGAATACAAAGTGGACTTCACCGTCCTTGACATGGAGACCCCAAACCATTGGAAAGAGTCGCAAATCATTTTGGGAAGACCATTCTTAAGAACCGCCAAGGCTGTATTCGATTACGGCACTGGAATGATGAAATTCCGCTCCCTAGACGGAGAAGTGGATCTGGAAATGAGACAAACAAAATGGCAAAGACTCGATTCCGAATCCACCACTGAAGAGGCTGAAACATCTGAGTGTAATCTTATCAGCACTACCGGACCTTGGGACCAAATACCAGATCTTCACATGGATACCATCGCATCAGAAGACGAAACAATGCGCCATACAATGTGTGATCTTTTACCTGACAAATCTGAACACCTGGATATGTACAATCTTGACGATACCGAACTCCTTTCGGATTGGTCCATTCCATCCTCTTCGAGAAAAATCAATGAAGAGTCGGATGCGGCTTTGGCTGAATTACCACACTACTTTTACGATCCGACTCACCTTCTTTCAAGATCAGTGGCTAGCATATCACAGAATGATCCACCACCAAAAATCACTGACCCAGACTTAAAAGACATTCATCCAGATTTGATTGATGATGTAGATCTGCCAGAGCTGAAACCCCTCCCTCCCACCCTGAAGTACGCATTTCTCAATGGACCCAAAAATAAATTCCCTGTGATCATTAGCTCATCATTAACCTTGGATCAAGAATCTAAGCTTCTAGAAGTCCTTGAGCGAAATCGAAAAGCCATCGGTTGGACTGTGTCGGATCTCGTCGAAATCAACCCTGCTCTCTGCTCGCACCAAATTTATGTCGAGGATAATGCAAGGCCTTCCCGTGAATTTCAGCGAAGATTAAACCCCAATCTTCGGGAAGTGGTTAAGAAAGAGATAGAGAAATGGTGCAAAGCAGGTTTCATTTACCCCATTTCTGACTCCAAGTGGGTGGCCCCCCTTCATGTCGTCCCGAAGAAGTCGGGAATCCAGATGGTCACCAACGAGGAGGGGGTTGAGATCGCGACCCGAGTACCCACGTCGTGGCGTGTCTGTGTCGATTACAAGCGCCTGAATGCTGCGACTAAGAAAGATTACTTTCCACTGCCTTTTATTGATCAAATCTTGGAGAGACTTGCAGGGAATGCATTCTTCTGTTTTCTTGATGGGTACTCTGGATACAATCAGGTAGCTATTGCTCCCGAGGATCAGGAAAAAACCACATTTACATGTCTATTCGGTACTTACGCTTTCAAGCGCATGCCATTTGGGCTTTGTAATGCCCCAGGCACATTTCAACGGTGCATGATTGCCGTATTTGCCGAAATGGTGGGTGATTTCCTGGAAGTGTTCATGGATGACTTCTCGGTCCATGGTGATTCTTTTGATACATGTTTAGCGCACTTGGACCGAGTCCTCAAGCGATGCAGAGAAGTTAATTTGGTACTCTCCTGGGAGAAGAGTCACTTTATGGTGACTGAGGGTATCGTGTTGGGGCATGTCATCTCCAGAAAGGGAATGGAGGTCGATCCTGCCAAGGTGGATGTGATCAAGAAACTTGAGCCACCAACCAACGTCAAGTCAGTGCGGTCTTTTCTAGGGCATGTTGGATTTTATCGAAGGTTTATCCCTGATTTTTCAAAGATCGCCCACCCACTGACTGAGCTCTTGGGAAAAGACAACGAGTTTATTGTAAATCACAAGTGTCTTGAGGCCTTCGAGCTCCTGAAAAAGAAAATCTGTGAATCGCCGATATTACAAGCTCCTGACTGGTCTCTTCCCTTTGAGATCATGACTGATGCATCGGATTTTGCGGTCGGAGCTGTGCTTGGACAAAGACGGGATGGAATCTCTTATGCGATTCACTACGCGAGCAAAGTATTGGATCCTGCACAGAAAAATTATACAGTGACTGAAAAGGAAATGCTCGCGGTTTTTTGGGCCCTTGAAAAATTCCGATCATATATATTGGGCTCCAAGGTGACAATTTTCACGGATCATATGGCAATTAGATACCTCATGGATAAGAAAGATGCCAAGGCACGACTTTTGAGGTGGATTTTGTTAATCCAGGAATTTAATTTGGAGATCAAAGATAAACCTGGAATAAAGAATGTTGTTGCTGATCACCTTTCCCGAATTGAGAAAAATGATTATCCTGATACTGGACCTATTAAGGAGACTTTTCCAGACGAATCTGTTTGCTCTATTGATTCAACCCCATGGTATTCCAACATCGTGAACTATCTTGTCTCCAAGAAGGTTCCCTCTGGTTGGACAAAGAAAATGATTGAAAAACTAAAGTCGGATTCAAGAAAATACCATTGGGACGATCCTTTCCTTTTCTATGAAGGAGCGGATTGTGTCTGGAGAAGATGTATTCCTCAGGAAGAATACCAGAGTGTCCTCACACATTGTCACACTCTCGAGGCTGGAGGGCACCACTCGGGAAAAAGAACCGCACACAAGGTACTCCAATGTGGATTTTACTGGCAGACCTTATTTCGTGATGCTAATGATTTTGTACGGTCTTGCCCAATTTGTCAAAGAATGGGAGGGACCGTTGGATATAGAGACGAAATGCCCATGCAACCAATGATTTTCTGTGATGTTTTTGATGCATGGGGGATTGATTTTATGGGTCCCTTTCCCAATAGCAATGGATTTGAGTACATCTTGTTAGCGGTTGATTATTTGTCTAGATGGGTAGAGGCTATTCCGACCCGAACCGCAGACAGCAAAACCGTCTGTAAGTTTATCAAGGATAATATCATTGCAAGGTTCGGGACACCAAAAGTTTTGATCTCTGATGGAGGCAGCCACTTTGTGAACAGGGAAATGAGATCTTTGGCTAAGGAGTACAAATTTGAACATGGAATAGCCAACCCTTATCATCCTCAATCTAATGGCATGGCAGAAGTTTCTAATAGAGAAGTGAAGAGTATACTTCAAAAGTTGGTTCGTCCTGATAGGAAGGATTGGTCAAAACTGTTGGATCAAGTTCTTTGGGCCTATAGGACAGCTTATAAAACACCACTCGGCACTTCACCTTTTAGGATGATCTATGGCAAACCATGCCATCTTCCTGCAGAACTGATTCACAAATCTGAATGGGCAATCAAAAAGTTGAACTAGAGTTGTCACCTTGGGAAATTATGTCGAGACCTAAATCTGAATGAGCTAATTGAAATCCGAAACCGAGCATATGACAACAGTGTGATTTATAAGGACAAGGTCAAGAAATGGCATGATAGACACATTCGAGATAAAACCATTGTCCCTGGGCAGAAAGTATGGTTGTTTAATGCTCGATTAAAGATTTTTCATGGGAAACTGAAATCGAAATGGACGGGTCCCTATGTTGTCATTGATGTGCATACCAATGGAAGTGTGGACATTGCAGAACTCAAAGATGACGCACAACCTTTCTCAGTGAATGGACAATTACTGAAGCCATACATAGAATCATCCAAAGAACATACAGTGCAAGTTGAGGTCATCTATTTCACACAGAGCAACCCCCCCCGAAGGTTCTCCCATTTGCAGATCAGCCCCGCCTCTAGAGGTCACGTGCACAGCACGTGACCTACTGGAAATTTTGCAGCAATACCCCCTTCTACTATTGGTAATTACACAAAAGCCCCCCCTCTGCTTTTATATTTTATTTATTTATTTGCATCTGTACCCCTGCATTCCCATTGTGTTTTGAACATCTTATCTACATTATTTTCTTAATCCAAAAATTGCATGATGTTGGTTAATTGATCCTCTACGTTTTGACATGTTGTGGATATTTTTGTGACGGACGATTAATCAATAAATAATTGTTTTGTGAAAATTGCCGTATTTTACCCATTTTCGGCTCTGAAATTGATAAGTGACTAACTGTTGCTCTAAAAATTCTCGAAAAATCACATCTTGCAGAATTAATTATTCTTAACATTGTGCCCAAAAAGATTTGCATTTGCATGCATATTTTGTCCTGTAAAAATCATTTTGCATCTTTTAGTATTTAATTTTTAATAGGTATTAAACCCCACTTTTTCGAGGTTTAGGACTTTTCTGAGATCCGTCACCTAGTGATAGATCTCAGATAATTTTTATTCTCGAAAATAAGTAGGTTTGATATTTATTAAAATTAAATATTAAAAATCATTTTGTTTACATTTAAAAATCCATAAAAAAATCATATTACATCCAAAAATTCCAAAAAAATTACAGAACATCCATTTCATTATAGTTTACATTGTGACCAAGTTTTGTATTTTTCGGACATCATTTGAACGTAATTTGTATTTTAGTCCCTAAAATAAGGCCAAATTTGCATTTTGCATCCTTTATTGCATTTAAAATTCCAAAAAAAGACCGCCTCGAAAACCGAACACGAACTTTGATAGACTTAATTCTAGGTTGTTCCTTTGCCTCCTTGTGATCGACCTTGGGACTTGCCCAAGTAAAATAAACAAAAACCACGATATTAAAAATTGAATAAATCATTTGTGGTATTTTCTTGATCGTTTCCGATTGCCGCCTACAACGCACGATACGATAAAAACAACTTATTAAACGCGACATTCTCGGACTCGTCAGTGCCCATCAACTATTAGTGACCCAAGCACTGTATTAGGTACTAAATTAGGATCACACTTATCCATATCCCCGTCGTTAACCAACCAAATTTACGTAATTGCTCGGTTAATATAAATGAATAAATATTTTAAGATTATTTTATAGTTTCATTTGTAGCATGTACAAATGTATGACGTAAAGTGATCTTAAAGTATTACATTTATGTTAGCTTTCTTTAGTTCGGAGATCTCGGACTAAGGGGGTCCGCAAGGATTCAAACTTACTAAAAGGTGATCATTGTCACAAGCTCTTTATTTCTTACAGAAATTCGGTTCATAACCCCTTCCTCTTCGGTATACCAAATCAATCATAGTTTACTATCGAAATAATCACTAATATGATTATTTTGAAAGTTGATTGCGGTTGATTTATGAGGTATACGGGAGAGGTGCAGGGTTATGCTGCCGAATTTTCGTTAGAAATAAAGAAGCTTGTGATAATGATAATCTTTTAGTAAGTTTGAATTCTTATGGACGGGCTCAAGTGATAACATAATTAATACACTTCTCTTCTCATCTTTTATCTCAATAATGGGATACGTTTAGGTATCCTCACATATTTTCCTGGATTTGACATTATAAATTATTTAATTCAGGTTGATCAACATGACAAATAGATAGTGGATGTACAATCGTGTAGTATACGGACGTATAGCAGATACCTTTCAAAGAGGTGTTCAGGAATTTATACAATTTGCTTATGCACAAGGTTCCCGTATCGTGGATTCAAATGGAACTATCTTGTGTCCGTGTAAGAAATGTCGTCTAATGAGGAAGAGATGAAAAGATGAAACTCAGTTACATCTTTATAAAATGGGTTTCATGGAAGGATATCAGATTTGGTGGAGGCATGGTGAGGATTACGAGAACAGGATGAATGATGCGGAAGAAGCTGACAATAGTAATCCTTTTGCAGATATGGAAATGGACGTTGCGGGTCCAGATTTTAATTCTACTTTTTAGATGATGAAGAACCATATGGAGAGTCTGTAGAATTTTACGAGCTGTTGAAAAAAGCGGAAGAGCCATTGTGGTTGGGTTGCAAGACATATTCAAATCTTTCTAGAGTTTTGGATCTTCTATCGATGAAGATAGAGTATAATATGACTGATCGTAATTTTGATACAATACTTAAGATTATCAAAAAATATTACCAGAAGATGCAGAATTACCTGATAATTATTACAAAATAAAAAAGATGATACGGAAGATGGGTTTAGCGGAAGTTAAAATAGACTCATGCATAAATCACCATATTTTATATTACGGTGAATACCAGCATTTACAACGGTGTCCTAAATGTAATGAGTCAAGATATCAGGTAGCTAGTAAGAGTGGAACAAAAATCTCGAGAAAGATTTTGTGTTATTTCCCGTTGACTCCAAGATTGAAATGACTATATTATTGCAAAGAAACGGCGAAGTACATGACATGGTACGCGTAACATAAAGTCGATGAGTACATGGAGCTTCCATCCGAGTCTGATTGTTGGAAAGTATTGATATCAGCTTTTCCTACATTTAACGAAGAAAAGAGGAATTGTGTAATAGGTTTATGTACAAGCGAGTTTAATCCTCATGGAAGAAGTAAAGATTACTCTTGCTGGCCAGTAATGACAACACCATACAATCTACCCCCATGGTTATGTAACAAGCGGCAGTTTATGTTTCTTTCGCTGTTGGTGCTAGGACCTACACATCTGGAAAAATACATCGACGTTTATTTACGTCCTCTTATAGATGAGTTGAAAATGGACAAGCAAATTGATGTTTTAAGACGGTTATGCATCAAAATTTCCCAATTTGGTCGATTTAAAGAAGTTTTCATTTAAAGGAATGAAAAGTCATGACTGTTATGTTTTTATGGAAATATTGCTACCGTTAGTGCTCAGAAGATTATTATCAAAAAACGTTGTCGATGTTCTTTCAGATGTTAGCAGATTTTGTATACATCCGTTGTATAAATTCTCGAGGTTATATATCCTAAACCCTAAACCCTATACATCCGTTGTATAAATTCTCGAGGTTATATTTCTAATAATTACACTCATCATGAAGATGACATAGATGGAGCATTCACACTGACCCATGAACGAATAGACTTAACAGAAGAAGTCCCAATCATCGAATCAATTTGATTGGCTGATAATGAAGTTTTTTGTGTTGACTTAAAAGATGATACCGACTCCAGAAATGATGATTCAGAAAACTCAGAAAATGAAGAAATATCCTTTAATCCCACCGAAATAAATGATGAAGATTAGTTGTAAGTTTTATTACACAATTATAATCGAATTAGCTAAAATCTTTAGTAATAATTATGAAATTAAGTATTACATCATCATTACAGTCATGGCAGGTTTGGACGTGGCGGAGCTCATGGATCACATAGATCCAATTGTCCATCTTCCTCAGACACACCTTCGTCCAGTAGGCAGCCCACCCCGGATGCTGTTTTAGATTCACAGTCCGACGAGGTCCGGCGGGTCATAGCCTTCTAAGAGTCTCTTGGTTATCCTCTGCCACCCTTTTATGTAGGCGGCTATGGAGAGCCATCTACCTCAGCAGCTCCTACTGGATTCTCGGTCCCGATCCCCATACCAGCACGGCCATCGATAGGTTCTGATTCTCCTTCTTCTGGACGTCCGAGCACCTCTGTGCCTTTACCTGTTGCATTTGGATAAACTTCAGCGTCCCACCCTTTGTTGGAGGTTACGGCGGACGGGAGGTAAAATTTTAAAAAAATTATCATTAAAATTTTTCCAAATATTTAAAAATTGTATCATATTTAAAATATTTTGCAAATACAGGGATTTTTTTAATAGTATCATGGTGGCAAAGGAGATAATGATGAATACCCATTCATCACTCTTTATTCTTTTACTTTAGCTACAAAACCTTTGCCAAACACATGTAGATTTATGTAAATATCAATAATTAACAAATTGCATGCATTGTATAAAAATAAATAAATAGCATGTTTTTGTGCATAAATAAAAGAATAAAGAAACAAAAGAAAAAGAGGGAAATATTTAGAATAAATATTGAGCGACCTAATCCCAAGGGAGGGCTCAGCATGGGCCTGACCGCATAAAAACCCAAGTAGAGAGAGATAAGGAAGCTCATGTGTGTAAATATACCTATAAATAAATAAAAATATTTTCCTATAAATAAAAATAAAATGGGTGTGTGTCTATATGTAAATATTTGTAAATATTAAATTAAAATAAAAATAAGAAAAATAAAAAGAAAATAAAAATAACCTTTCTTGTATATATTCATCATGTACATAGAATCATGTATTGATTTATTTATCCCTATAAATAAATAAATTAAAATCCAATAAAAATGTATATATATTCCTTGTCCCATAATGTAAATAAATAAAATAAAAACCATAAAAATGAAAATAAAAAAAAAGGAGATAAAAATAAAAATCAACACAACCTTGTACATATACCACATATGTATATAAATAAAAGGATTTATTTCACCCTTATAAATAAATAATAAAAACAAAATAAAAATACCTTTTTATTCCTAGTTTTATTCTATAAATAAATAAAATATAAAATTGGAATAAAAATGTATAAAAATAACTAATTAAAAATAAAAAATACAATATTGTATATACCTATGTATATAATACTATATTGTAAATACCTAATTTTTATTTCAAAAAAATAAATAAAAATCACAAAAAATAGTTTATAAATAAATAAATATTTTTCATGTTTTGAGTTTTTCTTAATTCAATCATTTACTATTTTATTTTTAATTTCTAAATCTTTATGACATGGCCATTCGTGATTGGTCCACGGGGGATGTTGACCCCCCGGTCAACTCCCCCCGGACCACAGAGTTCTTGATCCGAGTTCTCGACCTGATTTCTCGATATTTTTTACAATCGATCCGACACCAAAATCCACAAATCCCGGGCTCTGTTCCTTCCTTGTAGATCCATGATCCACGCCCGGGGTGGGTTATCGGGGTCCGAGCTCCGATTAACTCGCCCGATCATCTTCAAGCCGGACCCCTAGAAATATATAGTCTCGCCTCTGGCAGCCTTGTTCTTCATCTCTGGTCTTCCCCCTCGACGCCAAGGAGCTCCTCCATGTGAACCCCTCAGGATCCGGGTACCCGTTAATCACACATTTCGCGTTCCAACATTCATTACTATCGCATTAAGTAACTGAAAGTACGGGGAAAATTTTTCGCGAATGAAATGATTTCATCTGACATTCACATCAACATTTATTATCACAAGCTCATAGAACAATTGTCACCAAAACTCATTTCATTAACTTCCATATATTTTACAACATGTACCAATTTCTGACAGTACATACAATATCCCAAAATCTTACTGAAGAGAAAGAAACATAATACATTATAAATTGAACAAAAACTGAGACAAAGTAAATCATACCGTCTAGGGTATACTTTATCTCCAGGAAGCATGTATAGCTACGGAACTGCTACTAAACTGCAGGCTGTTTGCCTGCCAAGCACGTTAGGAAAGAAGAGGCGTCAGCGGTTGCTGGTACCTCCCAAAAACTTATATAAAAAAAACAGGCATATTGCGACCAAAAGCAAGCAAGTAGAGAGGCAGGAATATTTCAAATTTCAAAGTTATTTCTACTTGCAAATATAAAAGGTTTCCAAATTTCTAGTAAGCATCTCTCATCCCAACATTTCCCACATAAGCATATTTATATTGTAACTAATTGATCATAGTAAGTATATTTCATTCTCATATTGCTTAGAGGTCATATTTGTGGATTTTGATGATGGAAAAGATGAGATGAGAAGATATAATGATTTATTAAATTCTTAAGTCTAGTGGATAGTCTGTGGTCTTGGTTCTTGTGAAACCTCACACTATGACTCTAAGACTAGGAGAATGTCGTAGGGTTGGGGTGCCTCCGTAGGCATGCGGTGTTGTATAATGCATCCTAACTAAGTTCCCAACACGTCCACTAGCTTAATGAGATTTCGAATTAGATTTAAAGTCTTTTCCATTTACTCAACTTTAATTGTAATCCCTTAAAACCTCAAGTGCAACTGTCTCAGATGTAACTCTAGATGATGTAGATATAGAAATGGATGATCTGGATGTAAAATCAATTCCTTCAAACCTCAGTACAACAGTCTCAAATGTAACTCTAGATGATGTAGATATAGATATAGATGATCTGGATGTAGAATCGCCAAGTCTGTTGGCGAAAGAAAAACTCAAGCGGTGAAGAAGCCAACAAAAGTGCTCTTCCGTCTCGCCCCCTAATTGAAAGGACGGTCCAATAGAGGGATAGGTCTACTTCCAAACTACGCCACTGAGACAGTTGAGAGGGACTTCCCGGAAAAGTCACTCTAGAAAAACAGCCCGACCGGTAACGGGCAACCGAGCTCGTACGTAAAACTGAAAAACCAGGATCCCCCGCCTAGGTATCCTAAAACAGGGTCAGCGGAACTGGTCTAAAATCGGGATCCCAACGAGGCGTAAAAACATTGCGAGCTCGCGTATAAACCGAAAGAGGACTGGGATCCTAGACCCGCGCATTAAGCGGCCGCTGCCCGAACTGGGCTTCCTTTCCTCCGCCCAGTTGAGGGTCACCGCACCCTCGCACGGTCAAGTGTAAAGGTCACCATGTCCGGCACTCAAAATTAGTTAGTTTCACCATTTCTTCACCTACTTGACCACTTGTTTAAGCAATCTACTTTACTTAGTAAACAGAGAAATGGAAAGATGTGACTCAAGAATTTATATAAAATCATCAGTACACACTTCCTGCTTAATACAATAATATCAAATACAGTCATCTCCATGTATTTTGTGCCTTCAATTAGATCTATCTTATGTTCTTCTTGGGTTTAGATCAATTATATAAAAGTCGATCACTATTGCCTTTAGTGAGGAATTCTGATACTACAGGCATATGATAAAGATGATCATTACTTTTCGTAATCAAGTTGGAAGTGCTAGGTTACTCACAGTAAGCTTGAGTCATAAATTAGGAGTTTATCTTTGCAGAGGTAAAAGGCTGTAGAGAAAACTAGGGATACTATAAATTAGAAACCTACTGGATAGATTACAAATGTTGTTAAACTAGTCTTGTATCTAGCAATAGGTGTTCTTGATTAATCACTGATATGAACTGTGGTTTAAATTTTGAATATTTTGTCCCCGGGTACCATAAAAAGAGAATTGCAATATTAAGAATATTCTTAATCTAATAAGCATGTCTTGCAAAATTCTTTCATAGTAACGAGGTGTGTAGGTTTAATAGGTTCCTTCAGAGACAATTTATAACGGAATCCAGAGAGAAATATCTTATTTATGCATGTATATTACCCACACAAAACTCCAACTGGTGGTTAATATTTGATACTCTTTGTTTGTTAAACAAAGTCTAATTTGATTAACATGGAATTCAGTACTTCCGGTTATGAAACAACTAATTTAATAATGGAGTTTGGTTATCAACAAGCTCTAGGTTGAATCTACTAAAAATCGTGCAAAGTCTAGATATAGGTTTACCACTCTTATAATGATTTCAATTTATAAAGCAACCCCGCTCCCGTCATTAAAGTTATTGAATATAAAATATACAAGCAATGATACTGCAGTTGTAACAGATGTACTGGATCTGTTTACAAGTCTAAGGCCTGCAAATGAATTTAGCATACAAAGTGAAAGAAAATAGAAACCAAACCTACAACGAAATTTAGTAGCCTTGGTATTATTAATAAGAAAATAGAAATATTTAATAAGAAAAATACTTCGTGGATCAAATACCAGAGACACGCTAGAAAGAACATGAAAAACTGTAACATGGAAAAACTTACAGATTACTAATTTAATGTCAACTAAGTATTATATGTTATATATATTAATTTGAGCAACAACAGACTATATCTAGTAAATTTCCAGATTTTAACAAACTATATTCTAACATTGATATTAATGCAACACAGACAGTGTCATTGCAATCAAACAGTATCGTTAATTCAGTAGCAGACTATGTCCTCTTCAAACTTCAAACGTTTAAAAATGTATATTTATAAATTCCAGATCAAAGAATTATTTTTAATAAAATGATAATTGATTTTATGCCATTATTCACGAGTTTATACTTTCTCAACTGAAAATAAATGAAAGGAAATTCAAAGGTCATCTCAATGTAAGAGTATTAACTTTCCTAATCCAAGCTTTGCTTCATGCAAATTTCTCTTGACGCATTAATTAGATCAAGAAAAACTCTCAAAATTTCCAAGCACGAGAGGCAACAGATCATGCAAACTGGAAGGATTTTTTTATAATTGTTATGAAATGTTTAGACTTATCATTGTTATATCTATATTTACAGATCTATAATACCCAAGAAGATGACCACATTGATCGTGAAATCAACAAGAGGGCAGTGGGTTTCTCATGCATGGCAACAAAAGAGGGTTGGGGATTTGTACAATTGATCATGTTTAATGTGCATGCATGACAGCAAATGACGGAGAAGGAAGTACCTTTTAGGGTCTCCTAATTTGAAGAGAAGATGTCTGGAATTAGTAGCAGCAATGGTTCCTACTGCATGCAGTAGCAGCTCCTTCAGGAACTGCTGGAGAAGAAAGAACAACGGCAGTGGCTTTCTTTCCAGTCGTGATTCCTGCATCGAGAGGCTCCAGTAGGCTGGAAAGGAAGCTGCTGCAGAGTCTCCTCGTCTGAGGATTCAGAGGGCCTTTTCGTTGGGGATTTTTGGGGGAAATGGGAAAAAGAAAAGAGGATGGAAGGTTGCTTCGTTTGGAAATGAGAAGGAGATATATATATAGAGAAGAAAGAGGAAGTGGGAAACCAATAATTGGACAAGTGTATAAAATAATAAGCCAAGTGGATGGGGATTTAATTGCCATCTGTTACCTGTGTAATATGTATACCGTCATCAGCAGAAATTTTATATTTATTTATTTTTTTACTGAACTCTCTTTTATTGACAAACTAAAAGTTGATCGCATATGCACCTCAAGCTTCGGATTTTGAAGCAAAATATCTTGTTTTGACCGTCTCGGAACGCCGATCAAAATGAGTATAATATTGATATACTTTCGGTCCGGTTTGAATACCCGAAATTTTCGGATACGGTTTTTGTTTAAGATTAAATTTCGTGATATTAAAATACGAAACGACCTCCGATTGACGAACGGTCGATTCCGTTGGTTTTGTTTTGTCGAATCGGTTCTAATGACGGTCTCCGTTCGTTTTGTGGTTTCCGAATTTGCGTCGCGGCTTTTCGCGGCGCGCATTACGAAGCGACCGATTTTCGCTCGATTTTGCCCGAACGACTTTTGATTCACGATCAGGTGATCGTTTTAAGTTGTTTGGTGTTGACCGACAACGTTTTTTGGTTCATTTCGGACGATTTCGGGTTGGTTAGAATATGGATGTTACAAATATAAAAACCTCAAAGGGAGTCTCGTCCTCGAGACTCGAGTTAAGGTTAATAGGTATTTTGTTTGATTCACATATGGCCATAAAAACCTCAAAGGGTTTTGAACCCATAAAAACCTCAAAGAGAAAACAAGCCATATATTTATCATGTATCTAATTACAAAAGCTTGTTTTGATTTTTACATCGCCTCTTCGATGCTACAACACCTTGACTAATGGAATCTCTTTGCTACGAATCTTCTTCACAGCACGGTTAATTATCTGCATCGGCTTCTCCTCGTATGTCAAATCAGCTCCACGTCTAGATTCTCGTAGCTGATGACATGTCGAGGGTCATTCACATATTTCCTCAAGTTGGATACATGGAAGACATCATGGATAGCTGAAAGGTGTGGAGGAAGGGCAATCTGATAGGCCACCTTCCCAACACGAGCCAGAATCTCAAAGGGTCCAACATATCGTGGCGCCAGCTTGCCACGAACACCGAATCTCTGCACTTCCTTCATGGGAGATACACGGAGGAATACCCAATCTCCAACCTATAATTGATAGGAATGTCATTAATATGAGATTAAGTTATTTATATATGAGTTATGATTGAATAGGTGATGAGGTAATACTTGGATTACCTGAAACTCTATGTTTCTCCTCCGACGATCCGCATAGCTCTTCTGGCGGCTTTGCGCTGTCAGAAGCCTCCGTCTCACAAGATCACAACTCTCGCAGTCTCCTCCAAGAGATCTACGGAGTAGAGAGCATGGTCACCTACCTCCCGCCAACTGAGAGGTGTGAGGCATCTCCGCCCGTATAGGGCTTAGAATGGTGCCATGCCAATGCTGGAGTGATAGTTGTTGTTGTACGTAAATTTTACCAAAGGCAAATGGTCCTTTCAGGACCCTTTCCACTCCAAAGTGCATGCGCGAAGTAGATCCTCAAGCGTCTGAATGGTGCGCTCACTCTGCCCGTCGTTCTGTGGATGCAGAACTCATCTTCAGCTCTGTCTGTAGTGCTGACATGAACTGATGCCAATAGTGAGATGTAAATCTCGAATCTCTGTCAGACACCACCTCTCGTGGTATACCATGAAGTCTAATGATATTCTGTACATAAAGCTTGGCCAATCTGGATGGAGTGTAAGTTGTGTTGACAGGTATGAAATGGGCTAACTTAGTCAACCTATCAACAACGACCCAAATGGAATCATGGCCTCCTGGTGTCTTCGGCAGACCTGTGACAAAATCCATAGAAATGCTCTCCCTCTTCCATTCGGGAATGGGGAGAGACTGCAGTAATCCTGATGGTCTCCTGTGTTCAGCCTTGACCATCTGACAGGTCATGCATCTGCTAACATGTAGCGCCACATCGCGCTTCATTCCATCCCACCAGAAATGTCGACGCAAATCACGGTACATCTTCGTACTGCCTGGATGGATAGATAACCGTGAACCGTGTACCTCATCGAGAATGTCTCTGTGAAGCTGCTCATCATTGGGTACAACTACCCATCCTGCCTTCCATAAATAGACTCTGCTACGACAAAATCATCAACTTCGTCCTTGACAGCGCGCATGTATCTATCTCGGATCCAAAGATCGGTCTTCTGGCCTTCTACAATACGATCCCAAAGGCTGTTGTATCGAGGAGGCACGTCGGTAGAAATAGATGTGCTTTCCTGAGGATGCCAATCAATCAAAGCGGCAAGCGTATCCCATGTATATAGTCAATTTGTCGTACCATCAGCATGCGCTCTCCTGCTGAGTGCATCAGCCACCACGTTTCCCTTACCAGGATGGTAAGAGATCGTGCAATCATAATCCTTCGACAGCTCGAGCCATCTGTGCTGTCTCATGTTTAGCTCCTTCTGATCAAAGATGTACTTCAAACTCTTGTGATCTGTGAAAATCTCGAAGTTCACCCCATAAAGATAGTGGTGCCGGATCTTCAAGGCAAAAACAACTGCCGCCAACTCCGAGTCATGTGTGGGGTAGTTCCGCTCGTGCAGTCTCAACTGTCGTGATGCGTAAGCAATCACCTATCCTCTCTGCATCAACACTGCTCCTAGACCTTCTCCAGATGCATCTGTGTAGACTGCATAGTCCTGAGTGCCTGAAGAAAGAGCAAGAATAGGAGTTGTAGTCAATCTCTCCTTCAGTGTACTGAAGGCCTGCTCGCATGAATCGCCCCAAATGAATGGGACTCCCTTCTGCGTCAATCGTGTCAGAGGGCGAACAATGCATGAAAATCCGCTGACGAAGTATCTGTAATAACCTGCTAGCCCAAGGAAGCTCCGAATCTGCGTGACAGTCTTGGGCTGCTCCCAAGACATAACTGCATCTATCTTCGTAGGATCAACTGCAATGCCTGCTCCAGAAATGACATGCCCGAGAAATGAGACCTGAGATAACCGGAACTCACACTTGCTCAACTTGGCATATAGCTTGTGCTCCCTCAATGTATTCAAAACAATCCATAGATTATTCTCATAATCCCAGTCATTTCGTGAATAGATGAGTACATCATCTATGAATACCACTACAAACTTGTCCAAGTATGGACGGAAGACACGGTTCATCATATCCATGAAAGCCGCAGGTGCATTGGTGAGACCAAACGGCATCACCACAAACTCGTAGTGTCCATAGCGCGTCCTGAAGGCTATCTTCGGAATATCCGACTCGCGAATCCTCAGCTGATGGTAGCCTCAGCGAAGATCGATCTTCGAGAAAACCGAAGATCCCTGGAGCTGATCGAATAAATCATCGATGCGCGGTAAAGGATAACGTTTCTTCACCGTTCTCTTGTTTAGCTGTCTGTAATCGATGCACAGTCTCATGGATCCATCCTTCTTCTTGACAAATAGAACCGGAGCACCCCAAGGTGAAGTGCTCGGTCTCACGAATCCCAAATCTAGCAACTCCTGCAACTGCACCTTCAGCTCCCTCAACTCGGCCGGTGCCATGCGATAAGGTGCCATAGAGATCGGCTGGTTGTCTGGTAGTAATGTGATCTCGAACTCGATCTCTCTCTTAGGAGGAAATCCTGGTAACTCATCAGGAAACACATCTGGGTATTCTGATACCACTCGGATGTCTTGTATTATCGGCTCCTGATCAGATACCTCCCGAACAAATGCAAGGTATGAAGCACAACTCTGATCAACAAGTCGCTGAGCTCGCAACACTGAAATGTATTCCATGGTGGAGTCATGTATAGTACTCTCAAAAGTAAACTCGGTAAATCTGGGATCCTGAAGACAACCGTCTTCCTAAAGCAATCAACGAGTGCATGATGAGCGGATAACCAATCCATGCCTAAAATCAAGTCGAACTCATCAAGCTGTAGGAGTAGACAATCTGCGAGCATCATGTGTCTGCCAATCAGTACGGGCAAGTGCCTGACTATCAGAGAAATGACAAACAACTGGCCACCTGGCCTCGGATGTGATATAGAGAAGAGAGAGTCTCTGAGACTCTACCTAAAGAAGCTAGTAGTCTTGAAGCAAAAAAAAGAGCGTGTCACACCAGAATCAAATAGAACATGGAAAGGTCAATAAGAGTAGTCAGTATGTGTGCTAGTAGGTTAGTCGTCTCCTAGTCTGGTCGGGATGACATGGCTTTACATGAGAACCATAACTAGTCATAGAATGTATTGTTCGCGGATAATATGACATATGCTTTTTCTCTTCTTGGGATATAATATGAAAATTAATGAAAATGGTGACATCTGTGGTGATTGAATCTGAATGTCATATTTCCCTTTTTGGACTCACGACGAGTCGGAAGACTGCTGCTATCCGAGAACTTAATACGATCGGAATTGAAAAACTGCGAATGTACGTATCGGGGTACCACTGCTCTGATACCAAACTGTGAACCCCTCAGGATCCGGGTACCCGTTAATAAAACATTCAACATTCATTACTATCGCATTAAGTAACTGAAAGTACGGGGAAAATTTTTCACGAATGAAATAATTTCATCTGACATTCACATCAACATTTATTATCACAAGCTCATAGAACAATTGTCACCAAAACTCATTTCATGAACTTCCATATATTTTACAACATGTACCAATTTCTGACAGTACATACAATATCCCAAAATCTGACTGAAGAGAAAGAAACATAATACATTATAAATTGAACAAAAACTGAGACAAAGTAAATCATACCGTCTAGGGTATACTTTATCTCCAGGAAGCATGTATAGCTACGGAACTGCTACTAAACTGCAGGTTGTTTGTCTGCCAAGCACATTAGGAAAGAAGAGGCGTCAGCGGTTGCTGGTACCTCCCAAAAACTTATATAAAAAACAGGCATTTATTGTGACCAAAAGCAAGCAAGTAGAGAGGCAGGAATATTTCAAATTTCAAAGTTATTTCTACTTGCAAATATAAAAGGTTTCCAAATTTCTAGTAAGCATCTCTCATGATTAGCCATTAACCCAACATTTCCCACATAAGCATATTTATATTGTAACTAATTGATCATAGTAAGTATATTTCATTCTCATATTGCTTAGAGGTCATATTTGTGGATTTTGATGATGGAAAAGATGAGATGAGAAGATATAATGATTTATTAAATTCTTAAGTCTAGTGGATAGTCTTGGTCTTGGTTCTTGTGAAACCTCACACTATGACTCTAAGACTAGGAGAATGTCTTAGGGTTGGGGTGCCTCCGTAGGCATGCGGTGTTGTATAATGCATCCTAACTAAGTTCCCAACACGTCCACTAGCTTAATGAGATTTCGAATTAGATTTAAAGTCTTTTCCATTTACTCAACTTTAATTGTAATCCCTTAAAACCTCAAGTGCAACTGTCTCAGATGTAACTCTAGATGATGTAGATATAGAAATGGATGATCTGGATGTAAAATCAATTCCTTCAAACCTCAGTACAACAGTCTCAAATGTAACTCTAGATGATGTAGATATAGATATAGATGATCTGGATGTAGAATCGCCAAGTCTGTTGGCGAAAGAAAAACTCAAGCGGTGAAGAAGCCAACAAAAGTGCTCTTCCGTCTCGTCCCCTAATTGAAAGGACGGTCCAATAGAGGGATAGGTCTACTTCCAAACTACGCCACTGAGACAGTTGAGAGGGACTTCTCGGAAAAGTCACTCTAGAAAAACAGCCCGACCGGTAACGGGCAACCGAGCTCGTACGTAAAACTGAAAAACCAGGATCCCCCGCCTAGGTATCCTAAAACAGGGTCAGCGGAACTGGTCTAAAATCGGGATCCCAACGAGGCGTAAAAACATTGCGAGCTCACGTATAAACCGAAAGAGGACTGGGATCCTAGACCCGCGCATTAAGCGGCCGCTGCCCGAACTAGGCTTCCTTTCCTCCGCCCAGTTGAGGGTCACCGCACCCTCGCACGGTCAAGTGTAAAGGTCACCATGTCCGGCACTCAAAATTAGTTAGTTTCACCATTTCTTCACCTACTTGACCACTTGTTTAAGCAATCTACTTTACTTAGTAAACAGAGAAATGGAAAGATGTGACTCAAGAATTTATATAAAATCATCAGTACACACTTCCTGCTTAATACAATAATATCAAATACAGTCATCTCCATGTATTTTGTGCCTTCAATTAGATCTATCTTATGTTCTTCTTGGGTTTAGATCAATTATATAAAAGTCGATCACTATTGCCTTTAGTGAGGAATTCTGATACTACAGGCATATGATAAAGATGATCATTACTTTTCGTAATCAAGTTGGAAGTGCTAGGTTACTCACAGTAAGCTTGAGTCATAAATTAGGAGTTTATCTTTGCAGAGGTAAAAGGCTGTAGAGAAAACTAGGGATACTATAAATTAGAAACCTACTGGATAGATTACAAATGTTGTTAAACTAGTCTTGTATCTAGCAATAGGTGTTCTTGATTAATCACTGATATGAACTGTGGTTTAAATTTTGAATATTTTGTCCCCGGGTACCATAAAAAGAGAATTGCAATATTAAGAATATTCTTAATCTAATAAGCATGTCTTGCAAAATTCTTTCATAGTAACGAGGTGTGTAGGTTTAATAGGTTCCTTCAGAGACAATTTATAACGGAATCCAGAGAGAAATATCTTATTTATGCATGTATATTACCCACACAAAACTCCAACTGGTGGTTAATATTTGATACTCTTTGTTTGTTAAACAAAGTCTAATTTGATTAACATGGAATTCAGTACTTCCGGTTATGAAACAACTAATTTAATAATGGAGTTTGGTTATCAACAAGCTCTAGGTTGAATCTACTAAAAATCGTGCAAAGTCTAGATATAGGTTTACCACTCTTATAATGATTTCAATTTATAAAGCAACCCCGCTCCCGTCATTAAAGTTATTGAATATAAAATATACAAGCAATGATACTGCAGTTGTAACAGATGTACTGGATCTGTTTACAAGTCTAAGGCCTGCAAATGAATTTAGCATACAAAGTGAAAGAAAATAGAAACCAAACCTACAACGAAATTTAGTAGCCTTGGTATTATTAATAAGAAAATAGAAATATTTAATAAGAAAAATACTTCGTGGATCAAATACCAGAGACACGCTAGAAAGAACATGAAAAACTGTAACATGGAAAAACTTACAGATTACTAATTTAATGTCAACTAAGTATTATATGTTATATATATTAATTTGAGCAACAACAGACTATATCTAGTAAATTTCCAGATTTTAACAAACTATATTCTAACATTGATATTAATGCAACACAGACAGTGTCATTGCAATCAAACAGTATCGTTAATTCAGTAGCAGACTATGTCCTCTTCAAACTTCAAACGTTTAAAAATGTATATTTATAAATTCCAGATCAAAGAATTATTTTTAATAAAATGATAATTGATTTTATGCCATTATTCACGAGTTTATACTTTCTCAACTGAAAATAAATGAAAGGAAATTCAAAGGTCATCTCAATGTAAGAGTATTAACTTTCCTAATCCAAGCTTTGCTTCATGCAAATTTCTCTTGACGCATTAATTAGATCAAGAAAAACTCTCAAAATTTCCAAGCACGAGAGGCAACAGATCATGCAAACTGGAAGGATTTTTCTATAATTGTTATGAAAATGTTTAGACTTATCATTGTTATATCTATATTTACAGATCTATAATACCCAAGAAGATGACCACATTGATCGTGAAATCAACAAGAGGGCGGTGGGTTTCTCATGCATGGCAACAAAAGAGGGTTGGGGATTTGTACAATTGATCATGTTTAATGTGCATGCATGACAGCAAATGACGGAGAAGGAAGTACCTTTTAGGGTCTCCTAATTTGAAGAGAAGATGTCTGGAATTAGTAGCAGCAATGGTTCCTACTGCATGCAGTAGCAGCTCCTTCAGGATCTGCTGGAGAAGAAAGAACAACGGCAGTGGCTTTCTTTCCAGTCGTGATTCCTGCATCGAGAGGCTCCAGTAGGCTGGAAAGGAAGCTGCTGCAGAGTCTCCTCGTCTGAGGATTCAGAGGGCCTTTTCGTTGGGGATTTTTGGGGGAAATGGGAAAAAGAAAAGAGGATGGAAGGTTGCTTCGTTTGGAAATGAGAAGGAGATATATATATAGAGAAGAAAGAGGAAGTGGGAAACCAATAATTGGACAAGTGTATAAAATAATAAGCCAAGTGGATGGGGATTTAATTGCCATCTGTTACCTGTGTAATATGTATACCGTCATCAGCAGAAATTTTATATTTATTTATTTTTTTACTGAACTCTCTTTTATTGACAAACTAAAAGTTGATCGCATATGCACCTCAAGCTTCGGATTTTGAAGCAAAATATCTTGTTTTGACCGTCTCGGAACGCCGATCAAAATGAGTATAATATTGATATACTTTCGGTCCGGTTTGAATACCCGAAATTTTCGGATACGGTTTTTGCTCGATTTTGCCCGAACGACTTTTGATTCATGATCAGGTGATCGTTTTAAGTTGTTTGGTGTTGACCGACAACGTTTTTTAGTTCATTTCGGACGAGTTCGGGTTGGTTAGAATATGGATGTTACAAATATAAAAACCTCAAAGGGAGTCTCGTCCTCGAGACTCGAGTTAAGGTTAATAGGTATTTTGTTTGATTCACATATGACCATAAAAATCTCAAAGGGTTTTGAACCCATAAAAACCTCAAAGAGAAAACAAGCCATATATTTATCATGTATCTAATTACAAAAGCTTGTTTTGATTTTTACATCGCCTCTTCGACGCTACAACACCTTGACTAATGGAATCTCTTTGCTATGAAGCT
The DNA here is from genome assembly GCA_037367405.1 of Ottelia alismoides. NCBI lineage: Eukaryota > Viridiplantae > Streptophyta > Magnoliopsida > Alismatales > Hydrocharitaceae > Ottelia > Ottelia alismoides. The sequence continues at coordinate 1,411,938 of JAZKJV010001005.1, read as the reverse complement.
TCTTCACAGCACGGTCAATTATCTGCATCGGCTTCTCCTCGTATGTCAAATCAGGCTCCACGTCTAGATTCTCGTAGCTGATGACATGTCGAGGGTCATTCACATATTTCCTCAAGTTGGATACATGGAAGACATCATGGATAGCTGAAAGGTGTGGAGGAAGGGCAATCTGATAGGCCACCTTCCCAACACGAGCCAGAATCTCAAAGGGTCCAACATATCGTGGCGCCAGCTTGCCACGAACACCGAATCTCTGCACTCCCTTCATGGGAGATACACGGAGGAATACCCAATCTCCAACCTATAATTGATAGGAATGTCAATAATATGAGATTAAGTTATTTATATATGAGTTATGATTGAATAGGTGATGAGGTAATACTTGGATTACCTGAAACTCTATTTTTCTCCTCCGACGATCCGCATAGCTCTTCTGGCGGCTTTGCGCTGTCAGAAGCCTCCGTCTCACAAGATCACAACTCTCGCAGTCTCCTCCAAGAGATCTACGGAGTAGAGAGCATGGTCACCTACCTCCCGCCAACTGAGAGGTGTGAGGCATCTCCGCCCGTATAGGGCTTCGAATGGTGCCATGCCAATGCTGGAGTGATAGTTGTTGTTGTACGTAAATTCCACCAAAGGCAAATGGTCCTTCCAGTTATGGTCTGAATAAAATTCCAGAATCCCAACTTCCCAGACCCGTATCTCACAAACGACAACTCCAAATGCAGCATACTCACCTTTAATTGTATATAGAAGAAAATAAGCTATTTAATGGCGGTGGTTTCGCATTTGGCGGAGCTACGGTTTGAAAGTTGAGTTTTGGACCCTCATTGTATATTTGTACATATTAAAATATTCAATTTATTATTTATTTATTATTTTTATAATTTTATATTTTTATAATGTTGTAAATATTACTTATAATAATTGTGAACATTAAAATCAGAATAGAAACTTAAATAAATCACAAATAAAAATACTGGTATATATTTGATACATAGGTATTATACATATACTTACACCTATACAAAACACTTTTTTTATTTTATTAACTATACAAAATAAATCAAAAAAATAAAATAAAAATATGTTTGTGTATATAAAAGTGTATTATAATTTTAGAAAATAAGAAATGAAATTAATAAAAATAAAATACACAAAATAAAAATAAAATACTAAAATACATAGATAATATACCTATAAAGGGGTATAAAGGTAACTTGTAAAAATACAAGTCATAAAAACAATTAAAATCTATAATAAAATACTACATAAAATAACGAATATTTTTTATTTAATAACTATAATTTAATTCGGCCATTTAATATTTTAAAATGAATTAATAATAGAATTCTCCAGGGTTTTTCCTGGTTGGTCCACGTGGACCAACCAGGTGCAAACCCTAGTTGACCCCGGTCAACTAGGTGCCCTATCCCATGTGCCTCCGTCAGAGCCTCGTTTTCTCCCCGCATTCGCGGATTTTTCGAGGCATAAACTTGCATCTTTTTGCGATACTTTCTTCTGCAAATTTCTCCACCTACCATCCATCTTGCTCGCCATGTGATTGCATCGGGCTATGAATCACTGTGGCGAAAGATTTCTCTTGGTCTTTGGACCCCTGCAACTCAGGGTCAAACTAAATAAGAGGAACCCCCAACCTTGCGATTCGATTTTGAACACCCTTCGGTCCACCCCTCGCGCCTCTTTCGTGCTCCAGAGCTACCTGGAGGTGACAGCACCATCGTGGGCTCTTCAGCCAAGGCTCCCGAGGTCGGAGGTGCTTCCCCTACCTCCCGCGAAGTCGCCGGTCGAGGTTTGCTCCTCCCTCTGGCTCCGGCCATTGAGGGCTTCCCCCCGCCTTTTTATTCAGTCCATTAGCTTCCTGTTAACCTTAGCTTCGAAAACCCCAAAAAGATTTGAAGTTCAATCGACTAAGTCGCCGAATCAAGCACCTTAGCCGGAGCGCACCTCCGGCCGTGCATCTCCATCTCGATCTGAGCATCCCCGAGTACATCCAAGGGTCCAGGCAGTTTTCCCTGGACTCCTTGACCATTTCTGCAGGTCGACGCGAACGTGAAAGTGCCTGGAGGCGAGTTTTGCAGCTCGCCGGAGCAGACGCAGCTCCCCAGCTCCGCCCGCTGCCCGAGAGCACCACGGGCACCCCCGTGGCTTTTTGACGCCCCCAGGAGATAGAAGACGATCCCAGGACGCTCCTTGTCTATTTTGAGGACCTATCGTCGCCGGAGGAAGGAGATTGAGGACGGAGAAGCTCGCCTTCGCCGGCGCTCTTCCCTGTTCTTGCAACCAACCTCTCAGCCGTTGGATCGAGGAGGAGTCCCAGATCGAGCAGCTACCGTTGGATCTCCACCAGCTTCGACCGTTGATCATCGCTGGAGATCTGATCGTCGCCGCTCATCCGCGAAGCGTCATCAGCCGTCCACAACGCGCCACGTGTCTAAGTGACCCATCATCCGCCGTTGGATCGCGCACAAGAGGGTATTTTGCAACTCACCCCTCGTGTCTTTTTGTATTTAAGTTTCAATATTTAAACTTTCGTCTGAAGCGTTAAAATTTTGTAATATTTGCATGTGAACCCGTGCCTTTATTTTATTCGCACTTCGGTCCTTCGCCACGTCACCTCACGTGCCTGTGCGCATGAGGGGGTGGGCATTTTGTAGGGGCACCCTTGCTTCTTTTGATATTAGCGTTTAGTCCGTGAATTATTTTAATCAGTTATAATTTTTGTGAGATAATTGCAGTTAGCCCCCTGGATGTTTGCGAAATTGCATAAATACCCCTGCCAGACCTGTTTATTGATTGGATGCTTGTTGTAATTATTTGAACTATCATTTTAAGTCCAAAAATTCTACAAAAATAGGGTTTAGCTCCTGTTAACTTGTACTTTGACGCTATAACTTTAGTTTTTGATTTTATTTTATTTTCACATTTATTAAAAATCAAAAACATGCTCTTTGTTTACTGTCTAGCTTAGAAACTTCGAAAAATTCCAAAAAAATTACCTAGTGTCTATTTTATCATTCTTTAGGGTCAATCCAAAAATCACTAAAAATCTCAAAAGAAAAACACTAAAAATTTAAAAACACTCAAAAACTTAAAAAAATATATAAAATCAAAGGAAAATCCAAAAATCACAAACTCTGTTCCTGTTTGTTCTATTTTTCATTATCTTTATTTGAAAAATAGTGTGAAAAATTTTGATTGCTGTTTGTTATTTTTAACTGCCATTTCATTCACAGCTAGCACTCATTTATACTGTTTTGCTCTATTTCAGTATTTAAAAAATACCAAAAACACTTGAAAAATACCCAAAAATCACAAAAACAGTAGAAAAATCCTAAAAGTATCAAAAACAATTTATTTCTGAATTTTTTGGATATTTTTGCACATTTTTATAAATATTTCATCTTGTCTTTTATTACATTGCTTTTAAATTCCACTATTAAAAAAATATAAAATATAAAATGTAAAAATCAGAAAATTAAAAATCAAAATATAAAATTAAAAATTGAATAAAAAAATTTAAAAATTAAAAACCCACAAAAACATCTTTGCTTGCTTGCTTAGTGTAGACATCACACACATTCACTCACGCACATTTGTTTGAATTACCCTGTTTGCTCCCTGTGTTCGAACTCTCTGCATACTTGTCACTATACACCATTTGTGCAGATTTAAAAATAAATTTTAACTCCACATTATTTCTAATTTATTGATCTTTAGTGTGGGTTAATTGTTGATTAAATTCAGATTTTGATTGGTCGACACTTCGACTGTGTTCCTGCCTTGTGTGGAACACAAGACCGATCGATTTCCGAGATTATCAAATGGCGCCGTTGCCGGGGAGCAACAACGAGTAGTTCACATTTTGTTTGATTGTGTGATTGTTTACCATAGATTTATTTTCCATCTCTTACATTTTTGATATATCTTGTTGAGATGTTCTGACCACTTTTCTCTTAACTTCTTGTGAGGGACCGCGGAGCGAGGCGGATCGCATAGGTGACCCGGAGCATCCTTGGGAAGCGGAGTCGGCTATTCTTTAGCCAAGCCGGCAGGAGAGAGCAGGAGGATTGAGAGAGAGTGATTAGATTAGTTGCACTTTATTTCTGTGAGAGAGTGACTTATTAATTTGTAATAATACAGGTACACTTGGACTTTTGGACACTACCAGGCCTAATTTCCGGGTGTTTGTTCACTCGGGGGCTCACCGCGGTTTTTATCGTGTTTTGCCGCTGTCATTTGCCGGTTTTGATTTCATTTTCACTTTCTTTGTGGATTGAGCCCTTAGATCTAGGTCTGCTTGATCGATTAAATTAGGTCCAAACACACTAACAACCTTTGCATGTACCTATAGCTCGTATTTGGACTTAGTTAAAAATTAAACAGTTAGCCCCCTTTCTTAGATCTGCCGCGCCGCGAGCCCTCTCCATCAAGCGCTACTCCTGAACTCGATGTGTCGAGAAGAGGAGGGGAAGGTCTAGACCGGACTCTTAGGATCGACGATAGGTGGTTGACTTGTGGTTCTTCACGCTAGCAGTTGCCTATCTTAGGACGATTTCCGCATTGCATATCGGCATATAGACTAGGTTTATAAAATTCTGCTTTGCATCCCGCATGGAGAGAGCTGGGATTCGTTGTAAGTCTTCTTACTTTGCATCCATCATTTAGGCACAAAGGTGAGATTTCCATCTTTGTGATGACTTGCACAGCTTTTCCGACTCTATTCTCCCTCTGTTTTTGAACAAAGTAGGATCAAGAAAACACAAAAATCGTTAGGCGCTTGTTTGAATCTACTCAAAAGAAGTGATAACACCAAAAAAATTAAAAAAAGGGACTGCTAAGAAAACCTTGACCAAAAATAAAATTGGTAATTGGATTCATTGATTGGGGAGAGTAACACCCTCACTTGTTTTCAGGTTGCATGGGAAGGTCTCCTTCCAAGTGAGGTGAGCGTTTCGTAAGGATTAGAGCCAAAATCTCAGCTTGTGGCTGCCTTGTGTATCGCCTGGATTACCGAAGTATTGGTGCTTCTATCGTACGTGGACGAGTAGGGCTTGGTCAACATTGGTGACTCTCTATTGTGTAGAGCATCGACCTTGTCCGAAGTATCGAGCCTAGGCCACGCCTTCACGGGGGTGTCTGTCTCATCGTCTCGCGTCCGAGTAGGTTCTTACACGCTCACGGGTGATTCCGTTGCGAGCGAGTTCCGAAGTATCGGTTTCGCCTATTGGCTTCCTCTCTTATTCTTTGGCTGAGTAGGGATCCAGGAAGGGTTACAAGGACCTCAAAAAGTGCAAGCTACATGTTACACAGGAGGAGGACAAGTACGGGATACTCTTCCGGCAGTACTCTCTCTCCTTTAGGCGTAGCGCTCTAAGGACTCGTGAAAAGATTAATTCTTGAATACAAGCTAAAACCGAAAAGATAAAAGTCGAACCTTCACGGCTTCATGTGTTGAGTTGGTGAATTCACCCCTGTCTTGCTTTTGATTGCTACTTTTATCTAAGGTCAAGATCAAAAACACAGCACAATTGTGCGCAATTTTGCTTCTCATTTCTTCCTTCTTCTTCTTGCATTTTCCCTGCTCTTCCCGAATAATCAAGATGATGGGACGGAGATCTCTTAGGCCGACTTTGTCGGCACCGCTATCCAGCACTCCTCCTCATTCATCTAGGAATACCTCGGAGAGTCCGCTCTCCGAGCCTGAGTTCACATCCACCCTGTTCCCCCTCGACCACCCTTCCCATTCTCCTTCTCTCAGTCCAATTGTTTCAGACTATAGTGCATCACAGAGTTCGGCTCATTCAACAGCACCTGAGATGGCCTCTTTTGCTTTTTCAGAAAATCCAGTGATGGCAGACAGAGGCGAGCACCCAGATGACCATGATCACCCACCATTCATAATTGATCAGGTGGCCATCAACAACTCCTTGTTAGCGTCCCTGGAGACCATGCAGAGACAGATTCGTGACCAGGGAACGTTCATGGGTGATCTGATGAGAGAGATAGCACAGATGAGAGAGAACCGACCTGGGGGCGGTGAAGGAGGAGGAGGAGGAGGAGGAGGACCAGATGCAGGAGGAGGCGATCCAGACGCTGAGCGACCGCCACAGACCATCATGAGGGAGTTGCACAACCCAGCTGCATCCCTTACTCATCGTTGGATCAGACTCCCGCCAATTCACGGAGATTTCGAGCTTCGGCCCCACACTATCCAGCTTCTTCCCAAGTTCCATGGGATGCCGACTGAAGAGCCGCACCTTCACCTCCAGGAATTCGAGATGATTTGCAGCACTATCCATGATCGGTTGATGACCGAGGACACTATAAAGATGATAGCCTTTCCATTCTCTTTGGTTGATAGAGCGGCATATTGGCTCAAACACCTTGGGCGATTCGTCGACACATGGGCAGATCTTCGGACCGCGTACTTGAAGAAGTATTACCCTCTCGGTCGGACCAACGCAGCTCGAGCCATGATTAGTAACTTCGTCATGATCCCAAATGAACAGTTCCATGAAGCCTGGGATCGATTCAGAGAGCTCATCGACCAGTGTCCACATCACGACATCTTCAAGCCCAATCTCGTGCAGAGTTTCTTCTGTGGGCTGACACCGGAGCTGCAGGGGCTAGTGAACGCCTCTTGCGGTGGGTCTTATTCTCCAAGGGAGAAGACGACGTCTGGGCCATCTACGAAGGCATGGTAAAAAACTCTACTGTGATGGCCCAAGCCCGAGTCTACACTCAGTAGAAGCCCCCGCAAGGAGCGGGATCATTTCAGAGGATCGCCCGCATCGATGCCGATCCCAACACAGTTTCAGCTGCCGCAGCCCAAGCTGAATCAGCCGCAGCCGACATGGGCATCATTAGTGAGAAGTTGGACCGCCTCGAGATCCTCGAGAAGAAACAGATGCAAGGCATGACCCAGATGGACCAGATTGCTAAGACCATGAGTGATCTAAAGACGCAGATCTTGTGCATTCAGGAGGCACAAACTCAGTCACAACAGCCTCCCAGATCACGTGCTGATCCAACTAGCAGCAATTCCAACCAAGCATCTACCTCATACCGCCAGGTGAATCACATTCAGGAAGAGCCGGTTCCCTTGCTGCAGTACTATCCATCTCAACTGCCATCTACGGATACGCAGATGGTGGTTTATCAGCCGGAGCAGCCACTGGTCGTTCTTCCTCCACCCTCCTTTGAGCAGGAACCATTGATGGAAGTCAATGGGATTTGGTACGACCGGTACCCTCAACCCGGGATTCGTCGTGATCACCCAGGATTCTGTTGGGGCAACGGTAACTCTTCTTCCCAGCAGCAGATTCCTGCTCAAGGACATCAGAACAGCCAGCTACAGCAACACCAGCAGCCCCAGTATGCCCAGCAGCAGCAATACCAGAGAGACCCTCGTCCTGCCTATCAGGGACAACAGTAGAGGCAGCGACAACAGCCTCAGCAGTCTTATTCCCATCACCCACAGTATCAACCACAGCAGCAGCAGCAGCCCCATTTCCAGCAGGAACAACCATCCGGTTCTCAGGGTCCCGCTTTTGAGAACCCAGCTCTCAATGATCTTACCCGCTTGCTCTCCGAACAGCGAGCATCCTTCAGGTAAGAAATGGATGAATTCCGGCAGGAGGTGAGGGAGATTATAAAAGGGAAGGCCGTCATACCCGCTCAGATTGAACCTAACCCAAACAATCTGAAAAGAAAGTCTGAGCAGGTAGAGTTTACAGAGGATACCTCTCCTAGTGAGTATTTGAGTGACATGTCTTATTCCTATCATGATGCTGATTTTGTTACTACTAGGAGCGGTAGGATGCCAGCCGGCAGCGCCTCTTCTGAGCGACAACCAGATGCAGGATCAGGAGCGCCAGAGGAGCAGAGGAGCGGTGCTGAAGCCGCTCTTGATGATGTTGACTGTGGTGCTGATGCCACCCATGATGGATTCCAGGACGACGGTGCTGATGCCGTCGTGATACCAGTTGCAGACGGTGGTGTTGATACCACCATTTTGGATGATGACCCAGATTGCGGTGTTGATGCCGTGAAGACCGGTGCTAGTGGTGGTGCTGAGGCCACCACATCTACTTTTGTTGAACCACCATCTGTGATGTTGCCACATTTTGTACCCAAGGACTGTGGGAACAAAAAGGAAAACAAAAATATGAATAAAGGAAAGGTTTCTGTTCAAATTGCGGATCCATATGTGGTGAATGATGATTATTGTATGGATTCTCCTTCTTCATAGGCACAGGGACTGAGTCCTAGTCCTCCATCTGAGGAGGCCCCTACCATCCCCTTCCCTGAGGCGCTCCGCCGTGCGAAGGGGAATACAAAAGAAAATCCTAAAAAAGATCAGCAGGTAGAGTTCGGCAACCAAATGATTGATAGATTTCACATTCAGCTGACTCTACGAGAAGCATTTGAGCATATCCCCTTCTTCAAAAAGAACTTGAAAGAGACAACTACTGTCCGAAGGAAGAAGAGGCACAGAGATCAAATCCATATGCTCACTCATGACACTTGTTGTGCCATTCAGAACACATTGCCAGCCAAGCGACCCAATACAGGAGCTTCCTATGTCAGATGCGAGATCCAGGAGCAGCGGTTCGATCGTACTCTATTAGACAGCGGGTCTTCGATCAACCTCCTTCCGACAGCCTTACTCAAGCGATTCGAGTTTGGCCCTCTTCTTCGAAGCAGAACAGTCCTTCAGTTTGCTGACAGGTCGATTAAGAGGCCGAAGGGGTTGTTGAAGGACGTGGTCGTTACCATTCAGGGCCTGAAATTCCCCGTGGACTTTGTTGTATTGGACATAGAGATCCCTGAGTCGGTAACTGATGCCCCCATCATACTTGGACGCCCATTCTTGGCCACTGCCAAGGCGGTATCCGACCATGACAGTGGGACGGTATGTTTTCGCGTAGAGGGCGAAAGCATACAAATAGATACGATCGACCAGACCAGAGCCAGAGAGTTGGCATGCTCAGAGCAATCCAGCGAAGCCGAGCAGATGACAGAGGAGGAGCTAGACATCCACCAGGTTTGTGATTTCGAGATGACTGATGATGAATCCAACTGGAAAGATCCCGTAGCATCGACCCTCGCCTTGCCTACAGATTCACTATATCTCAAGCTCATGGCAATCGAGAGCCGGGAGAGCATATCCCTGGATGAGGATACACATGAGGCTGACAGTGTTGTGACAAGTGGTGCTGATGATTTTCATTCTTGTCATCTTCTTCTGATCCCTCGGATTCAGACATTGACTGGGATGATTTCAATGATTATTTACCTTGTCTGATTCCTTCCGAGCTGACAACCATGACAGAGTGCGAGCCAGTGCAGTTTATAGATGATTCAGCAGGCCGCCCTTCGTCAGAAATTCATGCAGAGCGAGAGTTCTCCCCTGCAGACCTGGTAGCATTTACACGGACATATCAGAAGCCAGATCTGCCACCTACCAGTTGTCCAGAACGGAAACCTCTGCCGCAGTCGATGACATACAGATTCCTTGCGGGTGAGCCAGAAATGTACCCAATCATTATCTCAGCAGATTTGACTGGAGAACAAGAATCTCGTCTGATGGAGGTTCTTGAAAGAAACCGCAAGGCAATCGGTTGGAGTATAGCTGATCTCCAGGGGCTGAGCCCAAATCTTTGCTCTCACCACATCTATCTTGAGGATAACGCTAAGCCGTCGCGTGAGTTCCAACGACGGCTGAACCCGAATCTTCGAGACGTAGTCATGAAAGAAATTTCAAGGTGGTGGAGCGCCAATTTCATCTATCCAATCTCCGACTCCAAATGGGTAAGTCCGCTACATGTGGTACCCAAGAAGACGGGTATCACTACAGTTGTCAATGAGTCTGGAGAGGAGATCGCTACCAGAGTGCCCACTTCTTGGAGGGTCTGTGTGGACTACAGACGATTGAATGAGGCCACCAAGAAGGATCACTTCCCGCTACCATTCATTGATCAGATTATCGAGCGGTTAGCTGGGAAGAGTCATTATTGTTTCCTTGACGGGTACTCTGGATACAATCAAGTGGCCATTGCGCCTGAAGACCAGAAGAAAACGACATTCACCTGTCTGTTTGGGACGTATGCTTTCAGACGGATGCCCTTTGGTCTATGTAACGCTCCGGCGACATTCCAAAGGTGCATGTTGTCCATCTTCTCGGACATGGTGGGTGACTGTTTAGAGGTCTTCATGGATGACTTCTCGGTCTATGGCGACGGGTTCGATGCTTGCCTTGACTTCCTAGACCGTGTGCTCAAGCGCTGCATTGAGGTCAACCTTGTTTTATCCTGGGAGAAGAGTCATTTCATGATGACTCAGGGAACGGTCCTTGGTCATATCGTCTCCAACAGGGGCATGGAGGTCGATCCGGCCAAGCTGGATATCATCAGAAAACTCAATCCGTCGTCCAACCTGCGTCAGTTACGGTCTTTTCTGGGGCATGTCGGTTTCTACCGACGGTTCATTCAGGACTTCAGTCGAATTGCCCGACTGCTCACTGACTTGCTGACGAAAGACACCGAGTTTATTGTCAATGATAAGTGTCTTGAATCTTTTGAAACTCTCAAGAATATGGTTGTTTCAGCTCCTCTCCTTCAGCCACCCGATTGGTCTCTCCCATTCGAGATCATGACGGATGCTTCAGATTTTGCCGTTGGGGCTGTGCTTGGACAGAGGAGGGATGGATTACCGTTTGCCATTCACTACGCCAGCCGGACTTTGGATGCCACGCAGCGGAATTACACTGTGACTGAGAAAGAGATGCTGGCCGTAGTCTTCGCTCTTGATAAGTATCGATCTTACATTCTTGGATCTAGAGTAACCATCTACACTGATCACACCGCCATCCGATACCTAATGTCTAAGAAGGATGCCAAAGCACGTCTCACCAGATGGATCCTTCTACTCCAGGAATTTGATATTGAGATTAAGGACAAGCCTGGAGTCAAGAATGTGGTGGCGGATCATCTCTCCAGATTGGAGAATCTTGAGGAATCTGAGCCCAGTGCACTTATCACAGAGACATTTCCAGATGAGGCGATCCTGGCTATCACCTCGCTCCTGTGGTATGCTGACATTGTGAACTATCTTGTAGCCAAGACGGTTCCACAAGGTTGGCCCAGGCAGAAACTCGAGACCTTCCTGGCGAAGGCCAAGTTTTATCATTGGGAGGATCCCGTCCTTTATCATGAAGGAGGGGACAGTATCTGGAGGAGGTGCATTCCTCAAGAAGAGCATCATAGCGTCCTCACATACTGCCACAAGCTTGAGGCAGGAGGACATCATTCTGGGAAAAGAACAGCACAGAAGGTGCTTCAATCCGGCCTATGGTGGCCTACTCTCTTCAAGGATTCTGATGAGTTCGTGAAGAGATGTACTGACTATCAGAAAATGGGAACCTGCGGACAGAGAGACATGATGCCCATGCAACCCATTCACTTTTGTGAGGTTTTTGATGCATGGGGGATTGATTTCATGGGCCCATTTCCTAAGAGTCAGGGATTCGAGCATATTTTGCTCGCTGTGGATTATGTCAGCCGATGGGTTGAGGCCATCCCCGCCCGAGCCGCAGATGCTAAAACCGTTTGCAAATTTTTGAGGAAAAATATCATTTCACGGTTCGGTTTACCTAGAGTCTTGATTTCAGACGGGGGGTCTCACTTCATCAATGACAAAGTCAGGGCCCTTGCAGACGATTTCGGCATCGACCATCGGGTTGCCACTCCTTATCACCCTCAGACTAATGGTCTTGCCGAAGTATCGAATCGGGAGATAAAGACTATCTTGCAGAAAGTTGTCCGCCCAGACCGAAAGGATTGGTCACAGCTTTTGGACTCGTTCTTGTGGGCCTATCGAACTTCTTTCAAGAATCCATTGGGGACATCTCCCTTTCGTCTCGTCTATGGCAAGCCGTGCCATCTGCTAGTGGAGATCAAGCACAAATCTTTTTGGGCAGTCACTGAGTTGCTTTTGGATCCCGAGAGTATAGGAGACCAGAGAAGAGCAGAATTGGCAGCCCTGGAAGAACTGAGAGACACAGCCTTTTCGAACAACCTACAGTATAAAGAGAAAGTGAAGACATGGCACGATTCGCATATCAGCCATAAACAGTTTGAGCCAGATCAAAGAGTATGGTTGTTTGATTCCAGGATGAAATTATTCCCAGGGAAGTTGCAGAGCAAGTGGAAAGGTCCTTATGTGGTCAGGAAGGTACATGACAATGGTAGCATCGACATATCCGAACCGTCATCTTCCTCTACCTTCCGCGTCAATGGTCAACGCCTGAAACTATATCTTGATCATGATCTGCCGACCATTGATGTTGCCCCCATTCTTCTGGTATGAGATGTGTCCTTTGACTCTCATCATCTGCATCTCATACATGGTAATCAAGTCCATCTTCTGCTGCACAGATCCATCTGTTCATATCACGATTTCCTCTGTTGATGCATTTTCTTCTTTTCTTCTTTTCTTCTTTTCCATTTCTATCTTCTTTATCTATCAAAAAGGTGCCATCCTTGTAGACAGTTTTCCATACTTAGGACGTACTTTGTCCTAAGTATAGGGGGGTGTGCACCCCGAGTATTTCCATTCTTTGATCCTCTCCGTTGTCTCCTCTTCTTGTCTATACTTAGGGATATCTTACCCTAAGTATAGGGGGAGACAATCTGAGTACGATCTGTTCATTCCCACCCTTGACCCTCCCTGCGTTGTGTACAATCTGCTATACTTAGGATTATTTGATCCTAAGTATAGGGGGGACGGTCAACTTCTCATTCATTGATTCATTCATTTATTTCTTTATTCTTTAGGCTTGTCTATACTTAGTACGAGTTATGTCTTCTCTTTTCTCTCCGATCTATGAGGACATAGCTCAAGCTAAGTATAGGGGGGTTGTATATACTACGTATATACTTTATCCATAACTCGTACTTTCGTATTTTCCTAATAATATGGCTAAGAATAATTCTTCAAAATTCATTAAAATTCCTTAATAAAAAGGTGTATCATTCCTCAAATTCTTTTTGTAATTACTGATTAATAAATCAGGTGAAAATGTTTTTTGCAAAATGTTTGAAAAATAGTTGGAAAATCTTTGTGAACATCTATTGAAAACTATTTGAAAATGTTTTGTTACAAGTTTTCAACCTGTGTAAAAATGTGTGGTTTGTAAAATTTCTTTTCTTTGTGTGAAATAAAATATTTGAAAAATGATTTGCAAATGGTTTGAAAAATGGTTGCAAAAATATTTTAAAAAATCTATATATACTGTTTGGAAAACCTTTGCAAAATGATTTTCAAATGTGTGTACATGTTTGTAAAAATGTTTGTAAAAATTATTTTGGACAATGGTTTTCAAAATTGTGTGAAAAAGCTTGTGTCAAATAAGTTTGAGGAATATTTACATCACACCAAAATCCACTATATATATGTGTGTATAAAATTGACCGCTTACCCTGTAAATTCTTAAAATCCACTTCTTGTAAATATAAGAAGCACTCCCGTGTATATATTTTTAACCTAGTTTTCAGCCAAAACTTTTTCTTTTCAAAAATCCCAAAAACATTTGCAAAATTTAAAAAAAACATTTGAAAAATCTTTTTGAAAAATACAAAAAAATGCATCTGCATGCATCATCATTATCTTTTCAAAAATCCATAAAAAGTTCAAAATCTTTGAAAATTGCATCACAAAAATATTTTCTGCATAGCATTGCATGGCATGAGCATTTTTCGGATTGAGTTTGATAGTTGAACAAGTCTAAGTAAAATTCGGAGATTGGAGCTTGATTGGACCTTAAAATCTACCTAATAACAGGAACTTTATAGGAACTGGGTTTGAGGTACTTCAGGTCTAGTTGACTTCATTCTTTGAGGATCACGGGATTTGGTTCAATGGATTCTTGACTGCATAAGTAGAGTATTTCATAGCACACGCACGACTCTTGTTGATAATGACCTAACTTGGACACCTGCACCTTTCACATAGCTCTCCACAGATGAGGTGGTGAGGAGGCAGTTTCCTTTGGCTTGGGGTAGCATATGAGGGTAGTACTTCTAGGCGGAACCTCTCTTCTTCTTCTAGTGAAGGAAGTGCACCTCAACTTGGTCTAGTGGTGATGAAGGCTAAAGACAGAAGCCGTGGGTTGCAATAAAGCTTCAAAAGAGGGATAGTCTACTGGATCAAGAAGAAAATTTCTTGTATATGCTGCACCATGTAGATATGTTGTACAGATGCATTTGAAAAAAAAAAGAAAGAAAAAAGAACTCCAAAAAAAGTGGTGGGTCGGATTGAAAATTTAATAACCCCACCGGAGTGTATATAGTCCAATAAAGCAAAAGCTTATGGTATCCATGTTACATCTCATGAAGCTTGCAGCGAGAGACTTAGCTACACTGGTTGAGCTCCCAAAAGTCTATACTTCTTCCCCCTCTTCTTGAGCCGGTTGCACTTGAACTTAGAAGGGAATACCCCGCTTCTCGAGGAAAGAGTCGCTAGACTGAGGCATTAGAGTTACCAGGTTGGGGGAGGTTGTTTCCTTGTTACTTCTGAGGTGGGGAGCTACATATCACTCACACTGTACGAGTCAGACTCATAGTCGTAAGAGTTTGCGTATGAGTTGAAGTATTTCTGACCTGGCTATTGAGGAGACTTGGACAGAGTTTTGGGATTCTCAAGGACTGTTGGATTCCAAATTTGGTTCTCATTAAGGTTCCGACCGCATTAAAATTCCCAAGGTCCGACTTAAGCTCCAAACTTTGATTTTGTGAAGACAAGTTTGATGATTGAACTAAATCCAAGTTCTTCTTTTTCTTTTCTTTCTTTTTCTTTTTGCACTTATTGCATAAGTGTTTGCTAGGGACTAGCAAAGGTAAAGTATAGGGGGATGATGAATCCACATTTCATCATCTTTATTCTATCATTTTGGCACCAAAAACCCTAGCAAATGCCTGTAAATAGCATTAAAATCATCATCTTAGCATTCATGCATGTGCATAATATTAGTGTATAAAATACTGTAATTAAAGCCAAAATTATAGAATAAATAAAGAAAAGAAAAAGAATAAAATATTGTAAATATTTTATGACCCAAAACCCCCGAGACCTAGGCATCTTGATGAATAGGTCGACAAGGAATAAAGTAGGGGGAGATAAGGGCAAAGTACAGATAAAATACCTATACCTTGTATTCATTCTTTATTCATTTTGGGACCTATTTTTGGTTTCACTTTTTATACATCAAATAAAGAAATTTTGTACATGAAAGTTGTAGATAATTTTATAAAGAAAAATACAAAATTGATTTCACAGAAAAATAATGTACCGATAAAAAGTTATGGTCTGAATAAAATTCCATAATCCCAACTTCCCAGACCCGTATCTCACAAACGACAACTCCAAATGCAGCATACTCACCTTTAATTGTATATAGAAAAAAATAAGCTATTTAATGGCGGTGGTTTCGCATTTGGCGGAGCTACGGTTTGAAAGTTGAGTTTTGGACCCTCATTGTATATTTGTACATATATATTAAAATATTCAATTTATTATTTATTTATTATTTTTATAATTTATATTTTTATAATGTTGTAAATATTACTTATAATAATTGTGAACATTAAAATCAGAATAAAAACTTAAATAAAATACAAATAAAAATGCTGGTATATATTTGATACATAGGTATTATACATATACTTACACCTATACAAAACACTTTTTTATTTTATTAACTATACAAAATAAATCAGAAAAATAAAATAAAAATATGTTTGTGTATATAAAAGTGTATTATAATTTTAGAAAATAAGAAATGAAATTAATAAAAATAAAATACACAAAATAAAAATAAAATACTAAAATACATAGATAATATACCTATAAAGGGGTATAAAGGTAACTTGTAAAAATACAAGTCATAAAAATAATTAAAATCCATAATAAAATACTACATAAAATAACGAATATTTTTTATTTAATAACCATAATTTAATTCGGCCATTTAATATTTTAAAATGAATTAATAATAGAATTCTCCAGGGTTTTTCCTGGTTGGTCCACGTGGACCAACCAGGTGCAAACCCTAGTTGACCCCGGTCAACTAGGTGCCCTAGCCCCTGTGCCTCCGTCAGAGCCTCGTTTTGTCCTCGCATTCGCGGATTTTTCGAGGCATAAACTTGCATCTTTTTGCGATACCTTCTTCTGCAAATTTCTCCACCTACCATCCATCTTGCTCGCCATGTAATTGCATCGGGCTATGAATCACTGTGGCGCAAGATTTCTCTTGGTCTTTGGACCCCTGCAACTCAGGGTCAAACCAAATAAGAGGAACCCCCAACCTTGCGATTTGATTTTGAACACCCTTCGGTCCACCCCTCGCGCCTCTTTCGTGCTCCAGAGCTACCTGGAGGTGATAGCTCCATCGTGGGCTCTTCAGCCAAGGCTCCCGAGGTCGGAGGTGCTTCCCCTACCTCCCGCGAAGTCGTCGGTCGAGGTTTGCTCCTCCCTCTGGCTCCGGCCATTGAGGGCTTCCCCCCGCCTTTTTATTCAGTCCATTAGCTTCCTGTTAACCTTAGCTTCGAAAACCCCGAAAAGATTTGAAGTTCAATCGACTAAGTCACCGAATCAAGCACCTTGGCCGGAGCGCACCTCCGGCCGTGCATCTCCATCTCGATCCGAGCATCCCCGAGTACATCCAAGGGTCCAGGCAGTTTGCCCTGGACTCCTTGACCATTTCTGCAGGTCGACGCGAACGTGAAAGTGCCTGGAGGTGAGTTTTGGAGCTCGTCGGAGCAGACGCAGCTCCCCAGCTCCGCCCGCTGCCCGAGAGCACCACGGGCACCCCCGTGGCTTTTTGACGCCCCCATGAGATAGAAGACGATCCCAGGACGCTCCTTGTCTATTTTGAGGACCTATCGTCGCCGGAGGAAGGAGATTGAGGACGGAGAAGCTCGCCTTCGCCGGCGCTCTTCCCTGTTCTTGCTACCAACCTCTCAGCCGTTGGATCGAGGAGTCCCAGATCGAGCATCTACCGTTGGATCTCCACCAGCTTCGACCGTTGATCATCGCTGGAGATCTGATCGTCGCCGCTCATCCGCGAAGCGTCATCAGCCGTCCACAACGCGCCACGTGTCTAAGTGACCCATCATCCGCCGTTGGATCGCGCACAAGAGGGTATTTTGCAACTCACCCCTCGTGTCTTTTTGTATTTAAGTTTCAATATTTAAACTTTCGTCTGAAGCGTTAAAATTTTGTAATATTTGCATGTGAACCCGTGCCTTTATTTTATTCGCACTTAGGTCCTTCGCCACGTCACCTCACGTGCCTGTGCGCGTGAGGGGGTGGGCATTTTGCAGGGGCACCCTTGCTTCTTTTGATATTGGCGTTTAGTCCGTGAATTATTTTAATCAGTTATAATTTTTGTGAGATAATTGCAGTTAGGCCCCTGGATGTTTGCGAAATTGCATAAATACCCTTGCCAGACCTGTTTATTGATTGGATGCTTGTTGTAATTATTTGAACTATCATTTTAAGTCCAAAAATTCCACAAAAATAGGGTTTAGCTCCTGTTAACTTGTACTTTGACGCTATAACTTTAGTTTTTGATTTTATTTTATTTTCACATTTATTAAAAATCAAAAACATGCTCTTTGTTTACTGTCTAGCTTAGAAAATACCAAAAAAATATTAAAACACTTCGAAAAATTCCAAAAAAATTACCTAGTGTCTATTTTATCATTCTTTAGTGTCAATCCAAAAATCACTAAAAATCTCAAAAGAAAAACACTAAAAATTTAAAAACACTCAAAAAGTTAAAAAAATATATAAAATCAAAGGAAAATCCAAAAATCACAAACTCTGTTCCTGTTTTTCTATTTTTCATTATCTTTATTTGAAAAATAGTGTGAAAAATTTTGATTGTTGTTTGCTATTTTTAACTGCCATTTCATTCACAGCCAGCACTCATTTCACTGTTTTGCTCTATTTCAGTATTTAAAAAATACCAAAAACACTTGAAAAATACCCAAAAATCACAAAAACAGTAAAAAATCCTAAAAGTATCAAAAACAATTTATTTCTGAATTTTTTTGGATATTTTTGCACTTTTTTATAAATATTTCATCTTGTCTTTTATTACATTGCTTTTAAATTCCACTATTAAAAAAGTATAAAATATAAAATATAAAAATCAAAAAATTAAAAATCAAAATACAAAATTAAAAATTGAATAAAAAAATTAAAAATTAAAAACCCAAAAAAACATCTTTGCTTGCTTGCTTAGTGTAGACATCACACACATTCACTCACGCACATTTGTTTGAATTACCCTGTTTGCTCCCTGTGTTCGAACTCTCTGCATACTTGTCACTATACACCATTTGTGCAGAGTTAAAAATAAATTTTAACTCCACATTATTTCTAATTTATTGATCTTTAGTGTGGGTTAATTGTTGATTAAATTCAGATTTTGATTGGTCAACACTTCGACTGTGTTCCCGCCTTGTGTGGAACACAAGACCGATCGATTTTTGAGTTTATCACCTACACCTTCGCCAGACTTCTCCGCACATTCTTCATTCAATCACCCAACCCTTACTCGCCCCGGAGCAGGGACTTCGGTCCTCCTCCTCCACCGCATCGCTGGAGGACCTCCACACCGCCGCATCTTTCACCTTTCGCGTGCGCTAACGGGTCGAGGCAGTTTGCCCTCGACCCCTCTTTCTTCCTGTGCAGGTCAGATCGTCAGGAGGGCCTCATCTGGAGGCCAACAACTCAGGCACATGAGTCATCCTCCACCGACATCGCTAGAGCTCCTCGGAGCTCCCCAGCGCCATCGGAGGAGCTGAGTAGCTGCGGAACATCGAGCCGATCCTTCTCCACATCTTAGCAGCAGCATCGGAGCTCCCCAGCGCGTACACGAGTCCGGTGAAACTCGCCGGCGATGAGTTCTTGGAGCATCCTCAGTCACCGTCCTATTAGCCCTCCTGCTCCAGACGCGATCTTAGCCTTCCATTTGAGGAGCCCTCCACCGTCCGATCCCTTGGAGGACTGATCAGGACCACACGGTCAGACGAAGAGACACCAGTGACTCCAGACCGTCCGATCTCCACGTGTCATCTTCACAGCAGTGGATTCAGCGAGGGTTTACCCACGACATTCCACAGCCGTCAGATCCTCCACGTGGGAGGCCTTCAGCCGCTCGATAATAAATAAGGGGTAATTGCTCTTAGGCCCCTTCAGTTTTGAGTTTAATTTTTAGTCCTGTAAATATTTTCTGTAGTTCTTTTTATTTTGGTTATTTTGCATCGAGGACCTTACTATTTTGGATTTGCGTTTTAGTCCATGTGTGTATTGTGCATGTGCATCGACACGTGGTTTTGTGGACATTTTGCATTTTAAACCCTGCATTCCTGGCGTGTTATTGTTTGAATCTTTTTAAATAGGAATGACGTTTTAGTCCTTCCAATCCTGGGTCACGTGTACCGTGCGTGGGTCTAGGGGATTTTTGCAACTAAGGTCCTGGATTTTTCCTCCGTGTTATCTATTAGTCCCAGGACTATATTTTTCTCGCAGATAGGTCCTTGTGCACTGTTGCTTGTTTTGGATTTTAATAAAATAGCAAAATTACTCCAAATTAAGTGAAAATTGGATACGTGACTCTTGCCACTGTGTAAAATTTTCATTAATTTTTGGAGACATTTTTGACCATTTTTTGGTATTTTTAAAAATTCAAAAACACCCCTTTTTCTTTCTGTCCTGTTATGAAATTTACAAAAAAATATTAAAACCTTTTAAAAAATTCTAAAAAATTTGTATTTTGTGTGTTTTGCTGTGCTTGATTTTGTGACCAATTTTGGTTATTTTTGGGCTTATAGAAATATAAAAATTGAAAAACATTGAATACCTCATAAAAATTCTAATAATTCATAGAAAACTCCAAAAATAATAAACCCAGTCTCTGAATTTTCCTTTTTGTTTCTATTTTACATGAAAAATACCTTCAGGTTCTTATAGGGCCACTTTGTATTTTATTTTGGCCCTACAAGCCTGACTGGACAGTGTCTTGTGTTTTCAGTCTTCTTTCATTTTTATAAAATCCTATAAAAATCAGAAAATTATCAAAAATTCACTAAAAACAGTAAAAAATACGAAAATTCTAAAAATATTTTTGTTTGATTTTTTGGACCTTTTTAGAGTAATTAAATAATTGTAGAAAGTTGCTTGTTTTATTGGTTTTATTGTTTTCTTTATAATTAAAAAATCCAAAAAAATATAAAAATATTAAAAATCCACCAAAAAGAATTTATTTTGATTTATTTGTATTTTTTACTACTTCGTAGGCCACAAGGCCACCAGATGCTCCCTGAGTCCGACCCTGGTCGCTATAACAGGCTAATCCAATAGCCAGGGCCACTATTGATTTTCCTTGATTTTTGTCTTTGTTTTGGTGGTCTGCTCTTACCTTTTTTTTGTTTGAGCTGATTGCGACTGAGGTCGCAATGACCTTCGATATATTTTATCTACCTTGGTTGCTCTTATATTTTCGTCTCATCAGAATGGCGTCGTTGCCGGGGAGCACGGCTTAGTAGTCCGTTTATTTTCTTTTTATTTTGTTTTATTTTTCGCGGCTTTCCGCGGCTTTTTCTGAGCCCACGGCTTTGCGCGGCTTTTTATTTTTTCTTTATTTTTGTTTTATTTTATTTTATATTCTTTTCTTCTATTTTTGTTTTTGTTTGCTTTTGTTTGTTTATTTTATTTTTCATTTCTGCACAGATAACCTGATTATTTTTCCTACCTTTATTTATTTTATCTTATTTGGTGTTTGACACTCTGTTGTTTTCTTACGAGGGCCCAAGGACCGAGGAGGCGACTCTCGAGGAGCCGACGCAACCGCGGTGATCGGAGGCGGCTCCCTTCTGCACGGAGCCGCAGGAGAGTGCGAGGAAGCAGCTGAGTGAGGGAGGATTAGTTTAGACTAGTTAGGTTTTATTTTCCAGCACATTTGAACTATTATTGTAATAATACAGGGATAGGATACTCTCTTGGACTTAGACACACTCGGGGTCTATTTCGCCGAGCACCGGTGTGCTCGAGGGACCCCACGGTTTTCTTCGCGGCTTTTTACGCGGCTTTTGTTTTCTTTACTGCCTATTCGGTTTCATGCAGTTTTTTGAGCCCCTAGCCGTAGGATTTTCTGCTTGACTGTGACGTAACTATTAGGATCCAAGCACCCTAATATATCTGCTTGCACCTATAGATCGGTAATTAGACCTATAATAAAAGGATTAATAAAATAGTTGATCACCACCTTCGAGCCTACGTGTCGCAGCCCACCCTGTCAAGCGCTGCTCCTGAACCCGATTTGTCGGGAGGAGGAGGGGTGGATCGAGATCGGACTTCTTGGATTGGAGGTTGGTGGTCTACTAGACGTTCTTTCGAGTAGAACTGTTGTTTAGGGACTCGGTTTTCCGCCTGCACCATTTAGGTAGTTTATTTCCTGTCTTTCAATTCTGCGCGGGTCATTTTGCATGTAGACTGCTGGAGTCAGGTATGCATTTCTTACTCTGCATGCATCATTGATTTCATCACGCATCGGCTTTTTCGACTTCTTCCCCCTGATTTTTGGACTTAATAACCAGGAGAATCGAAAAATTCATTAGGCGATTTCTTTTTATTTAAAAATAACTAAAAAGAAAAACAATAAAATTTGGGGCTGCTAATCACACTTGATCTAAAAGACACCGAATTGAAAAATCTGTCTTAGGGAGAGTAACCCCCTCCTTGTTTGGTTTGGATGAGCGAGAGAGTGATACGTACCTTAGGATAGAGCCACATCTGATATTTTCTCGACTGATTACCGGCTTTCTGTACGGGACAGTCGGTTCAGAAATATTTAGATTCCCATATAGCTCACGTAATCGCTCTGATAGACTGAATGATCACCTAAAATAAAATCGACAAGATAATTGACCGGTCCCTTTCGGTCTCCAGCTCGTGTGCGTAGGTGAATCGGGGGTTATGTTTTCTCATCTTATGTGATTTCCAGATCCCTTCTGCCTTCCCCCATCTTCTTCTCTTCTTCTGTCCTCCACCCTCCCTCCCTTCAGTCTCCTTCTTCTCCTTCACCCCTGGATGATGGATTCCCCTCATTTTGAGCCGACTCTTACGGCTTCTTCTCCACCATCTGACCATCACTCCAGTCCACCTTCTAGGGAGGTCGGATCTCCGACCAACCTCCCGCCCCCTCCCTCCCTTTCATCTCACTACTCTGGACATGTTGCGCGAGACGTCTGAGGATGTCAGATTGAGCAGATGCGAGACCCGGACGAGGCCATTGCTGAGTTGAGCGTGCACTCCGTTCGTGATCAGAGAGAGCAGTGGAGATCAGCAGATAGATCCTATCCCAGATTGATGGAGGAGCTGATAGCACATGGAGCTCAGTCAGCTTCTACACTAAGTCCATTCGCCTTGGATTTGGATCTCATTCAGAGACTGCCGTCATTTTTAGGAGAGGCGCGCGAGGAGCCGTATCTTCACCTATCCGCATTCGAGGAGTTTTGCAGAGCACAGAGATATTCAGATATCACTGTAGAGGAGCTGATGCTGAGGATCTTTCCCTTTACACTTCAGGACAGAGCCATGAGATGGCACCGACGATTGGGGAGGACATTCGATACGTGGGGAGAGCTACGTCGAGAGTTTCTACAGAGATACTTCCCCGCACATAGAGCAGATTTGATGCGGTCTTTGATCACCGACTTCTCAGTAGACCCGCAGGAGCCATTGCAGGAGGCATGGTCGAGGTTTCTTGACCTCTTGAGGAGATTTCCGGACCACGGACTTCCACTAACAGACTTGATAGAAATCTCCATGCGGGGGATGACCGCAGAGCAGATAGCACTGGTGATTACCACATGTGGCGGTTCACACCGCAGTTCCGACATTCACTTATTGGATACCATCTCGAGTTTACTTTCACAGAGTTCTTCTTCACGAGATGCCGTTGTCGGGACAACACATGTGGATGATGCAGTACTAGTGCGGTGTGTCACATTACATGCAGATTCAGTTTTTACACACCAGCCCGAGGACTGGGAGGATGCAGCACCACAGAGTACAGAGCAGATGACTGCGACAGCAGAGGTTCGGACCCAGAGTCTACTCGAGTTCCTGTTGGTTTTCCATCTAGAGTTTGAGTCAGTCCCAGAGTTTCCAGTCGACGAGTCTTGGATATCAGACCTTCTGATACTCCAGGAACCGGAGGAGCCCCCGCTACTACAACCATTTTCTCAGACACTCCAGATTCCAGTCCCAGAGGAGTCAGCCACTTTTCTACAGAGATACTTCTCGGATATAGACAGTTACCAGGATTCAGCCCAGCAGCCACAGTTCAATATGGGACACCACTTTGAGAGTACAGACACAGAGAGTCCCGTATTCGAGCCTTTTGTCCTCCACTTTGACGAGACAGACACACTTGTTGAGGACCAGTTGGCAGCCAGCATTGCCGCAGAGAGAGGATCAGCCGCAGACACTTTGCCAGCCTCCGCGATGTTGACCAGTACCTTCTCCTATTTCCAGATTGCCGACACCTACAATTCCGATGATGACGCAGCTTGGTGCACAGACTGGTTACTTGACTGATCCTGATCCTCTCATACTCACTCCTGATCTTGCATCTCTCCCCGAGGGTTATCTGCGGGAGAATGTCGCACTCGATGAGTACTCGGTTTCACTCTCTGAGAGTGTTTCCGATCTGGCGGAACACGAAACCGAGTCTTTTGATCTACCTGATTCTGAGTTTTCTCACCTCGACGACCCTCGCGAGGATGAGCCCATCCTGGAGATATTCGATGATCTGTCTGATCTGCTTCTATTCCATGCATCGGATATCACACTTCTTAGAGAGTCTCCTGATCTTGACTGTCCACACCTTCTTGAGACACTGATTGACGTGGAGGATTCCATGACTGATCCATCCTTCTCCACGTTTGACTTCGTCGACTCTACACTTCCACTCCAATCTGACCCAGAGCCGACGATTTCCTTTGTACTACCGGATCCCGATCATTTATTTCCATATCCCTGGTCGGTAGTAGACACCCGCTTGATTGCATACCTGGGTGTCTTTCTTTGCACTTTGCAGTTCGTCGCGGTTCTCATACTGAGACTACGACGACAGTACGGCATTCGACTTACCGATGTCGTCCTGAACCTGGATACTGCTTTGTCCTAGCCTTTGCGCTCAGCTAGGGGCATAAAATCTAGCGCTTGTTGAGAGGCACCTCAACATTGTACTCTTTTGTATATACGTGTTTCGTCTTGTTTGATCTTTCTTTCTTCCGTTCTTGTTTTCACCCCAGGTCTCGCATAGGATTATCTTTGCTATACTTAGGATATTCCTCATCCTAAGTATAGGGGGTGGAAACATCGGGTTGTTCGTTCGTTTTGTTCCATCACTTCTGTTGTTGCCTACACTTAAGGTTCTTCACCTTAAGTATAGGGGGAGTGATGCCCCTCAATCTTGTATATATTCGTTGATTTTCTTTGTGTCTTGCTACCCCTGTTTTGCTGCCTATACTTAGGGATATTTTACCCTAAGTATAGGGGGGTAGACACTGTACATTCTTCACTCGGTTTTCCCTTTGTGGACAGCCTACTATACTTAGGATTATTTGATCCTAAGTATAGGGGGAAAAGCCGAGACTCTCTTGATTTTCTATTCATTCATCCGTCTTTGTATATAGCCTTCCTTTTCACTTCCCTATACTAAGCACGAGTTATGTCTTCTTCATCGCTCTTGACTCTGAGGACATCGTTCGAGCTAAGTATAGGGGGTGTGTATATATTTCATATATACTTTAGACATAACTCGTACTTTGTGTGAGTGTGTAAATAAATAAAAATGGCTAAATAACCCAAAATCCATAAAAATTAAAAATTTTCACTGTAAATAAACACTCTTTTATTTGCACATACATAGCTATTGTACAAAGTATTTTGGTAAAAATGTTTTCAAAAACTTTTTGTGTAAAGTTTGTGTAAATATTTTCTTATCAAAACTATGTATATAGTACAAAATTTTTCCAAAATGTTTTGAAAATCAAAAGTTTGCAAAAATCTTGTGTAAATGTGTGTAAATATTTTGCAAAACTTGCATTCATGCATTCATCCATGATTTCAAAACATTTTTCAAAAATTTTGCATGTGTGTAAATATTGTGTAAATAGCATCCTTGTATATATGTATATAGTTTTTCCTGGATTATAGTTGACATTTAAACTAGCCTGGAATTAAATTGGGAAATGGAGCTTGATTAAGATCTTAATCCACCTAATTCTAAGAGGAACCTTATAGGGCTTAGGGTTAAGGCTTTTCAGGTCCATGGTGACTTAATTCTTTGAGTCCACTAGGCTATGGTCACATGTCATCTCAATGAGCCTAAGTAGAGCACTTAACAACACACACATGACTCATATAGACAATGGCTAGATTGTACAAGCACTTTGCACCGTGCTCTCTACAGATGAGGTGGTGAGGAGGCAGTCTTCCTTGACTTGGGGTAGCATATGAGGGTAGTACTTCTAGGCGGAACCTCTCAGAAGTGCATCTCAACTTGGTCTGGTTGCCATGAGGTCTAACGACGGGAGTTGTGGGTTGCAATAATGCTTCAAAAGAGGGATAGTCTACTGGATCAAGAGGAAAAACTCCTTATGTATATATGCTGCACATGTAAATATTGTATAGATGCACTTGAAAAAAAATGCAAAAAGAAAATAACTCCAAAAAAAGTGGTGGGTCTGATAGAAAATGATAATCCCACCGGAGTATGTATATAGTGCAAATAAGCAAAGCTTGAGACTCATGTTCCACCTTATAGACCTTACAGCAGGGAGACTTGGCTACACTGGTTGAGCTCCCAAGGATACATGGCTACACTGGCCGTGGTCCATTCTCTTCTTCCCCCTCTTCTTGAGCCAGTTGAACTTGAACTTAGAAGGGAATACCCCGCTCCTCGAGGAAAGAGTGGTCAGACTAGGGTCATAGAGTTACCTTGTTGGGGAGGGTTGTCAAGATGCCACTTCTGAAGTGGAGAGCTTATATATCACATTCACAGTACAAGGAAAGACTCGTGGTCTTCAGGGTTTGTGTATGATGACTTGTTCTGATCTAGATTATTGAGGAGTCTTGATTATAGAGTAGTGGAACTTAGAAGATGTTAAGTTTTAAACCTAAGTCTAAATAAGGTTCTGACACATTAATAATCCAAAGATCTGATCGGGCTCCATATTTCAATTTAATGAAGGCAAGTTTAATAATCAACCTTAATTCATGCATTTTGTTCCTCTTTTTCTTTTTATTTTTTTTTCACTTCTTTTTCAAATAAGTGTTTGCTAAGGGACTAGCAAAGTTAAGTATAGGGGGGTGATGAATACCCATTCATCACTCTTTATTCTTTTATTTTAGCTACAAAACCTTTCCAAACACATGTACCTTGTACATATACCGCATATGTATAAAAATAAAAGGACTTATTTCACCCTTATAAATAAATAATAAAAATAAATTAAAAATACCTTTTTATTCCTAATTTTAATCTATAAATAAATAAAATATAAAATTGGAATAAAAATGTATAAAAATAACTAATTAAAAATCAAAAATAAAAATACAATATTGTATATACCTATGTATATAATACTACATTGTAAATACCTAATTTTTATTTCAAAAAAATAAATAAATATCACAAAAAATAGTTTATAAATAAATAAATATTTTTTCATGTTTTGAGTTTTTTCTTAATTCGGCCATTTACTATTTTATTTTTAATTTCTAAATCTTTATGACGTGGCCATTCCTGATTGGTCCACGGGGGATGTTGACCCCCCGGTCAACTCCCCCCCTGGACCACAGAGTTTCGGATCTGAGTTCTCGACCTGATTTCTCGATATTTTCCACACTCGATCCGACACCCAAATCCACAAACCCCGGGCTCTGTTCCTTCCTTGTAGATCCATGATCCACGCCCGGGGTAGGTTATCGGGGTCCGAGCTCTGATTAACTCGCCCGATCATCTTCAAGCCGAACCCCTAGGAATATATAGTCTCGCCTCCGGCAACCTTGTTCTTCATCTCTGCTCTTCCCCCTCAACGTCAAGGAGCTCCTCTACCTCGCCTGAGTGACAGCGGTGCGATTTGGAGTGGAAGTGAGGCTCGGGCAGTCGGGAAACCGTTGATCCGGTGGCTTCACCGTCGTGCGTCGCCGCGAGCGTGCCCAGCCTCAGGAATCGACGCTCCCTTGCAGGAAATGACCCCCGGAGCTCCCCGAGCTCCAACATAGTCGATCTCCTCCACCAGGTAACCTCTTTAGCTCGTAGGTTAGCGTAGATTTCGATTTTTCGTTTTAGGTTCCTGTAGCTCCGCCGTGACCCACCTCCGACCGACCATCTGTCCATCCGACCCGACCTACACCTTCGCCAGACTTCTCCGCACATTCTTCATTCAGTCACCTGATAACGCTCACGCACCCTATGTTAATTCGGTCAAATTAATGTCCAAATTAATTAATGTGATTCGTTGCAGTCGGATACGAGAGGTTAATCAAAAACCACTTATGGATTAATCTGAAGTTAATTTTAAGCTGCAATATTTTTTTACTTGGTGGAAGTCCAAGGTCGATCTCAGGGAGGCATCTGTCTCCTTAGGTGAATTTAAGCAAGGATCCGAGTGTTGATTTACAAGGAGTATTTTTTTTCTTTCTCTTTTTTTTATATACAGACTTATGGAGACAATGTAGGCCAATTTGATGTTCAATTTAATTAAGGTATCAAATGAAGTCCAAAAATTATGAAAATTGGCCAGATGGTTAATGATGATGAAAATGACCTACACTAATTTTTTTAGAATTTTTCGACACTAAATGAGTTTATTGTGAATTAAATGAATAGACAGGGTGATTTTCAGTATTTGAATTTTAATAAATATCAAACCACACTTTTTTCAAGAACTAAAATTATCCTAGGTGGCTCTAATGAGAAGGGACCTAGGAAAATTAACAGAACTTAATTTCACTGTGAAATGAATTAATTAAAATTAATCTAAGAAAATCACTTAACAATTTATTTAGGCCTCGATATGAGTGAAAATGCTATGAAATTTTTATGGTATGTTAAAAATGATGTCCTTAAGCTACTGTGAATTTTTGATGAATTTTGGAAGCACAAAGAATTAACTATAAATCAAAAGGTTTCACTGGGCAAAATATGTCAACAATTCACCAATTAATTCATTAATAATTCAAATGAACTTACAAAAATATGACACGTGGACCAATATACAGAGGACAAAATTTCCAACACAATGTAATTTTTAGAATTTCAAAATGATGTAAAATGCAATCTAGGGATGCGTGCAAACACAGGGGTGTAAATGCAATACAGGAAATTAAAATTACAATAAGCAAATATGCAGACAGGGACTCAAATGCAATTACCTATAATGTGGGGGGACTCTTGTGCAAATTCTCCACAGGGCACGTGCTCCTCACGTGGGGTCTGCTTCACAGGGACTTCTTTGCAATTTTGGAGAGCTCCAGGGGCTTCTGTGCAATTTGCCCAGGCCGCACGTGCTCCTCACGTGGGCGGCCTAGGCTCGGAGCGAGGCCCGGGCTCCCAGGAGGTTCGGACTGCGGCTCGGTGTAGCCTCAGGTCGCCCGAGCCTAGGCTTGGAGGCCGAGGCTCGGACTCGTCGACGTGGCGTGCTGCGGGCCCTTGGATCAAGGTCGATCCAAGGGTTGGCGATGAAGACGCGTGGCAACTGGAGGGCCCGTCAGATCTGAGGCGCGATCAACGGTTGAGGATGGGCGCGGTGAGGGAACACGTGGCGAAGGGAGGACCGTTCGATCGGTTGATCGAACGGCAGCTGCTGCTTCTTCCTCGACGGCCCTCCGCCTCCTGCGGAGGAGAAGGCGGGGCTCCGACGTGGCTGACTCTGCTCCGCCTCGGTCGCTAGGCGTCGATGAAGTTCTTCGTAGGTTCTCGAGTAGCTCGGAAGATGCGGGAGCGTACGGCGAAGCCTCCGGTGGCCTCAGGATCTTTGGAGATGTGCTGACGCTCGATGGCGACGAAGCTCGAAGGGAGCTCCGGTGAGGCTACGGCCAATGAAGAAATGTGGACCTGCAAGGGGTTAGAATAGATAGCCGAGGCGTGCAAGTGCTCGTGGAGAGATATAGATGGTCGGCGAGGCCTACGGTGTGAAGGAGGTACGCTGGAGATGGGCTCCGGCCAAATGGCGGAGCTGTTGGTCGGAGTAGTGCATGAAGCGTCGTCGGAGTGTGCAGATGGGACAGCGAGGACGAGAGCTTCGACGCGAAGCTCGTCGAGGTGGATTGGAGGGGAGAAGGTGGCCGGTGGAGTCGAATAAAATCGAAGAAAAGCAAGAAAATCAAGAGGAAGATCGGAGGACGAATGGAGGGGGTTACCTGGGGAATGAAGCTCAGATTTGAGCTCCAGGTCTTCGCTCGAGGGATCGGTAGGGTCCCGAGCTCGTGCAGCTTCGCAGTGGAGGCTGCGACATGGCGGAACTTGCCGTGGATCTCGCCGGAGTCGAATCCTTGTCTTCGCTCGACAACACACCCAATTGCTGTCACCAATGGATCGCTTGGAGCTCAAGGAACCTCTCTGGAGTGGCGGATGGGGGTGAACGTTGCCGGTGGCGACGTATTTATAAGGTGAAGGTGATGGGTTGGCTAGTGAAGAGGCGAGGTTGGTGGTCGACGTGGGGCGACTCTGGTGGGAGTGGTGGAGCGTGAGGTATACGGCGAGGGAGAGGGACGAGTGGGTGACGTCGTGGGGGTGTCAACGGTGGAAGAGGGAGGCTGACGTGTAGCCGGAAATAGAAAGGGGGCGCCCCTCCCGCAAGGCAAGGGACGTGGGAGAGAGGGGCGCCCGGAGGTAGGAGACGAGGTCTCCACCGTTGGATCTTGTGATCCAACGGTGGCGATCGAGGGGAGCTGGTCGGGTAGGATTAGATCTGGGGAGCGGAGATGAAGGGCTGTGGTGTAGCCACGTGGCATGTGTGGGCGAAGCGTGAGCGAACGGCCTGGATGAGGAGAGGATGTTGATCAGAGGGTCGCGATTTGCTGGAAGAAGGGCGGCTGCGATTGAGAGATCAGGGGTCTGATCAAGCGGCGTAGATGCTGCCACGTGGAGGGCTCTGGTGAAGGTGCGAACAAGCGGCGTAGATTAATGCAGGAGAGGATCGGATGGTCCAGGCAAGGGGCGTGCGTGGAAAAGGTCGGGCCGTTGGATCTGAAGCGAGATCCAACGGTTGAGGACGCAGGCGAGTGGGGCGAGGGGAACCGGGCCGCGTGGAGCAACCAGAGGGTGCCACGTGGCCTGCTGTGAGTGGTTGGAGAAAAATACACTTGTAGAGAGAAGAGGGGACCGAATTTGGAAAAACTCAAAACATGAAAGTTGTAGATCTCGATGAGATCTACAAGTTTCATGTTGACCAAAGACGGAGATGAGGTCAAATATGATACATAAATACAAGGATACATAGATATATATAGATAGTATACAAAGTGGCTCAAAAACCCATCTTTCTCATACAAGCTCCAAATTCAATGAAATTAGTCTCATTTTAAAGGTCTTTTAATGTGTAATATTCTAAGAGTAAGTAGACCTTATTCGGAGTTTGCATGAGGGATTTATTTGCATTCTAATGTACAGGGGTTCTCAGGCTTTATTGGCTATTTTACAAAGGGGATTTTTGGCCTTTTTCCCTGTATTATTAACTAAGGAGTACAGATTATAGATAAAAGGTTATTTTAGTGCATGGGTATTTTACAGGGGATTTTTGGCTTCTTATTTAAATGCAAATGAGTGGCTAAACTGCGTGAGTTATGAATATATGCATGAATGCTATTTATGCAATATAAGAGGAAATATGCCTCTATTTTCTCGGGAACAAGGATCTATTTTTGACTTTTGGAGTGATGGATCACAGATTCATCATCACCCAACCCTGACTCGCCCCGGAGCAGGGACTTCAGTCCTCCTCCTCCGCCGCATCGTCGGAGGACCTCCGTACCACCGCATCTTTCACCTTTCGCGTACGCTAACGGGTCGAGGAAATTTGCCCTCAACCCCTCTTTCTTCCTGTGCGGGTCAGATCTGAAGGATATTGAGAATCCTCAAGCGCATCACGGAAGCGTGTTGATCGCATCGTATGCAATCGGAGCAACTAGTCGCACTAGTCGCTAGATGCAGCGGAAATTAAAATTTTTAAAACTAAAGATGAAACCACATGATCACGAGAACACTTCTCGGATCGTTTCATCTAACCACAAGTATAAGGAATACCTCTTGAAGCGTGGTTGTGATCGTGAGATCCCAAAGTAGAGATCCTTTTGTCTCAAGTCCGACCCACGAAGAACGCACTTGCGGGCACGATGATGAGTCGCGTCCTTCCCGCAATCCTTGACGAAGGTCCAAGCGTCGAAGGCGAAGCAAGATGCTCTCCTCTTCAATATGCAAAGTGGACGGCCACTTGGATATTAAGAGAGAGCCCACACGAGAATTAGAGAGAGAGAGAGAGTAGTAGTCTTCTACAACTCTAGATGATGTGTCTTGGAAGGCTACCCTAGCCCTCCTTTTATATTAGTTTAGGATCCAATGGATCTCAATCCATGGGACACATGGATCCAACGGCCAGACTTGGTCCATGTAAAATCAATGGCTATGATTGTTGTTGGTTAAAACCAACAACATTAATTTAAATTAAAATATGTTGCAACGTTATCAACATAATTTAATTTAACAAATTAAGAGACAATGTGACAACAAAAAGGGAGTCAACCAACCACCCTAAATCATAGGGGGTTATTTTGTCTCCTTTTTATTTATCTTATTATTTCTTAATTAAATTGCAATAACTATTATTGCAATAATATCCACCAAATTAATTCCAAATTAATTTGTGAATATTTCAATCTTGCCATCGAAGATATGTGAATCACATTCACATCCCAAACTAATTTGTAAATTACATTTCCAATTAATTAATTAATGTGAATTCAATCCACACTATTAATTAACAAATGCTATTTACATAAATTTTCTCTCTTTAATATATATGTATTATAAATCATATTTATAATACACATATATCATGGATAGTATTATCCATATTCTCTAATCCATGATAATTAAATCCCATTTAATTATCTTGGATAATCATTCTCATAATATGAATCATATTCATATTAAGCTTGATAATTAAATCTCATTTAATCATCACGTTCTTCTTGCTTGGATATGGAATTCATCAAATGAATTATTCTTGAACTCCTTCAAGAATAATGTGCTTTCTCCGCAGATACTTGGAGATAAGGACAGGGCGATTGTATTGTTCCACGTATAGTGACTTGGATATTGAGATATTATCTCAAATCCAGATCGAACGAACCTCCCACAGATGCTTGATTAAATCAAGACCACAAATCTAATCTTCATTGAATCTGAATCTTATTCAGACCAATGTCCAACACTTGGACTAAGATCAGATTGCTTCTCTACTAGAAGGAGTCACTAAAATCCATACCTGTTTCATCACTCCCTCGGAATGGAAGCGTCATGGATATACAATCGTTTATGATCACATCACCCTCAGGTATTCCCAATACATGTACATCCTGCATACTGGAAGACCCATGGTCAACCCGAAGATCAAGATCAATTTTACACTATCTTCTTCAGGGTTTGATCACTAAGTTTCTCATTTGATCATTGGGATTTGGTATCAATCATATACTTTCCAAAAGCATATATCATACCCAGGTCTTGATCATATACTTTCCAAAAGTATATATCAAACCTACAAATTCAGTCAAGCTTCCAAAGCGAGACGACCGTGCACGGTTGATTCCTCCCAATATCTCATGAGTGAGCTCATGTCTTCCAGTTCAGTAGTGAACCTGTATGATCCCTTTGAGAGATCGTATTACTCATATGCCCTTATATGCACACCAACGCGCCGGTGTATAGACCTTGGTTAGGTCATCAACCTATTGGTCTATCAAATGTACATACTCAGACATATAGCAATACATCTGTCTCCGGTCAGAGGATGCGTGCCTATGCTGTGACAGCATTCAACATAGGACTTAGGTTATCTCGATCTCGTTAAGTCAACTCTTTGACCTAACTAATCTGACACCTCCGAATCTCTATTCCTATGCAGAGGACCTACATCAAGAGGTCGGTCAGATATCAGCCTATGTGAGAAAGGATTGCCATCTCCTACTCAGGCTGGAGATCACATCTTAACAATCGTTTGACGGTGCTTGATGAGTCCTCAATCTAACTCTTTAGATATTCATCCAAGCACCAGCCTCTATGATTCAATAATTGAATCAACAGCTGTATGATCATTAAGATAGCCATGGTACATAACCCTAATTGTACAGAGGGACCTATTATGCAAATTATTTATTCTTCATTTCAGATCAGGGAATGATATTTGCAATAACATTTATTGCATAATGGCTCGTCGTGGGCTCACATGTCCAACAAGATCGTCAGGAGGGCCTCATCTGGAGGCCAACAGCTCAGGCACAGGAGTCATCCTCCACCGACGTCGCCAGAGCTCCTCGGAGCTCCCCAGCGCCATCGGAGGAGCTGAGTAGCTGCGGAACATCGAGCCGATCCTTCTCCACATCTTAGCAGCAGCATCGGAGCTCCCCAGCGCGTACACGAGTCCGGCGAAACTCGCCGGCGATGAGTTCTTGGAGCATCCTCAGTCACCGTCCTATTAGCCCTCCTGCTCCAGACGCGATCTTAGCCTTCCATTTGAGGAGCCCTCCACCGTCCGATCCCTTGGAGGACTGATCAGGACCACACGATCAGACGAAGAGACACCAGTGACTCCAGACCGTCCGATCCCACGTGTCATCTTCACAGCAGTGGATTCAGCGAGGGTTTACCCACGACACTCCACCGCCGTCAGATCCTCCACGTGGGAGGCCTTCAGCCGCTCGATAATAAATAAGGGGTAATTGCTCTTAGGCCCCTTCAGTTTTTAAATTTAATTTTTAGTACTGTAAATATTTTCTGTAGTTCTTTTTTTTAGTTATTTTGCATCGAGGACCTTACTGTTTTGGATATTTGCGTTTTAGTCCCTGTGTGTTTTGTGCACGTGCATCGATACGTGGTTTAGTGGACATTTTACATTTTAAACTCTACATTCCTGGCGTGTTATTGTTTGAATCTTTTTAAATAGGAATGACGTTTTAGTCCTTCCAAGCCTGGGTCACGTGTACCGTGCGTGGGTCTAGGGATTTTTACAACTAAGGTCCTGGTTTTTTCCTCCATGTTATCTATTAGTCCCAGGACTATATTTTTCTTCAGATAGGTCCTTGTGCACTATTGCTTGTTTTGGATTTTAATAAAATAGCAAGATTACTCTAAATTAAGTGAAAATTGGACACGTGGCTCTTGCCACTGTGTAAAATTATCTTTAATTTTTGGAGACATTTTTTACCATTTTTTGGTATTTTTAAAAATTCAAAAACACCCTTTTTTCTGTCTGTCCTGTTATGAAATTCACAAAAAAATATTAAAACCTTTTCAAAAATTCTAAAAAATTTGTATTTTGTGTGTTTTGCTGTGCTTGATTTTTTGACCAATTTTGGTCATTTTTGGACTTATAGAAAATATAAAAATTGAAAAACATTGAAAACCTCATAAAAATTTTAATAATTTATAGAAAACTCCAAAAATAATAAACTGAGTCTCTGAATTTTCCTTTTTGTTTCTATTTTACATAAAAAATACCTTCAAGTTCTTATAAGGCCACTTTGTATTTTATTTTGGCCTAGAAGCCTGACTGGACAGTATCTTGTGTTTTCAGTCTTCTTTTATTTTTATAAAGGGATTTTTACCCGACATACCCTGTAATCTTTTGCAATTACCGCTACGACCTTTGAAACATCGTAATTCCTCCCTCGACCCCGTAAACTTGCTAACTCTTACCATATAAACCCTACGGTTAACTTCCATCCATTTGACTGTTAAATCCAACCGGATTCTGTGAATTCTATTTTCATAATGCCCATTTTGTTTCTCAAAATTACAAAAATGCCATCCCTTCTTACCTTCTCCTCCAAGCCTCCTCGACGACATCCCCTCCTCTCCTTCCCTGACCGGCATCCAGAAAATCCTCCTCGAGGGAAACCTCTTCACCGGAGAGCTCCCACCGGAGCTCGGGAAGCTCCAGCAGCTCTCCAAGATGGACCTTAGCTCAAATAGCTTTGAGGGTTCCCTCCCGCCAGAACTCAGCATGTGCAAGCTATTGACGTTCGTGGATCTTAGCCGCAAGTTGCCGTCGTGGAGCTCCCGGCATTGTGGATTTCGACCTGAGCTCAAACGGCGGGAGCCCAGGATTTTGACCATTTCCGGTGCCAAGGATTCTATCGACAATCATGAAGGCTACAGGCTCTGGAATTAGTTAATAATACTAGATTTATTGAAATATCAGACTCATATCACAAACTCCAGAAACGAACACAGAACCAAGCAAGAGAAAACCCCAAGACGAAATCAAACAGGAGGTCAACGGGGAGGGGGGAAGCGATGGAAACAAAACCAACATCCATGAACGATGGGTCGAGTTGGGCTTCCAAGGACCTGGGCTCCGTCGCCGTCCTGCCACCCCCCTCCCCTCCCCGGGTTCCCTGTCCCGCCGCCTGTAGCACCCCCCCTCCCCCACCCAACCCGGGTCCCCTGTCCCGCCGCTTGTAGCACCCTCCCCCACCCCACCCGGGTCCCCTGTCCCGCCGCCTACAGCACCACCACAGCAACCCACCGCCCCCCCGGTCCCGACTCCCTCCCGAGCACCCCACCTCCCGTCCCCCGACCCCCCACTGCAAACCCCCCAACCGCCTGCAAAGCACGCACAGCCGCCGATGGAGTCTCCTCTCGCCGATGGAGCCCCCACACCCCCCCCCCCATTCCTGAGGCCGAAGTCCCTCCCTCCCTGTTGTTCGCTGTTTTTTTTTCTATTCTTTTTTTCATTATTCTTTTGGCTAATCCTAACCGTTGGATGGTAAATTGGTTAGATTAACTCAAGATTAACCCAAGTAATTGACTCAAATATAGTTAAAATTGACGGCAGGGTTTGCTGGGTAAGACGGAGCAAGTTTACGGGGTCGAGAGAGGAATATCGATGTTTCAAAGGTCGTAGCGGTAATTGCAAAAGATTACAGGGTCTGTTGGGTAAAAATCCCTTTTATAAAATCCTATAAAAATCAGAAAATTATCAAAAATTCACTAAAAACAGTAAAAAAATACGAAAATTTTAAAAATATTTTTGTTTGATTTTTTGGACCTTTTTATAGTAATTAAATAATTGTAGAAAGTTGCTTGTTTTATTGGTTTTATTGTTTTCTTTATAATTAAAAAATCTAAAAAATATAAAAATATTAAAAATCCTCCAAAAAGAATTTTTTGATTTATTTGTATTTTTGACTACTTCGTAGGCTGCAAGGTCATCACGTGCTCCCTGAGTCCGACCTGGTCGCCATACCAGGCTAATCCAATAGCCAGGGCCACTATTGATTTTCCTTGATTTTTGTCTTTGTTTTGGTGGTCTACTCTTACCTTTTTCTTGTTGAGCTGATTGATCTCTCGAGCAACTGAGGTCGCAACGACCTTCGCTATATTTTATCTACCTTGGTTGCTCGGTGAATTTTTCGGCTCATCAGATAACTAATATAATCAAGACACACTTGACTTCCATGCAATTTAGATGGTGTCGCATCCCTGTTGCAGAACAGGAGAGACTGTTTGACATGTTTCTGGTAAGAAAAAATTCTAAGAAGTAATATAGAAATTTTTGGTCAAGTTTTTTGGATCTGATATTTTGTTGTAATTTTTAGAGTAGGTTTCGCCTTGATTCTGATCTGGGGAAGGAGACTTATCGTCGAGCCTTTATTTGTTTGACGGAAAAGAGAATGAGCGATACATTTTTCAATGCACGGAGAGACTCGCATGTGAAGACAGGATGTGAGGAGATGAATTTTGAGGAGATAAAGAGGTTCCCGCCAACAAGGTGTACGGAGGATAGGTATTGTATTTCTCAAATAATTTATAATAAACTTTTTAAAGTAATCAATAATCATAACATAATCCTTTCATATGGGCAGATTTCTGTGATGCATTCGTTGTGGATGCGGAGTTTGGAAGAAGATCCATGGCGGGAAGGACAAATCGCCAAAAATAAAAGATTAAATCGACAAGTGGCTCTAAAAGCCACAATCAGATTAGAACGGAGATGGTATTACAATATAAAATTTATTTTTTGAAATCTACTTTAATATAATGCAATGTTGTTATCACATCTTAAAAAAAATTTCAGGCAGCTAGGTTGGAAAGAGAACCCTCTTTTCAGGAGTGGTGGTCGAGGTCCCACATGAGTGGGAAAGGAGAGTCGCAATTGTCCACTCCTAAAGCAGGAGAATTGTTGGTAAGTCTATCAATTTATTTGCAATTGAATGATATATTATAACTCATTTTCTATATTTCACTTTGTATTTCAGGATCGTTATTTGGCACTATCTGCAGAAAAATAGGATGGTGATCCAACTGGAGAGCAACCACCATTTGATAAAACAATCTGGAAGCAGGTATAGATAAATATTATCTTACTATACTCACTTCTAATATATAATTTCATATTAAACAATGAAAATCTTATAAGGTATTGGAGGAGAGGGATGTTCTGGCGAACAGGAAGCATACGCTTAGTGGTCTTCCTCCCTACTATGTGGAGGAACATCGTCACTCCTATTCTACATACTCCCAGCCGTCGTACACACAACCACATCCATCCCAATCATCAATTCCAATGGAGTCGCAGATGGCGATGATGGTGGAGCATGTGACGAATCTCCGAGAAGATTTCACGGCGTACATGTAAGTATTCTACTTATAGAATGAGTAATAATTTTATATTTCTATATCTAAAAAATGCAAGTAACATGTATATATCTTCCATATATAATATAGATCGCAAGGACATGCATCTCAACCTGAGGAGATTGAATCCGATGACGAAGAGGAGGAGGAGAACGACCCTGAAGAAGAGGCACGCATGTATGCTACGTTCAAAGAAAAGGAGAAGGAAAAAAAGAAACCAAAGCAGGGTTTAGTGTCTAAATTTTTTAGATCAAAGAAGAAGTAAATTGTTGTTGTTATTGATTTGTATTGTTGTCAAACTTTTAGCACGTCTTTTAATTTATATGAACTTTGATAATATAATTTGTTGTAATTTTACTTATCGTTGTTGCTTCAAACATATATTTGTAGTATTTAGATGTTAAATTTGAATGTTTATTTCTAAGTTCATGTATATTGCGTGACTTTGACTTGTCAGTGCTAGTTATCTTAGTTGACGAACTGGTATACTATATATACGCTTAGCGAGCTCTGATAAGTACCTGCAGTGGTTTATTGGCAGGCTATACAGGTTCGATGGGGCGTCAAAACCTCATCGAACCTGTATAATTTTTTTCCTGGAAATCAGTTTGGACGAGCACATGTGCTCGCCAGGTACTTCGTGATTGATCACCCTATTTAATGGGGCGATCATTGCAGCGAGCACATATGTGCACGCCAGCAAGCGGGCGAGCACATAGCGTCCTAATGTGCTCGCCCACCTGCCGGAGCGACTCTTGTAAAAGCGAGCACATCTTGAACGAGTACATGTGCTTGTCCACCAATCGGGCATGTACATTACGAGCCTTTATGTGCATGCCAATCCCGCCTTTTTTTGTAGTGGTTGGAAGGAGGGGTATGCCGGTGTACACCCGTGTACATCGGCTACCAAATGAAGGCTAAGTAGGAGGTTTGTGTCATGCCACATCATCATCAATGTGGTCGAGAATGATGGTGGTGCAAAGAGATTTCTTTCCTGATGTAGTCATTACGATGGGATGCTAGTACAACAAGTGCCACACTAATGAAAGCGAAGCGTGATGCCATTTTTATGACTTAGACATCTCTAGTCAGGCAAGGAATTGGAGTTCAATTAGCTAAGATCGCAAAAGGCAACCTTGATAACGATGGGGTTGTTGATAACTGGAGGGGCGTAGCATAGGGGACTTCATGTTGCTCAAATATCGGGAGAGAGCTTCATCCCATCTAGGTTGTAACGGTGACTCTCGATCGAGTATCCACGATCAAGGGATCTTTCTTGAGTTCTCTTTCCACGACAATATGAGCATGGTGTGTATGGTTGTAGCCGTGAGTCATCTCATAATCATTTTTACTATTTCCCTTGAGGTCTGGTTCTTTAAAATAAAAAAATGAAAATATACGTCAAATTTCGAAAAAAATCTTGATTTTCTCGATTTTGCAAGAAGGTAGGGGCACAACTGATATTCCAAAAAAGGAGGGGTATAACTAATACTGCAATATTTCAGAGGGGCACAACTGATGAAAATCCCTTCTGGTAAGGCATGGGGGAGAACAAGGGATAAGCAAGAAAAAATGTTGTATCTTTGGCAAGGATGCATAAAGCGATAATCGGTACTCGATCAGCGAGGTCACTGACAAAGGATTAATCGGCAGTTGGGTGTATCGGATTTAGTCAACCGTTAGTTGGTTTTGAATTTTTTAATTTTAAATATATAAATCATTTTTATACATAGATTTGTACATTTTCTATACGTTCATAATGAAATAAAAGAAGTAATTGACTTTAAATATAGCATTATTTCATATTAAAATAAGTTTGCTTTTGTATTAACATAGATTTGTATATTTTCTATACTTACATAATGAAAAAAAAGTAGTTGACTTTAAATATAACATTAAACATATTTGAATAAGTTTGCTTAAAAAAGTAAAAAAATATAAAAGCTTGATGTAAAAGTCAACCGATTAGTCCAGCTGACTGACTAATATCCGACTAGGCCTAGTCGAGTCGGCTACCCTTGACTCGACTAATCGGACGGACTAGTCGATCGATTTTTACAAGCTTGATCTTTGGTTTTAATTTTGGAAAGAGTTGGTGGAATTGGAAACGGGAAGTATAAGGAAAGTTTAAGAGAAGACGATTTGTGGACCAGCTTTGCAAACGGAGAGAAAAAATAGATATTGCATTACCTTATTATTAGATCAAGGGGAATCAATTTAAAAATTTGACTACTGATTAATGGTGTTCATTTGGCTTTTAAGATGCAATAATTTCAGGTAATTGTGGACTTCCATTTATTATGAAGTTCATATGATTATGTGTTCCATGTAATTATATTTTATGAAATTGGATTCATGAAAATTTATTTCTATGAAAACGGACGTCATTGTAAAAGATGGTGATGATATTTATAATCTCAAAGTTTTTTGGGGGAGGAGGGGGGTTATAAGTAAAAATCTTAGCAAGATATAATTTATAATAGTAGTTATAAATGGAGAAAATTTAGATTTGCAAAACAAAGTTGATACATAGTTACCAATTTCGTACAATATTAAAAGTTGTTATTTATTCAACATAGAATATTTTACATATTTGTGGACTATTAGTTTTTATATAATCTGATTTTAAGCATTAATAGTGACTTATGCATGTGTTCGTATGGGATTTTGAGTGATTATACTGTGATATAATTTCAAGGACTTACTGTGGTGAATTAACAGTACGTAGATCTTATGATCATTCAAACATGAAGCATTTGAGAAAGGAGACCAGCCTTAATTTTCTGTACATTAAGGGCTCTTCTTAGTTATATGCATCATAAATTTTAGTTTGCATTATGCCAATTAATTTTGAGATTTTCTTTAATTTATTCTTCATATAACATATGGCTTTCATAGTAGTAAAATGAAATCTCATTTTAAATAACTATCACTACAAAATACAAATATTATAAATTATAGCCTATTCGTTCATCTATGTGATCTGATTGATAATACATATTTAAAGAGTTCACTTTACTATGATATTTAGAATCTAAGTGCAAAAGTTGTGATTAAGGTGGAATTATTGTGTTTTATTAATTGTTAATATATGCATAATTACTGTCTAACATATATTTAAGTGGAAATTTCTCGATGTACTTAGAGAAGCAGAGAGGAGTAGAATAATGGAAAATCACGAGTCCACAACGCTTTCCACCTCGCCCTCTGAAGGAGCATCGGACTTTATTTAATACCCAGACACTGCTTTGATTGCTATTACTTATGTAGGATGTCTGACGTCATTCCTTGAGGTAACCACTAGAATATTATAAAACGATCTAAAGAGGGCCATAACTTATTCAACTTGCAGTCAATTAAGCTATGATCTTTGCATGCGGCATCTCTGAATATTCTGTGGTGCCTATCACATGCAACTTCGATGTCCTCATCTAATGAGTTCATGAGCGATGAGGATATGGGGCATGAGTATCGCTAGAAAGAGTTAGTTAGCTTGCTTTCGAATAGGCTACAAGAAAAAGTAATCGAAGCCCCGCTCTCAGTAGCCCTACACAAATATTCATAATAACTGATTCACGAACTCGTGGGACATCCATACTTTTTTGATGACCTTTGGACTTCTTAATTAAATAGTTGGTGGTGCTTTCTTTCAGGTCCCTTGGTCTTCCCTCTGCATATATCTTGCTAACTAAGCATTCAGAGGACCTATGGTATTTGTACATATTTGGTTACTCGAAGCCCATGTGGAGGCACCTATGTCTGGATCCATCATGTTGGCAGAAATTCTTTTAAAATTGGGGACCTACGGGGTTTTAAGATCTTCACTACCAATGTTTCTCGAAGCGACACTTTATTTCACTCCTTTCATTTATACTTTAAGTGCAATTGCTATAATATATATTTCCTTGACCACTATAAAATAGATCTATCTTAAGAAGATCATTACCTATTATTTGATTTATAATAGGATGCATATAAACTCATAATTTTTAACGGCATATCCCTTGTGTTAATTTAAAAAATGACTATATCCTTTTGATGTACAAGGTGGATTTGAATATTTTCTTTAATGCTAAAAGTTAGTTAATTTCAAATAAAATTACTTATTCATATGGTAAAAGTGTGTGTGTGTATGTTTGTAATGAAATCTAAATAATCTTAACAATGGTCTTCAAAAATATATATTCTTCCATCATATTTTGTATATTTCCTAGTGCAACACACGTGCTTGACACTAGTTGACAATAATGAAAATGAAAGCTGTAACTATTAATCAAATTTCACATAGGATTTTCAATTTGGTTTTGA
Organism: Ottelia alismoides; assembly: GCA_037367405.1. NCBI lineage: Eukaryota > Viridiplantae > Streptophyta > Magnoliopsida > Alismatales > Hydrocharitaceae > Ottelia > Ottelia alismoides. The sequence goes on along the minus strand of JAZKJV010001005.1, from coordinate 1,369,601 downwards.
AACCTACTCCACATCTTCCTCTTAATGACAAACGCAACTTTATCGAAAATGCTACAATCCGCATCTAATTTTGGATGACTTTATCTTACCATGTTGTTGAGAGCATATATTCAGGTTGGGAACTTTTAACTTTATGTATGTGGCATTATCTAGCATGATAGTGTTTGAAGAAATTTGTCCTTGCCAATCGGATCTTTCAATATGGATTTGATAAGGATCCATTTAGCCGACCCTACTTAGACTAGGAGAAAGCTTTGCCATTTATTTAACTATTGTTAACCATTTCACATATTTTTTCTTTGATTATATTCCATAATATCTTTACGCAATGTAAACAATCCCAAGTATTCTCTCCTCAAAGAAGTGGTGAGAAGGTGAAGAAGAGTAAGTTTAGAACAAGAAGTTGGCACATGTAAAAAAATTTAAACTAGGAGGTGAATAAGAAAATAGACTCGTTTATCACTTGACTAAGAAATGCAATATTATATGCATTTGCTGAAAAAAAACATTCGACTTAGCTCTCATACAAAATTTCATGTGCAACACACAGGTTTGCTACTAAAATATATTAATAAATATCTGTTGTCGTCAAACAATTTTTAATGTTGAAGAATTTGTTGCTATTATGAATTTTTATCATTAATGCGGAAATAGTTTCACCTAAGAATTCAACCTCGGAAAGAAAATCAACTAAGTGATATTATAAGACTTGGGCCCAACCTTAAGACCCTGCTCGTTTGGAGAATAAGCACCGGAATAAGGGATTAATTCCCCACTTGGTGTGGTTCCCAAGACTACGACTATTCCCCTCCACGTCCTATTATTTCACCTTATTCAACCTTTATTCTTATCTTTATTCCACCATACCTACCCTTATTCCACCTTATTCTCCTTATTCCCGTCTTTACAGATGAATAGAGAATAAACCCTTAGACATGTTTGGTTGCTGGGTTGGACTGGGTTGGGTTGGGGTACACCAGTGTATCCCTCCTTCCAACCCTCTCAATCCTCTTCATAATTTATTATTCACCGGGGTACAGTTTACTATTCACAAGGGTACCCCAACCCAACCCAACCATGTCCAACCCAGCAACCAAACAGGCATGGTTCGTTTGGTTGCTGGGTTTGACTGGGTTGGGTTGGGGTAACCATGTGAATAGTAAACTGTGATGATGATTGAGAGGGTTGGAAGGAGGGGTACACTAGTGTACCCCAACCCAACCCTGTCCAACCCTGCAACCAAACGAACCTTATTCTTTATCATTATTCTTTCTTATTCCTGAACTGAATGCCCCTTGAGGTTTCCGTGACTTACATGAATAGCAAGATCTGTGTAATGATGTTGCTTTTTGTAAATAGACAATTTTTTTTATATAGAAAGCATATAATTAGTGTGATGATGGGCTAAACTCTCAAAGTGTCTAACTCACAATTTCTCAACTTATCAAGCGCATAACTTCTATTTATTTAGACCTAAGTTTTAACTTGCCATCTATAGATATAAAATTAGTGACATAAAGATAGCTTTCACTTTAATCGTAAGATAAAAAGTATAAATTGAGCAACTGTAATCGAAAGATTAAACATTGAGTTTCTAGACTTTTAACAACTGTAATTATAGGATTTCTGACATAAGCCACATGAGTTCTCCAAAAGAACCAATAACCTGGACTGGAATTGGAGATGGGGGTGGTGACCGTAGACTTGTAGGCTTGACGACGGACTCCTCCAGTCGATCTGCAAATGTTTGCACATAGAGAATCATGAGAAAGCTCACTTAAACAAAGTCAAGACTTGATTACGAATGAAAACGTTAGAATTATGATACCTGTCTTCCTCACCGAAATATTCCTATCGCCAATAAACATGTGGAATGTGAGATATCAATGCCCTTTCAGGTCCGCTACGGTATTTCTCCTCCAGTGCCGGACATTTATAGATACGCAGAGTTGATAAGGAGAGAGGAAGGCCGGACTCCGGAAAGGATTGCAACCCTGGGCAATGCCAGATTTGCAGAGTTGATAAGGAGGGAGGGAGGCCGGACTCCGGAAAGGATTGCAACCCTGAGCAATCAACGATACGCAGAGTTGATAAGGAGGGAGGAAGGCCGGACTTCGGAAAGGATTGCAACCTTGGGCATTCCTTTAACTCCAACAACTGGAGGGATATGAGCCGTGTCATATCTGAAGGTAGAGATGCCAAACTCTCACAATATCTAATCTCCCACTCTTCAAGGGAGACAGGAAGGCCTATGTCCGCCAATGATTCTATCTTCGGGAATTTATAAAACCTTAATCTCTGGAGGGATGTGAGCCGTGTCATATCGGAAGGTAGAGATGTGAGACTCACACAATATTCAATCTCCAACTGTTGAAGAGAGGCAGGAAGGCCTATGTCCGCCAATGATTCTATCTTCGGGCATTCCCTTAACTGCAACCTCTGGAGGGATGTGAGCCGTGTCATATCTGAAGGTAGAGACACCAAACTCTTACAACCATAGATCTGCAACTGTTGAAGAGAGGCAGGGAGACGCATATCCGGAAGATATTGCATCTGAGGGCAATAAATTAATGTAAAGGACTTGAGACTTGGGAGCTCCCTCATGGCTGAAGGAAGCGATCGTAAACGTTCGCAGGAATCGAATCTCAACTTCTGCAAAGAGGCAGGAAGATGACCATCCTTAGTTAACCAGCTCGGCAACACCCTGCCTCTGTAGTTTATGATTTCCAAACGTTTGAGACCATCACCATTGGGCTCTAGAGCTTCCAGTACTTTTTCAGCAATTCGGTCACTCGCAGTATTGTTCTCTTGGCTCCATTGAAGAGTCAAGCCTTGCAAGCATTTCTTCCGTTCCAAACATGCCTTCCTTGCATCGACAGGATCTACAACATTTTCCAGGCACCTGATTGTAAGATCCCCACCGAGCATATCCAGCTTCCCTAATTCTTCGATCCCCGAACCATACTTGGGATCAACATCGAAGTATCTCAACACCTGTAGGGAACTCAGCCTTCCAATGCCTTTAATTGTATGTGCTAGAGTATCATCAGCTTGGAGGAGCCTCAGATTCACCAAATTCCCCATCCCGTCTGGCAGTTTTTCTAAATCATCACAATCTTCCAACCATAGAGCTTGCATATTGTAAAGAGAAGTCAATGAGTTGGGTAGTTTTGAAATATTTGTATAAGACAGATTCAGATATCGAAGATGCTTCAACTTTCCAATGGACTTTGGCAACTCATTAATATCGCATCCCTGTAAATTCAGAACACGCAAGCATGTGGATTCATTTAACCAACCGTCAAGAACACGATAATCCAATTTGTACAAACTATCAAGATATCTTTTCTGTATGCGTAGTACTGACCGTAATTTGTCATATGGAAATTTGGATTCCCATTGCACGCTTGAGAACGACAAGTGGCGCAGTTTATTAGGACGCTTCTCAAGCTTAATTTCATCATGAATGTGCAAGTGGTCCTCTTGGGCAACGAATTCAGAGACATCATGAATTAAATCGTGCATAGTTAGAAAGTCATCGTTCTTGCCTTGGGAAAGAAGGGACCTGCTTCTCAAATCTTTGATTGCTTCTAATGCATGATTTTCAAGTCTCATCCCATGCCCAACTTGAAAAATGCCGTGTGCTGTCCATAAATAAGACAATTCTTTTTTAGAAATTTGATAACCTTTCGGAAACAATGAACAAAGTGAAAAGCAAATTTTCAACACCGGAGGCAAATAATGATAGCTCAACCAAAGACTAGGGATAATATCATGTTCCTTCTGACCTCTGACTTCCCACAGGTCACTTTCCAAAATCGTCTTCCAGTGATTTTTATCAATATTAGTGCCTAGCAGCCGACCAATTGTTTTTGCAGCTAATGGAGAACCTTTAAGCTTCTTAACAATCTGCTTGCCAATATTTATCAGTTGTTCATCAACTGAATTGTGAACACCGTCAAATGCACACCTTACTAAGATTTTCCAAATGCAGTGACTATCCATGTCTCCTAAATCGATGGGATCCATGTGCCCCACTATGGATTTAGCAACATTTTCGCTACGTGTAGTAACAAGCACCCTGCTTCCATTGTCCCCAAATTTCAAAGGATTGAGAAGATCATTCCAATGCTGTTGTTCTTCATTCCATGCGTCATCTAAGATCAATAAAAATTTTCTCTTCTCAATCAACTCTATAGTTTCCTTGTGCAGGCTATCCAAAGACGTTGACTGACATGTTTTCCTTTCTCCCCTGTCTGCATAAACACATTCAATGATACTTTTAAGCATTCTCTTTGCATCAAAGTCTTGAGAAACAAATATCCAAATCTTTAAGGAGAAATGTTTCTTCACATAATCATCGTGAAACACAAATCTAGCAAGTGTTGTTTTTCCCGATCCTCCCATACCAACTATGGGAAGCACTTGAAGTTTCTTTGTATTATTTTCAATTCCATTTGATGTCAGCAACTTGATAATCTCTTGCTTTACTTCATCTCTACCAATGATAGGCGAATCAATTTCCGGGAGTGAACTACTTTCGCGTCCTTGTGCACTCCTTGATCTGCCTTCATCAGACGTTTGCAACTTTTGCAAGCCAAGGTTATTTCTTGCAAGCTGATCAAATCTTTCGTTTATGCATTTAATTTTATTTTTTAAGCCACGTGCCTTCACCTACACAAGTTGTAATCGTTGTGAGATAGTAATATTTAACCAATCAAAAGGAAGTATTTCTGTCTTTAATTCTGTTCATAGAAGACAAATGATGGGCTCGAAAGTTTAGAAGTAAATATTTGAAACATAACAAGATACCATAAACTTCAAGGGCTTTCTTGATCAATACCATGGCTAAAAAATGAAGTAGAACTATTCTGCTAACGAGATTGAATACTGACAAATGCCAATAAGAATTGATAAATCATACCATTAAATTAATAGAAACCAAAAGTACTGCACAATTATAATTTGCAAGAAAGAAGAAGAGAAGAATTATGATATGATTCGTCGAGGCAAAGAGCCATCTTACATTTGGAGGAGAATTATCCCAATAGCCACATCTTTTTAATGATACATATATAAGTGCTACCATATCCTTATCTGTTTTTAAATACGAATATGGACGTGGACACAAATATTGACGGATATGTTACCAAATACTTAAAAACGAGCATGGATGTAAAATAGATATCAATCGTATACAAATAATATCGGAAATATTCTACATATTAGCTTAAATATCTATTTATTGGATGAAATACACATTTTGTAAATATATTAAATGTGCTTATATCATAATAATTGTGCCAAATAGAGTAAAAGAATGTATAATATATATATATATATATATATGTTAGATATAGTTAAAAATAAATCTACGACTCTGTTTATATTTGGGATTTTTACACTCATAACCATGAGTAATTCCGTAATTACAATCATAACCATATATAATCTCGAATTACACTAGGAACCCAGAATAATGCGTAACTCTTACATGGCATGACCCTGTGTTAACACCCATCCATTTTTTCATTAACTTTGACGGAATTTATCAAATGTGGATCATTTTCATCATTTAGGTTCAAGACAATTACAAATATTACCACTCCTCTTCCTTCTCTTACATTCTCTTCCATAAGAACCCATCACCGTCGGGGAGGAGAAGAGTGATGGAGGAGGTTAGGGTGGCCGCCTCACGGGCTATCACCGCGAGCTTTGCACGGGCCTGCACCTTATGCTTTATCCTGGCTGCCTCCTGCTCTCGTCACTCCTGCTCCTTCTTTGCCCTCTCGCTATTATGGAGGAGGAAGAAGGTGAGGGGGCAAGCTGGAAGATGGCATAGGACCTGGAGGAGGTCGGGTAGGAGGTGGGGGGGCTAGAGGATCTGGAGGAGGAGGAGAAGGTTGGGGAGGAGGAGGATGGTGGAGGACTTGGAGGAGGAGGAGGAGGAGGTGGCTGGGAAGGAGGGAGGCGAGAGCGTGCGGACCAAGAAGAGGAGGAGAAGGAGGCGGACAGATCTAAAGGAGGAGGAGGGGCAGATATAAGCATGGGATGTGGAGGAGGAGGAGGCATGCAGATCTAGAGGAGGAGGGTGAGGAGGGGTGCATCTGGAGGAGGAGGAGGAGGAGCGAATCTAGATGAGGAAGTGAGCCAGGAGGGGCGGATCTGGAGGAGGAGGAGGAAGTCGAAGAGGAGGAGGAGGGACGGACCTGGAGGAGGAGGAGGCAGGCGAATCTGGAGGAGGAATGCGGAGGGCGGCAACCGAGGAGTACGGAGGGCGGCATCTGAGGAGGGCATCGGGCATTGGAGAAGAATGGGGGAGGGGTTAGGGATTTTTATTTTAAAAAATCTTTTAATAGCAGTTGGATTAATCCAATGATATGGTTGGGTTAACAGGAAAATTAGTGGAGGGTTATGGATGTGAGACGAAGTGACTATTCGAGGTTTTTCGTGTAATTCGTGATTATACATGGTTATGATTGTAATTACGCTATAACAGGCTGTGATCCAGCCGATCAACCAAAGCTGCAAAAAATCATAGACTAAGAGTAGCAAGGAGGGAGAAGATGTTGTAGTGGGGGGACCACGGTTTCAGATTTTGCGAAATTTTGGCGAAACTTCGACGGAATTTCGATTTTGATAAGGAATCGAAATCTCGAGCAAAATAGCGATATGAGGGAAGTTTTTGATCATTTCTTCCCAAATGGTGGTCGATATGGGCGAAATGTCGTCGAAATTTCAACGCAATTTGTATCGATAGGGTATCGATACAATTTCCGAAATCGATATTTAAACCCTTGGTGGAGACTCAGTAACGGTGACACGGGAATAGAAGAAAAAGAAAAGAGGATAGGATTTCATTCATGCCCCAACCCCACACGGCAAACCAACGAAACTTGCATTTCATACCATTAATATATAATATAATATTAATATAATAACGTCAATGGTGAAGTGTGTGTACACTCATAGCCCCAAACATAGTGCCACATCTAAAACTCACGAAGTGTGGGTATGGTTTATAAGTGGTGGGGATTACTACTTGACAACTTGAGCTTAAACATTTTGGGTGGTTGTCAACGAATTCATTTGTGCCCGTACCCAACAAATTGTAAGGGTCGTTTTCCTCGATAACAGACTGGAGACCTAAGCTCGAGACGTTGTAAATGGTATCAGAGCCGATTTCTCTTTGATAGTGGAAAGGGCAACCCGAGAGGTAGAGCCACCCCTATAAAGAGATAGGAGGAAATTACTACCCGGAGCGTGCAACCGCCACTGTCACTGGGAATAAGTGATGGGTCATGTCGCAACGAGGATATTGCGAATATAAATGGGGGAGGTTGTAACACCCATACCCCCAAACATAGTGCCACATCTAAAACTCTCGAAGTGTGGGTGTGATTTATAAATGGTGGGGATTACTACTTGACAACTTGGGCTTAAGCATTTTGGGTGGTTGTCAACGGATCCATTTAGGCTCGTACCCAACAAATTGGCAAGACCAATTTTCCTCGATAACGGATCGGGGACCTAAGCTCAGGACGTTACAATGTGATTTGTAATGTGGGTCCCAACCCAAATGTGGGCCTAAATATGTGCTTGGCCCTGCTGACTAAGTCTGGATGTACATCTTGAATTAAATTTAATAAATTAGATTATATTATGTAGTGTATGAAAAATATATTAAATATTATATTCGGATATTTCTATCCCAATCTGGATATTCAAGTCTTAATTATATACGTATCCGGAAAAATTTATAACGTATATTTATATCCGATCCGTATTCGATCAACACTTAAATACGGATATCGGTATTTAGGATTTTTTCGAATACAGAAAGTGGATATTCAGATATATCCATATCTGATTTCTTCCCGCTCAGAGCCATGTAAATAAGGTCTCTCTTCCATATCCAGTGCAAGGAGAGGCTAGAGATTATCGTAACATCAGTATTTGTCGAATAATTCTAAATCCACATTTTAAACTACCATTTTTTTTCCTTAAGTTCTCGTTGACAGACGGCAGTTTTCATCTTACTCTGTGATGCCTCTAGTTCTTTTTTTATTATTTTGGCCATAACATGCCACAAAAATTTCTAACTTTGCTTGAGTTTTATTAAATGATAAAATCCTCACGCATGCAAATATTGAGAAAAAAGCGTTTTTAATAAATGCTCCGTTAGTCTCCCCCGCCCCTACGCCTGGACAGCAGTGCATCGTAGGAGTGTCTATCGAGTTCAACGAGTCGAGTTGGCCTCAACTTGGACTCGAACTCAATAAGAAATATACGGCTCGAACTCGGCTTCGATAAGGGTCGAGCCCTAGATCACCAACTCGAACTCGAACTCGTCGAGTTCGAGTTGACTCACGAGCCACGAGTTTCTGAGTTGGCTCACAAGCCTCAAAATGAGCTGACTCATGAGCCTCTTATCGAGTAATGAGTTTCTGAGCTGGCTCATGAACCTCTTAATGAGTCTTTATTCCATTTTATACATTAAATTATGCAAATGACATTTGTAATTTTGATTTTTTATTCTCTTTTCTATAGCTTTTTGGACAAGAAAAATGTTGACCTTTATTTTATATCAAACTCAATGTGGAAGTTTCGGTATATATGTTTTAATTTTTCTATTAAGATAGAAAACAAGTTATCGAGTCGAGTTTCCGAGTTGAACAATGCCCAACTTGGACTTGACTCGATAAGCTAACGAGCCATAGAACCCAACTCGAGCTCGGGCTCGTTAAGGTTTCGAGTCCGACTCACAAGCCCTTAACGAGCCGAGCCCGAGTTAAGCTCGTCGAGTTCGAGCTTTCCTGACAGCCCTAGTGCATCGTCCCTGCTGCTCCAAGGCTTGGCAAGCCACGACATCTCAGTGTCCCTTCACTACAAGAAAAATGAGGTTGGGTCACAGAATGTGGCAAGGAAATTTGTGGACACGATTTTTCCGTGTTCACTAGTTTCTTGTAGCTACAATTCGTGGCCAAATTCTTTATACAAGAGCTGTGGCCACGACAAGTTCTGTGGTCATTTGTAGTGGTCATGACATATTCGTGGTTAGAAAACTCTCGCAATGAGACTTGTAGCTACGACTACCAGTCACGACATGTTGTGATCATAGCTCAATTCTGAGGCCACAAGCCCCATATCCGTGGGTATAGTTTTGTAGCCACAACTTATTTTCCTTGTAGTGCTTTTCTCCATCGCTTGTATAATACTATCCAAAGTTTTGTTTTTTCACTTTTTATTCAGGGGCTTCTTCGATATGATTTCTAAAGGCAAGTGATTGCACATCTATGGGATTTAGACAAACCTTCACAAACTACATATTTATCCATGTTTTAAAGTAATGAAACAATATTTCATACTTAATGTGCTAATTCTATTTTTATTTTTCCCTATCCAATGGACGACTGTGCATAGTTAAAGCACAACCCAACGAAGAAGCTTTCTCTTATGCTGAGCATTACCATCCACGGCAAGAAGATGTCTACGTAATAAAAAACCTACTGTAATTTACGAGTTTCTGTATGTCATTTTGTAAAGTATTATGAGGCAAGAAAGCGAATTTTTGCAGGTCATTTCTATTAACTGTGTTGCATCACAATATGAAAGAAGATCTCATTGTTGCCAAATTCTTCGTGATAAAAACTAGTCTATGTAATGAAATTAAGTCTAATATTATGGTCATAAGCTACTTGATATTTCTGAACTCATGGGGGGCTTGTTTTATGTATGATAAGATTTTGGTATGGGGATTGTCAAGTATGAAGTGTTTTCTTAATTGGTCATTTTATCCCGGGACGTGTGCAATCAATCAAATATGATAGAATACACAAACAAACATTGTAATACATAGCAAAATGAATAAAAAATAGATATCATTCTCAAAACCAAGGTTTTAAAACTGAATCGGACACCGAACCGGAAACCTTGCTGAAATGGTCAGATCGGTCGAACCATATAATCAAACAAGTTCAACCGGATGATGACATCATCATTATTTAAAAACAGATTAAACCGGAACGGTGGAAAAAAGTGGTTGAACCGCTAATCAAACCGAAATAAAATAATATATATAATATACACTTAATATACTTGAAATATGAATAAAATACATAGATAATGTATATATTTCACACTATAGATAAAGTATTTTTTCTTATACACCATCAAATATCATACATATATATATATATTATTTGAACTAGATGCTCTATAACATGATAATAGTTTAATTATATTTAAAACCCAATAGTTGCAAAAAGTTGTGTTAGTGTAGTTGGTTAGAAGTGTGAAATAGTTAACCAAAAGTCATGGTTTCAACTCCACATACCAATAAATTTTTTAAATAATTTAAAAATCAAATTTGGTTCAACTTCAGTTGAGCTTGGTTAAACCAGGTCCAAAAATAGGTTGAACCGGACGGGCTAATTAAAATTTAAATAATCGTACGAGGTCGGGTTCGGTTTCAAAAACACTGCCCAAAACTGCTAGTTGTAACTGTGTCAAATGGGCGGGCCTGACGAGCCTGTCATGTAAGAATTGGATTGGGTATGGGCTTAGGCCGAAAAAAGTAAAAAAACACGAGCCTTGCGCCCAGCCCAAATTTTTTATGAAAGGTCTGGACCCTTTAGGGCCCGGCCCAAAGCAACCCATGCTCGTCTTAGGTTGCCCACAAGTACTATGAGAGAGAAATTTCTCAGCCCAAACTGCTCAGGAATGGATAGTCTGCTGTTATAGTAACATGTTGTTAATACACATGGGCCACCTGATCCTGATGGGGAAGAGAATCCTCTGTTGTATTACCGCAGAGCCGTTGTAAATCTTTTTTTTTCTCGATTTCGATCAAAAGATCCAACCTTAGAGATTGAATCTTAGATCAATGCTCTATGTATTCACCAAATTTCATCAAAATTTGATCTTATTTGATATTTATCTTACAAGTTTAAAGATCAGGTCTTTTAAATGGATTTTAAGTTGGTATTTTAAACCTCGGCAACACCATTCATCTGTGGATGGTATGGAATGACAACTCTATGATCAACTCTATTTATAAAATGAGTCCTCCCGTTAGAAATCAAAACTCTAGGTATCCCGAACTGTGATATGATATTCTTCCTCAAAAATCTGCAAACTATCTTTGCATCAACGGCTCAAACAAGGATGGCCTCAACCTAATGACTTTCATAATCCATAGCCAACAAAATGTACCCGAATCCCTGAATCTTAGACAATGTGCCCATAAAATCGATTCTATACGTCAAAAATCTCACAGAAGTGAATGACTGCATCGGCATCATGTCTCTATGATCACAACTACCCATCCTCTAACAGTCAGTACACTGCTTCACGAATTCCTCTGAATCCTTGAAAAGTGTTGACCACTAAAGGCCGGATTGGATTACCTTTTGTGATGTCCGTCTGCAAGAGTGATGTCCTCCTGCCTCAAGAGTGTGGCAATAGATGAGGATGCTATGGTGCTCCTCCTGAAGAATACATCGATGGTAGACATTATCCCCTCCTTCGTGGTAAAGGGTAGAATCCTCCCAATGGTACGACTTGGTCTTCGCAAGGAAGGTCTAAAGTCGCTGCCTTATCCAACCTTGTGGAACTTTATTGGCAATAAGATAGTTCACAATGTCATCATACCATGGGAGCATGGTGAGAGCAAGAATCGCCTCGTCTGGAAATGTCTCCATGATAGGTGTGGTTGTCTCATAATCCTCAAGATGCTCTAATCGGGAGAGCTGATCTGCCACCACATTCTTGACTCCAGGCTTATCCTTAATCTCAATATCAAACTCCTGGAGTAGATAATTCCATCTGGTCAATTGAGCCTTGCCATCCTTCTTGGCCATTAAGTATTGGATGATAGTGTGATCTGTGTAAATTATCACTCTAAATCTGAGAATATATTATCTGAACTTATCAAGAGCAAATACTACAACTAGCATCTCCTTCTCTGCAACAGCAAATTCTGATGGGCATCATCCAAAGTCCTGCTAGCGTATTGTATGACAAATGGTAATCCATTCCTCCTCTGTCCAAGCACAACCTCAACGGCAAATCAGAAGCATCCGTCGTGATCTTGAATGGAAGAGACCAATCGGGTGGCTAAAGGACAGGAGCCTGCACAACTAAATTCTTGAGAGTCTCAAATGATGAAAGATACTTATCATCTAAAAGGAACTTGGTGTCTTTGAGCGGTCGTACAATACGACTGAAGTCCTATATGAGATGTCGGTAAATATCAACAAGACCCAGAAAAGACCGCAATTGTCTCAGATTGGACGTTGGATTGAGCTTCTTGATGATATTCATCTTGACAACATCAATCTCCAAGCACAATCTCAACAGTAAAATCAGAAGCATCCGTCGTGATCTTGAATGGGAGAGACCAATCGGGTAGCTAAAGGATAGGAGCCTGCATAAATAAATTCTTGAGAGTCTCAAATGATGAAAGATACTTATCATCTACACGGAACTTGGTGTCTTTCATGAGCAAATCAGTGAGTGGTTGTACAATACGATTGAATTCCTGTATGAACCGTCGATAAAAACTGGCAAGACCCAAAAAAGACCGCAATTGTCTCAGATTGGACGATGGATTGAGCTTCTTGATCACCTTGACCACATCAATCTCCATGCCCCTCTTAGAGATGATGTGTCCAAGGACAGTCCCTTGAGTCATCATGAAATTATTCTTCATCCAAGATAAGACAAGATTGACCTCAACCTCAATACAACACTGATGTACTCGGTCCAAGCACTGAAGACAAGCATCGAACCCATCGTCATAGACCGAAAAGTCATCCATAAAGACCTTGAAATAGTCATCCACCATATCCGAGAAAATGAAAAGCATGCATCTTTGGATTGTAGTAGGGGCATTGCATAATCCAAAAGCATCCGTATAAAAGCATACGTTCCAAACAGACAGTCGAATATCATTTTTTCCTGATCTTCAGGTGTTATGGCCACTTGATTATATTATATCCCAAAACCCCGTCAAGGAAACAATAATGGCTCTTCCCAGCGAACCTTTCAATAATATGATCAATAAATGGAAGTGGGGAGTGATCTGCTTGACTGAATGTTTGACCATTAAGATAAAATTGAAATAAGCTCGAATTTGAGTGAAATTTAGAGGATATTTATTATTGATCTAAGAATCTATAAGGTTGAAATCATAAAAAAAGGATTTACAGCGGCTCTGCTGTAACTATATAGTTACAACTGAGGATTCTCTTCCATCTGATGGACATTGAAATGGGTGATGATCACGACCTGTCACCCGTAGGTGCCATTGGATACCCATCGAATGGCCCATTGCAAGTCACTGCAGGAGCTGTAACAACAGATTGTATTGGCAACGATCCTTTTATATTAGTACACATATTTTTGCCTACTTTGTTCGACTTTTGTAGACTTTGCCCGAAGTCTAACATATTATGATGTGTGACACTCGGGATCCGCATAAACCCAAACCCAACTCGATTAGGGTCCGATTAATCCAATAAAGTTATCTGACGGTATTAGACAACCTAAAACGATTAATTAATCATGAATCAAAAGTCGTTCGGGTGAAATCGACCAAAAATCGGTCGCATCGTAATACGTACCGTGGAAAGTCCGCGATGCAAATTCAGAAACCACGAAACAAGCCAAGACCGTCATTAGATCCGATTCGACAAAACAAGACCAACGGAATCGACCATTCATCAATCTGAGGTCGTTTGGTATTTTCATTTCGCAAAATTTAACCGTAAACAAAATCGTATCTCGAAAATTTCGGAGATCCAAACCCCGCTCAAAAGTATATCAATATTATACTCATATCGACCGTCATTTATAGACCATTGAAATGAGATATTTCGTGCTGAAATCCGACGCTTGAGGTGCGGTTACGGTCAACTTGAAGTATGTCAAAATAAGGTTGGTTTTAAAAAAATAATAAAATAAAATTTTTCCAGTAACAACTGTTTGTTACTTTCTCCAGGACTGCCATTTGGCATCTCAACTTTCTCCACTCGGCTATACAAAGCCCCATTCTTCTTTGGGATTTTTACCCGGCAGACCTTATAATCTTTGCTAATTACCTCTACGACCTTTGAAACATCGATATTCTTCCCTTGACCCTGTAAATTTGTTAACCTTTACCCTACAGACCCTGTGGTTAACCCCCATCCATTTGACCGTTAGAACTGACCAGATTATGTTATCTTCCTTTACAATATACTCATTTTATTTATCAAATTTACTATAACTGCCACTCCCTCACCCACGTCAACCCCGTCCAAGTTGAGCCTCCTCCACCTCCCCGGACCGCCGCCTCCCCTTCTTGAGCCCCCCCTTCCGACCGCTCGAAGTCCCCCTCCGCCCTTGAATGGCTTCTCTCCGCTAGCTCTGTCCAGCTCCTCTACCTCTCCGACAACCACCTCACCGACGACATCCCCCTCCCCTCCAACTGCTCCGCCCTCCGCCACCTCGACCTCTCTGACAACAACCTCACCTGTAACAACCAGTAAAATAATATAGAAAATAATCTAATAATTAATTTGTATAAAAAGATCTTTATTGATTTATTAAAAAAGAATAAAAGGGAAGTGATCGACGGTTATTTCTTGAATTAAAGACAATTAATTGATTTATTAATAAATGAGATGGAGGGATGGTTATGAAGGGTCATTTCATCCCTATTTTTAGGAAGAAATGACTCTCTCCTCCTTAAGATAGAGGAAGAGAGAAGGTCGTGAGAAATGGTGATCGAGAGTGAGAGTAAATGGGTAAAGAAGAGGGTGTGCGTGTGTTTTTTGGGATGGAGAGTGGAATTCCTATTTCCTATTTTAAGAATGTTGATCTAATTACATGAGTGAGGGATATAGAGAGAGAATGGACGAGAGAGAGGGAGAGATAGACCAAGAGAGAGACAGAGAGGGAAGATGAGCAACGACGACCCTCCATGCCGGCACCGCCTTCAAATCCGACAACGGCAGCTCTCCTCGTCAATGCCGAGTTTGTTGATTGTGATAGAAATGGAGGAGCGACGACGTGGAATATGATGGTTCGGATATGCGGAATCGAAGGTTTGCAGGAAGACATCTCGCACCGTCAAGGTATGTGTCGAACCCTTAGGATTCGCATCATGAGATAGTTTTTCACATTATGGACATATCTTAAGTGTTGTGCTTGAAATCTAAATGCATTTACCAGGTTCAGTTACCCTCTTAATACTAATGTATTAGTATATTGAAGGTCTTAATACATCCTTGACAAAGTTATATAAGTATCATGCTCACACACGTATATGGAATTTCATGGTAATTGGTTGAACATAAAAGATGATAGAGATTAATTGTATTCTTTGTCGGTGATGGTATTTGATGAAACAATCTAGCGAATCCATTCATTGCTTATAGGTTTTCGTCAAGCTTTTATTTGATTTAATGATGGAATATGTTGAAGATATTACCAATTATAGTGATGATCCATACAGTGAATGGTTACGTAAATATTTTGATTTGTAATTGGTTAGCCATGTGCTACCTATTAATTACGAGGAGTTTAGTCATGTATGTAATAAATCACATAAGTATTTGTAGAGAACTTTGTACGTGTGAGTATATGTAGTGATTGGATTTTTTCGGATGTATAATGGAAGGTAAACATATTGATAGTAGTAAATTCAAATGAAACTCCTTTGAAATAATTATAACTACGTGTGAATAATAAAGAGAGGATGAAAACATGAATCTAAGATTGACTCATGCGTGGTTGTATAAAAATCATCATGATGTTTCTTTTGTTAATAACAATTAATTGACTTATCTTATGATATGGAATTATACGTATTCTCATTATGCATGAATATTTAATTGTGATTTATTTTCGGATGATCTATTTCCTGATTACGTAAACATATGATTCTATATAGATACCCAACGAAGTTTGTTCCCTATTACTGTAAAAATAATATTAATAGTATGATGATGAGACAAGAGACGTATGCTCAGGAAATCTAATTAAGTAATTTCGTAAAAGTTAGATTGATAGAAATAATTGCTAATGGGTTTAGAAGGCATCATTACGACATTACATTATGTTGATGTTAAGTATTTATATCATAATAATACTCATACTTATGCCAGATTATATATTGTGTAATGTTGTCCCTTATTATCATGAACAAGCAGTATGAATGTAATCTGTCATCTCGGTGATATACCGTAATATTTACATCTGACAATTCTATTGCATAATGTGTCTTCTTTATAGTAAAGTTAATAAGTATTGTTCCACAATAATGGTTAAAGATATCAAGTCATGAAAGTTGACAGTGAGGTATTGGAATCAAAATATTCTAATGGACCACTATTGTATGAAAAAGAAATGATATTTAAAGGAATAAGAATTTCCTTAAGATGGATAATGGCACTTAAACGATAAGTGGAGCTAAGTGCTACATCCATGGTGGGAGCCACCTCTAGAGTTCGTTTATCGAAAGCCTAAAGGGCAACACCTTCCGGGGGTGTCGGGTTCAGTGGAACCTAGTGAAAAGTCCACCTATTGACTCAGCGCTGATGTCACCATGTTATATGTAATGATTGAGTGACCGCTTGTGCCGGCGGTAAAAGCCACCAAAGCCACCCAATAAATTATGAGATAAGACAAATCTATCATGAATAAGCTAAGTGCTTATGTGGAAGCCAATTGCTTATATGAAATGCTAATTGAATATGTGCATTTATGTGAAATGCTAAATGTATGTGTAAACATGTGAAATGTTAAGTGTGTATGTGCATTAGGTGAAATGCTAAGTGTATATGTGTAATTATGTCAAATGCCAAGTGTATATGTGCAAATGTATGGAATGATAAGTGTATATGTGCAATTACGTGAAATGCTTAGGTATATGTATAATTATGTTATTGCTATGGGCATATGTACAAATATGATTAACCTTAAGGGCATATATGGAAAGTATGGTATGCATTGCATGAATATAAAAAAGGATACCCTTTGTATGCGTAATTATATTTATGGGTGATCCATATGATGCTATTGTATGACTACACTCAAGTATTATATTCATTATCATAAGGGTAATTTGGATTGAGTATGCCACGACACTACTTTTGTGTATGATACGTTCTATGAAAAAGTATATAATTATGATGATGGAAATGAAAACAAAGCAAACCTCATTGTAAGATAAAATAAGGACTTATATGTGATAATTCACAGTAACAGGTGTATGAGTGTAACACATAATTTCATATATGTAATCATCCTTATGTAATTATTGATTTGGTAAATTTTGATAAGAGAAAAATAGTGAAATCCATGCATACTATGGTATGATTAAGATCATATTCAAGGATTGTATCCATGAGTAATGCATGTTATGAACATTATTCCAGGTTGGGGAATATAGAAGATTTATAAAGATCCATTGTGGAAAATATTTATCCAGCCTATTATTTATGCATGGAGTTATTTGTAATAGCATAAGGAGACTTGATTTTCGGTAGCTGGTTTGACCATATCTCGGCACATACTGAGCGTTAGCTCATACCATGTATTCTTGTGTTTTATTGCAGGTTGTGATGAAAATAAATTTAGCTGCAGTTTTAGACCCGTTGCGAGGTTTGAAGGAAGGATATCATTGTGCCTACTGGAATAAAGGATCCTGGATATGTTTTAGAGATGCATCTTTTTGTGCATTAAGATGTATTAAGACGGTTCATATATGTAATTATGATATCATTGATGTATAGTGAGTAGCACTCGGATTCGACATGGCAATTGATATGTTTCCGCTGGTCACCGAGGTTCTGGGCTGTTACATCACCGGTCTCTCCTCATTCGACTCCTGCGAAAACCTCCAGCTCCTCAACGTCTCGGGCAATGTGATCTTCGGCACTGTCCCCAATGACATCTTTTGGAGCAGCTAGAACCTGCTACCTATTGTTATCTACCTCATATAGAGTTACATCTGAGACAGTTGAAGTTAAGATTTAGAAAAGTTGCAATCAAAAGTTGTGTTGATAGGAAATGACTACCCATTGAACTTGAGAATCAAGTAAATCCATAAATGACTTATGGATTTTTACCCCCTTCCGCGGAGACAAATGCTTATCATGTCTTTATTTTTTTAATAAAAAATATTAAAATGAATATGGATATGAAAAAAGTACCGCAATATCCCTGAGAAATATATGTAGATCTAAAAAATTGGACGTGAAGGGGATACCTTTCCCTTGATCCACTTCCTGACACGTCCCTTCCTTTGCCGCAGTATTGCGGTATCAGTGGCGTACTGGTCGAGAACATCCTCGGCATCATAAGCAGCATCCTTGAGTTCTTCCAGCCATGCTCTCACCCCCGACTGTTTGTTCTGCTTGGACTCCGCATCATCCAGCAAGTCCGTGATCAGCTTCAGCCTCAACTCCAGAGATTTGAGCTCTTTCACGAGGTCGTCGTGGCTCAGACTATTGGCCACCTTAACAGCCTCACCCACTGCGAAGGATGTGAGCTTCTCCGCGATGGCGGAGATGACTGCAGTTCCCACCGCAGCTCCTATCGCCTCCATGCCGATCTTCTCTCTCTCTCACGCGCTCTTGTGGTTGTGGTCTGATGGAGATCCGAAGACCTTGTCCTTTTATGTCATTTTTTGGTGCGGATTGTACTCATAATAAAGTAGTAATCAGAAGCTACCTCATACACATTGGATACCTTCCGGGCCTTACATACATGATAAAGTCAGCATCATATTAATCACATTGAGTGCATTGCACGATTTATGCCATGGGATTATCTGTGATTATTCCGGCAATAACATATTAATCACATTGAGTGCATTGCATGATTTATGCCATGGAATTATCTGTGATTCCGGCAATATTTTGATTATTGAGCCCTTGAAGTTGAAGACTTGTAATAGTAGTTGCAATTCCGTGAAGCAGGATGAAAAATATACGTTAAACATCTTATCTTATATATTATACGAATGCCAGCTGACATAGCACTCTTCACCCATTTTTTTCTTGGTTTAATAACATGGCTGAATATCACTTTCTGTTCATCGTTATTTTAAATTCAGGTAAATAAATCGAACAACAACTGCTTACTGGGGATGAAACGAAGGTGAATATATTCGTGTCTAATCCGCTATCGTTTTCCTTTTCTACGTATTTTGACATTCGTATTCGTGTTCATTCTATATGATATTTCTTTAACATTCGCTAATATTGGCATTCGTAATCATATATTCATTTCCATAAATAAGTATAGTAATAGATTTATTTATAAAGAAAAAGGAGTACCCTGGGAGTAGCCAACGGGGCTGCTCCCACCTCTATTTTCTCTCATTTTTTTAGTTTTTTTAGAAAATAAAAATTTATATATTCATCATTATATCCCTCTAACATTTTATTCAAATTTCGTCAGAAACAGAGACTCCTAAGCCCTCCATCCAGACGTCATTTTTTTAACGGTCGCATGATTTTTTAAATCGACCATGTTTTGATGGAGGCCGTAGGAGTCTCTATTTCTGACGAAATTTTAATAGGATGTTAGAGGGATATAGTGATGAATATACATATTTTTATTTTTCAAAAAAATAAAAAAAATTGGGACAAAATGGGGGTGGGAGCAGCCCGTGGGCTCTCCCAGGGAGCAGCCCCATTGCTCTCTATTTATAATTGTATGTAACAATATTTTATGATTGCAATTATCATTGTTGATATAATTGTTACGAAATTACTATATCTGACATATCTATTTTATGTGTAATCTATCGTGAACATGTATATTTTAGCTAATATATTAAAAAAGTCCATTATTATTCATATCTGATTTGTATTCGTTTTACATCCGTATTCATTTTTAAGGATATGATAACACATTTTTCACATCTGTCAATATTCGTATCCGCATTCATATTCATATTTAAAATAGATAAAGATATGATTATATCTATATTCATATCCATATCCGACCGTTCAACGCTACTGCTTACACATGCCCAAGGACGAACCACAATATCCTTTGGGGGGCAACGGCACGTCCTTTCCTATATTATGTCCCTTGATGCAAAATTCACTAATTGATTTTAAAATGAGATTAAACAGAAGACAAATTAAGATGAGAGGGGAAGACAGATTTAGATGATAATTTTTTATCTAATACCAAAGCAATGAGAAAACAAAGAATATGAAATGAGATTTTTAAGTGAAATTCGGCAATGAAAGAATATATTTCAGTCGGATACCTTAAAAATTGAAAGAAAAAAGCTATCACCATTTTAATCATATACACGAAACTTCTATCGACACCTCCTTGTCATAATTCATGTTGTCTCTGCACATATTGTCACTGTAGATGCCATGTTTCAAGGAAGATCCTTTCGCATTAGAAATGCAAACGGTTACGGACATATCCATATCCGATCCATCACCGTATTCGTTTTATACAGATTTTGACATCCGTATCCGTATTCGTTTTAATATGGATACGGATATGGATATCGTTTTGATATCCGTAAACATCCGTATCCGTATCTGTATATCCGTTTTCATATATAAATATAATCACACATTTATTTTTAACCCTATATAACATAATTTTATACCCTCTTTAATCATATTTGTATTATTTTAAGATACAAACACATTTATTAAATTTATATCATGTATTTTCCATCCAATTCGTATATATTTAGGTCAATTCTATAGAGTATTTCTAACATTACTCGTAACAAATATCTGTTTTACATCCGTATCCATTTTTTAAGGATATGGTAAGATAGTTTTAATATCCGTCAATATATATATCCGCATCCATATTCGTATTCAAAAACAGATAAAGATATGGTAATATTTATATTCGTATCCGTATCCGTCCGTTTGCATCCCTACTTCGCATGCGATAAGTGCCTCTACTTCCTTTACTAACTCGTGATGCACCATCACTCTTCGATTTCTTCATTTTCTCCATCACCATAATACCCCCACCCTCCCCTTTTAATTCTCTACACCATCATCTTGCTTCCAAGCATCTCGTGGCAAAAATCCTTTCCCTCCGCTCACCCTTGTTGTCGATCCAGCATGTGATCGAGACCATCAACTCGACATCCATGTCAGTCGCATCCCCTGCACACAAATGCCACTGAGAGGCTGTCTCGCTCTATACCGAGGAGGTGGACATTATTTAGCTCAATCTGATGACCATCTACTAGGGTGGACATGGATCGGATGAAATCAGGTCTTGGATCAGATTGGTTTTATTATTAAGCAGATTAGATCAGATTGAACATTTTCAAATCCGTTAAAATATGGATCTTGTCGTATCATTATATATTAAAATTCAAACTGATCCAATCCGTTAATTGGGTGATATAAATAAATAGATACATAAAGACATAGAATTTTTACACCCATGACCTTGAGTAATTTCGCAATAACATTCATAACCTTGTATAATCACGAATTACATGAGAAATCCCGAGTAATGCTTAACTCTTACATGACATAACCTTGTGTTAAAATCCATTTGGAATACCCGTTATGTTTGACGGATTCCATTTACAAAGACAAAACTACCTCAAAAAGTCATTATTATTTACAGAACATGCCCCCGCCCCAGCAGGTCCTAAGCAGCTTGGTCCTCCGTCCCTGCTCACCACCGTCGAGCAGCTCGGTCCTCCCTCCCTGGTCGCCATCGTCGAGCAGCTCGGTCCTCCCTCCCTGCTCACCACCGTCAAGCAGCTCAGTCCTCCCTCCCTGGTCACCGCCGTCGAGTAGCTCCTCTGTGCCGAGTCGCTCGAAACTCCCCCCCCCCACACCGATTTGCTCGAAGCCCCTCCTCCCCGACCATCCCACTCCCTTCGGCCCCTCCCCCCACAGAGACCTAGCTCGAAAGCCCCCTCCCCCCCGCGGAGACCTAGCTCGAAGCCCCCCCCCCACCCCGCTCACCGCCGCCGAGCAGCTCGATCCTCTCTCCCTGGTCGCCACCGTCGAGCAAGTCCTCACCGCCCCCTCCCCCATGTACCGACTCGCTCGAAGCCCCCCTCCCCGAGGATGCCCTCCCTGCTCGTCGCCACCGAGAAGCCCCCCCCCCTCCCCAGCACCCACTCTTGTCTCAAAGCCGCCATCGCCACCCTGCTCGAAGCCCCCGCTCCCCGCAGCCGATGGCACCACACGTTCAGATTCTCCTTCTCCTGCTCGAGCTCCCCCTCATGGAAGCTCTCCCCATCAAAGCACCCATCGAGCTTCCTTTCTTCCCCTGGAAGCACACACAGCCGATGAACACACACAATTTTTTTTCTTTTTTTATTTTAACTAATCTTAACCGTTCGATGGTACATTGGTTAGATTAACTCACTCTTATAGTTGAGTTAACATATTAAACTAACGGAAGGTTATGGGTGTTAGACGGAGTGAATATCCGAGGTTTTTTGTGTAATTCACGATTATGGGGGTTGTGAATGCTATTGCAAAATTACTCAAGGTTAGGGTGTAAAAATACCTAAAGACATATCCATCTACAACCTATCCCATTTTCATATAAGGTAATAACCAACTATTTATCTTCTTTTTTCCATATAAATGGTAGGTATACCTCCTCGTGTCTATAGTCTCTCATCTCAAGTCAAATGACAAATACCTAGAATATTACCATGGTAAACTATATTAGATCATTTCCTATACCTGAGACAAGCATTGCTTTATTTTCGAATGGTTGTCCTTTCTTGTTAATGATTTTTTACTGTTGTTGTATGATGTGATTTTGTTGGCACATAATTTATATTTTCTGTTCTTTTCTGAAATGGTTTGGATTTCATTCTTCCAACCTGAGAGCCACTCCACAAGCTCATTGATGTGAAACGGTTTGGTGCGTAAGAGTTGTTTCATGCTTGTGGGTGATGCCATTCTGGGTTGGGAGTGATTGAATGTCGTGGCGTATACCTCCCTTCCTGCTCTACGTTAGAAATTGGTTGCAACATGTGACCTTACTTTGGTTGGTGGTATAGTTTTTGGGGAATCTGATTTGCACATCATTGCAATTGTTATTTTCTGACCTAAAAATCTCAATAATACAGATGGTCACTAGCGGTGCGGGCTCGTCAGGGGTTCACATTGGGGACGATGAATCCCCAGTCCAGCACGTGAAAGGGACACCCGCTATGGATGAGTGTCTTCTTCAGTTGTTCAAACAACATTTCGATGTTGGGGAATGGGTTGGAGGGTCTTTCACACCACCAGCCTGACACAGTATAATTGCGCAGTTTAACATGCACACTGGGAAGAACTGGGATAAGGCAAAGCTCAACAATCGATGGAAAACAATCAAGAAGGATTACATCGCATTCGTATACATGATGATGAAGAGCGGTTGGGGTTGGGACCTACTGTCATGTACCGTAGTCGCACCTGATGAGGAGGGATGGCTCACGGTGAGTAATTACACGTGCATCTAGTTTATTTTCTCATAAAACTTCATAGCCTCTCATCAATTTATATTGCCCTCAGATTGACAAGGCCTACAAGCCATACCGAAAGAAGTCTCTCCCCCACTACGATCGGATTGATGCAATGGTCATAGACTACACTGCGAAGGGTACATTCACCTTCTCTTCACAGACTACACCCCCTGGTTCGTTTGCCGCATTTTTTTGAGGGTGATACTGGTACGCAACATGCGTTTGAAGACGACCTACAAGGGGACATCGATGCCCCTGAGATGCCCGAACCAGGAGAACCTGGTGGACCAACTACTCAGCCAAGTCGGAGGAGACGATGCCGGGATTCAGGGGTTCAGGCCTCAAGCACAAAGCATTCACGAAGTGACGGTGCCCCCTTACCTTCGTAGCTTGTGGGAGAAGACGTCGTTCGTCTGACGGCGCAAATGTTGGAGATGTAAAGGGAGCAGATCAAAGCCTGGACTCCGAAAGATGGGTCAGGGGGTGGAGGAGCTTCTTGATGAGCTCGAGACCCCGCTACCGGGCTACTTGCGGAGGCACGAATTCATCTTGCACACAGCCTTCGAGACCCGTACGAACGGATCATCTTCAATCGCGTCAAGTCTGTGCCTGCGAAGTTGGCTGCGTGGGTAAGCATCCAGCTAGGCAATGGTTGGATGACGATCACCTCCTTCGTCCCTAACAAGTTTGGATGGAACCTTTTCTTCTTTTTTAGTTGTCTACTTGGTTTGTAAAATATTTATTCGTTCTCTAGTCTTAATTTAGTTGGCATGTAATAATTTTTTTCCTTGACGAACATTTTTCGCATGCAATATTATAAGGTAGGTAACTTCTTTACAAATAATGTAGCGTAAATCCTATTTGATTGTTGGTGGCCCCGTATGATTGCAACTCAATATGAAATTTCATTAGGTTTTCTACCACAATAATGGAGGGAATGGCGGCAATCAGCGCGATAAGATATAACTTGGTAACGTCGAATATGACATATCTGTGTGCGGTCCTAGAGGACGGCGAGGATAACCAGAACAATGGAGGCGGTTACATCCCCAGAGTGCCACATCACATGTCAGTGCGTACAGGTCATGTTGGATCCAAGGGATGTTAAATGGACACGTTGTCTGATCTTATGTTGTTTTCCGAATATACCCCGAATCCATATTACGTTTATACACCATCTTAAAGGAACGAGCGGGACTAAAGTATTCAAGGCACCTAAAGGCTGAGGAATCCCTCTACATATTCTTGTATTATCTCGGCCATAATGCAAAGAATCATGTAATTTCTGAATATTTCCAGCACTCTGGTGATATCATTTCCAATCACCTCAACGATGTCCTCATACGCATCGTCTGTCTCTGAGATCAGTTCATCCGATTCCCATCAGATGATTGTCCGACACCAGATGTTATTCTTAACAATAGCAACTTCTATCCATATTTCATGGTACTCTTGCAAGCTGGATATTTTCAGGCAACATAACACCTTGTCAACTCAATTAAGATTTTGAAATATAATGAACGTTATTTCATGATGTCATCGGTGCAATCGATGGGTGCTTATCCAGCAAATGTCCCTGTAAATATCGCTCCAAAGTTTCGGAGCAGGCACAAAAAACTAGCACAGAATGTCATGACATGTGTGGATTTCAGTTAAAGATTTATATACGTCGTCGCTGGATGGGAGGGGTCAGCCGCTGACATGAAGGTGTTGAGTTGGGCCATAGATGATGGTGAATTTCATGTACCTCCTCGAAGGAAGTTCCTTCTTGACTGTAAATATGCGAACACGGATACCTTCCTCACCCCATAACATGGCGTTATTACGCACCTACCTCAGTTTAGGGCACGAAGGGGACACGGATATCGCCGGCTTGAGGAGTTGTACAATCACAGGCACTCATAGATTCGGTCGTACGTCGAACAACATTTGGGATCATGAAGGCTCGCTTCAAGGCAATAAATGAATGACCATTCTATAGCTTTGAGAAGCAAGTTATGGTTGTCATGGTGTATTGCATCATCAACAACTTCATCCGTGATATCCAGGGCGATGATCAGATATCCAATGCATTTACTCGCGACTCAACACAACGTGGGTTGTCTATAGAGCCCAATTCGAATGACGAAGAATTTGACAACAACTCTGTCGGGAGCGACGTGAGGGTTTCACAACAAGATATCCGAGCTGGAGAGTTGTTGCGTGATTCTTTGGCAGCGGCCATGTGGGAGAACGTGTAGCGCTCTTGTTGTTTATATTACATATCTCTTTTCTTTTTTATCAATGTTTGGCTTCCAATGACTTTATCATAATACGTCGATGTCATCTCCATATTGCATCCTGTAATACTGTACACCAAACGACGTTGATGGATTACAATCATGCTTGCATACCCAGTGTAAAACCCCAAACAATTGTCCCACACCGTGGAACACAAAATTCCTGGGTGGGATAAATAGTGAGGAGGTTACTACCTAATAACCCGGCTTGAGCATTTTGAGGTGGTTAATCGGGTCCATATGGGTCCGATCCCAAGAGGTTGTTAGGGCCAGTAATGCTTCGATAACGGACCGGGGACCTAAGTCCAAGACATTACAGGTGGTATCAGAGCAGCAGTTCCTCTGGGCATGAGATATCCAATCATAGATGACGTAAGACCTCTAGTATAGGAAAAAGATGTAGGAGAAAAAAAAGGAGACCGAGAATTTGGCATGACCTTCATCTCTTTAGAAGGTAACATGAGTATTAGACGACTGACCAATAGGGAGATAGAACTAGTCTTGAAGATTACATATTGTCCTAAAGAGGAGAAAGCAATTTAGTATATCAGATACACTAAATTGATTATTATGGAGACAAAAGAAAGAGTGTCAAATGATTATATCATTCGACAATGCTCATTGTATGTGTGACTTATTTGGTTAGGAAAAAAAATGTACTCTTGTATGACTTAGGATTATAAGAGCTGGACAAAAATATTAGATGAAGTATTAATGGTCTTGTGAGCATTCTTCCGAGAAAGTTTTTTTACTCCACTGTAGATGTACTACCAGTGACTACATCCATATGAGTTTAAAAATATAAAAGGGACAATTAGATAAGGGATTAGTGAGGCTTGGTGTTTTCCTGGGAGTGCTCTCATTACTTACACTCTAGTGATTATTGAATAAGGTTACCTTAAGGATAAAATATTTGCTTTCTCATAGATGAACAATTACAACAAGCAACCATCTTATCCAAGGTTGAGCTTTATTTAGAATGTTGTTAGTTTAATTACAATTTAGAATGCAGACATATCAAAGACTTCCAAGGATCCCTAGTGATGCCTTTTGACCTCTCAAATGTACTAGCTACATTATGAAGTGATAGGGCATTTTGAGGTAACCTAGAAAAGCATGTGATGCTTTGTGTTGTTGATATTTAGATTCATTACACAATATCAATCAATTTATTGATATAGCTATTAGATGATATTGATGCGGTTAAACTCACTAATGATCTTGCATGTATGATTAGGTTTGACTTTAGAACATGAACCACTTATGTTATTGGAGATACATAATTGTGGTAACTGGACCTAGATATTTTTTGTTGGATATGACTTCAATGAGGGTCAAGATTCTTGTTTAAATTGTTGCCACCACAAGACATGTAAGTTAATGAATATTGACTTTGTGATATGTTAATTGCTAGTGATAGACACAATCTTTTTACATACTGTTTATCCCAACTTGAGTTAGAAATATCTTTATTGTATATACGGTAGTCGCCCACCTAGATAGACTACTTTCAGTGACTGACAACCTACAAATTGACCCTTACAGATGCCTTTCGACCTCTACCTAGGTTAATTACTCTTGTCTCTTAGGTGAATATATGTTGTTATGGATTTGTTTGTCTTACAATTAAGATCATGAAGGAGGTAATTGGCCAATTGTCAGAGAGACCTTACATTCAAGGGAATGAGTCTAAAAGAAGAGAACAAGAAAGCTAGTCCCATAAAATGTGAAGAGCTAACCAAAGAACATAGTAATGAGATGCGATTCAATATCACGAGGTTTTAGTTGATTCTCTTTATTTAGAATGTTGTTAGTTTAATTACAATTTAGAATGCAGACATATCAAAGACTTCCAAGGATCCCTAGTGATGCCTTTTGACCTCTCAAATGTGCTAGCTACATTATGAAGTGATAGGGCATTTTGAGGTAACCTAGAAAAGCATGTGATGCTTTGTGTTGTTGATATTTAGATTCATTACACAATATCAATCAATTTATTGATATAGCTATTAGATGATATTGATGCGGTTAAACTCACTTATGATCTTGCATGTATGATTAGGTTTGACTTTAGAACATGAACCACTTATGTTATTGGAGATACATAATTGTGGTAACTGGACCTAGATATTTTTTGTTGGATATGACTTCAATGAGGGTCAAGATTCTTGTTTAAATTGTTGCCACCACAAGACATGTAAGTTAATGAATATTGACTTTGTGATATGTTAATTGCTAGTGATAGACACAATCTTTTTACATATTGTTTATCCCAACTTGAGTTAGAAATATCTTTATTGTATATACGGTAGTCGCCCACCTAGATAGACTACTTTCAGTGACTGACAACCTACAAATTGACCCTTACAGATTCCTTTCGACCTCTACCTAGGTTAATTACTCTTGTCTCTTAGGTGAATATATGTTGTTATGGATTTGTTTGTCTTACAATTAAGATCATGAAGGAGGTAATTGGCCAATTGTCAGAGAGACCTTACATTCAAGGGAATGAGTCTAAAAGAAGAGAACAAGAAAGCTAGTCCCATAAAATGTGAAGAGCTAACCAA
Organism: Ottelia alismoides; assembly: GCA_037367405.1. Lineage (NCBI taxonomy): Eukaryota > Viridiplantae > Streptophyta > Magnoliopsida > Alismatales > Hydrocharitaceae > Ottelia > Ottelia alismoides. The sequence goes on along the minus strand of JAZKJV010001005.1, from coordinate 1,341,270 downwards.
AGAACATAGTAATGAGATGCGATTCAATATCACGAGGTTTTAGTTGATTCTCTTGACCAGTAAATTTCGGGACGAATTTTTTTTCTAGTGGGGTAGATTGTAACGACCCACATTCTATTAAGAATAATTAAAAGAAATAAAATTTAAAAAAAAATAAGTTAATCGACTTATAAAAAAGGGGTGAGTGGGCGGTTATGAAGGTAGGAATGGAAAGGATCCCACTTATTCTATTAATTCCAATTGCTAAAAATAGATGGGACCCTTGAGATCTTCCCTCGCAAGTTACCAAACGAGAGAGAGAGGGGGGTAGAGAGGAAAGTGATTAGAAATAGAGAGCATAAAAGAGAGAGGGTGCGTGTGTTTTTGGGATGATGAGAGTGCGGTTCCTATTTGTCATTTTAGGAATGTTCATATAATTACGTGAGAGAGGGAGTGATGGATATAGAGAGGGAATGGACGAGAGAGAGAGAGGAAGAAGTAGAGATCTCATGTGCACCATCTCCAAATCCGGTCACGACAGTTCTCCCCGTCGATGCCGAGTTCTGTTGATTCCGATAGAATTGGTGGAGCGTCGATGTGGAATACGACGGCTCAGATGATATCACTAATTGAGGTGTCTTTGCGGGCGGACTTCTCGCATCCTTAAGGTATGTGTCGAACACATAGGCTTTTATATGATATCACGTCATGATGAAGATTATGATTTACATATGACTGCATGTATTATTGATGAGAATTTATATCAAGTTATCTTATCAGTTAGATATACAAGTAAAGGAATAAATAGAATAATATTGTCTATTCTTCTTCAAGTCCTACGAAATTGTATATGTTATTCCTTTGTTCGTATAGATTGTTCCTCTTAGAGACACTATGTCCATTGTATCTGATCAATGTATAAATTAATCTCTTCGAAAATGCCATTTATCATATCTATTTGCATTTTGTTCATACATGGATTTCTTCCTACACAGAGATTTAATGTTTGCATACCAATTATTTCTTTTTGTAATATTTTGTTCTTGTATATAGAAGTATTTTCGTCTCATACCCTACGCCTGACGGTAATTATTCCGGGAGGTTCGTCGAACTTGAAGGGTTATATCTGTTGCGTGATAATAGTACTAATTACCTTTAAATTTTTGTATGATGGATAAGTCTAAATAATCGTCAAAATAATATTGCGGTCATGGAAAGGGGTTGTACACATTTGCACACTCACCTTTAACTATATTGTTCGACATTGTTTTTGTAAAATAGGGAAGTTTAGGTTTTAACAACTTGCTGTTGTATATGCTAATTTAATTATTATTTGTAGTCACACATTAGCTACCCATATGAAATACATATATTGTAGTAAACAAGATGAGCTAAATTGTTATCGTATCAGATCCCTGAGAAAGGTGTTACAGTCAAATCACACTTTAATATCATATGTTTATAACAGTCCTACGAAATTCAATATCACGTAGAGGAAGGAAAATTAACAGCATATTAAAGTGTTAGTATTTAATATCATATGCATTTCCTCCACATGATATTAAAGTATTAGTATTACTACATGTATCCGTGCATGACATTATATGCATGCACCCATTAAATTACTAATTGTCTAATTATAGTATCTCAAAGAACTATATAGTTACCTAATACTAATGTGTACCTTTTTTTCCCTTATTCTTAGTGTGATTACATACCATATATGTAGCTGGGTAGCTTAACGATTAATAATTGAAAGGGGTATACTACTAACAAAACAAGTAAACCGTTTTACATATGAATGAGTGGAACTTAATAACAAGTACCGAACAATTGTGTGTTATATGGTTATGTATTCGTACAATGAAGACCTATTTGATTAGTGGAACCAAAAGGTTCACATAGACCCCTATTGTATGAGAAAGAAAATGTAAATAAAAAGAACTTGAATTTCTTAAATGAATAATGGCACTATAATGGTAAGCGGAGCTAAGTGCTACACCTAAGGTGGGAGCCACCTCTAAAGTCCGTTTATCGAGAGCCTAAAGGGCAACACCTTCCGGGGGTGTTGGGTTCGGTAGAACCTAGTAGAAAGTCCACTATTGACTCAGCGTTGATGTCATCATGTTATATATAATGATTAAGTGACGTTTGTGCTAGCGGTAAAAGCCACCAAAGCCACCCAATAAATTATGAGATAAGACAAATCCGTAATGAATAAGCTAAGTGCTTATAAGGAAGCCGAGTGCTTATGTGAAATGTGAAGTGCATATGCGCAATTATATGAAATGCCAAGTGTATAAGTGCAATTATGTGAAATGTGAAGTGCATATGCGCAATTATATGAAATGCCAAGAGTATAAGTGCAATTATGTGAAATGTGAAGTGCATATGCGCAATTACATGAAATGCCAAGTGTATAAGTGCAATTATATGAAATACGAAGTACATATGCGCAATCTTGTGAAATGCCAAGTGTTAATGTGGAATTACGTGAAAGCTAAGTGTATATATGAAAATTAAAGTAAATATGTTGCATGCATGTATATGTGAATATGAAATACCACATATGTGATGGTATATGTGAAATATTGTATGTTATGTTATATGAATACCTTTATGTATGAAAATAATTATGAGTAAGTTATATGACGGTTGTGAATTCTTTTTCATATATAGAGTTAATGATATTGTGAATATTGCTTATGATAGGCATATGGATATGACACCTTTACATATTCGAGATTTGGTATTTTAAGTAACTCACATGAAACATTTACATGACAATGATTAGGGAGAATCATGAACTCCTTCTTTATAATCAATTGCAAATGTTGCTAATTGTACTCATGGACATTATAAGTGAATATTATTCATAAATGGAAAAATAAGATAAATAGCATGTTCTCATGTTGTGATTATTTATATTATGAATTAAGTGTTTAAAGTAGATTAGTGAAGACTTGATTTTTTGCTAGCCGGTTTGACCTTATCTCGACACATACTGAGCGTTAAGCTCATACCATGTATTTTTGTGTTTTTATTGCAGGTCAATGTAAGGATAAATTTAGTGACAGTTGGAAACTTGTCGCAAGACCTGAAAGAAGGATACCATTGTGCCCACTGAAATGAAAGATCTTGGATATATATTAGAGATGTATATTTTTTTATGGATGAAGGAAGGTTGAGATGGCTCATATATGATATATGTGATATCATTGATGTTTGTGAGTAACACTCGGATCCGACGTGGCATTTGATATGCTTCCGCTGGTCACCGAGGATCCGGGTTGTTACAGGTGGTATCAGAGCCGAACGCCCTCTGACAGTGGAAAGGGCAACCCGAGAGGTGGAGCCGCCCCTACAAGAGGTTGGAGTAAATGGCTACCCGGAGCGTGCAGCCGCCACTGTCACTGGGAAGAAGTGATGTGCCATGTCGCAACGAGGACATTGCGAATATAAGTGGGGGAGGTTGTAAAACCCCAAACAATTGTCCCACACCGTGGAACACAAAATTCCCGGCTGGGATAAATAGTGAGGAGGTTACTACCTAATAACCCGGCTTGAGCATTTTGGGGGGTGGTTAATCGGGTTCGTATGGGTCCGATCCCAAGAGGTTGTTAGGGCCAGTAATGCTTTGATAATGGACCGGGGACCTAAGCCCGGGACATTACTGAAGGATATCGAGAATCCTCAAGCGCATCACGGAAGCGTGTCGATCGCATCATATGCAATCGGAGCAACTAGTCGCACTAGATGCTAGATGCAGCGGAAATTAAAATTTTTAACTTTAAAGATGAAACCACATGATCACGAGAACACTTCTCGGATCGTTTCATCAAACCACAAAGTATAAGGAATACCTCTTGAAGCGTGGTTGTGATCGTGAGATCCCAAAGTAGAGATCCTCCTATCTTAAGTCCGATCCACGAAGAACGCACTTGCGGGCGTGATGATGAGTCACGTTCCTTCCCGCAATCCTCGATGAAGATCCAAGCGATGGCTCCGCCGATTTCGTCAAACGAAATCCGTCGTCTTCCTTTAGAGTAAGAAACTCCAAAGAAGAAGGAGATCCTCGAGTCGTCGAAGAAGAAGCCGAGAGTCTCTCCTTTCTCAACACAAAGTGGACGGCCACTTGATGGAGAAGAGAAAAAGAGAGGGCGAGAATGAGAAAGAGAGAGAGTTGTAACCTTGCACAACTCTTAATAATGTACCATGGAAGGCTACCCTAGCCCTCCTTTTATATTAGTTTAGGATTCATTGGATCTCAATCCATGGACTCATAGATCCAACGGCTAGGCTTGGTCTATGTAAGATCAATGGCTATGATTGTTGTTGGTTAAAACCAACAACATTAATTTAAATTAAAAAATGTTGCAACATTATCAACATAATTTAATTTAACAATAACTAATTAAGAGATAATGTGATAAATTAAATGGAGTCAACCAACCTCCCTAAAATTTAGGTTTATTTTGTCTCCTTTTATTTTATCTTATTATTTCTTAATAAATTGCAATAACTATTATTGCAATAATATCCACCAAATTAATTCCAAATTAATTTGTGAATATTTCAATCATGCCATTGATCATTATGTGAATCATATTCACAACCCAAACTAATTAGTAAATTGCATTTCCAATTAATTAATAAATGTGAATCCAATCCACATTATTAATTAACAAATGCTATTTACATAAATTCTCTCTCTTATATATGTATATTATAAATCATATTTATAACACACATATATCATGGATAGTATTATCCACATTCTCTTAATCCTTGATAATTAAATCCTATTTAATTATCTTAGATAATCATTTTCACAATATGAATCATATTCATATTTAAGCTTGATAATTAAATCTCATTTAATCAACAAGTCCTTGCTTGGATATTTCATCAAAAGAATTATTCTTGAACCCTTTCATGAATAATGTGCTTTCTCCGCAGATACTTGGAGATAAGGACAGGGCGATTGTATTATTCCATGTATAGTGACTTGGATGTTGAGATCTCATCTCAAATCCAGATCGTACGGACCTCCCACAGATGCTTGATTAAATCAAGACCGCAAATCTAATCTTCATTGAATCTGAATCTCATTCAGACCAATGTCCAACACTTGGACTAAGATCAGATTGCTTCTCTACTGGAAGGAGTCACTAAAATCCAGACCTGTTTCATCACTCCCTCGGAATGGAAGAGTCATGGATATACAATCGTTTATGATCACATCACCCTTCAGGTATTACCAATACCTGTACATCCTGCATACTGGAAGACCCATGGTCAACCCGAAGATCAAGATCTATTTTACACTGTCTTCTTCAGGGTTTGATCACTAAGTTTCTCATTTGATCATTGGGATTTGGTATCGATCATATACTTTCCAAAAGCATATATCATACCTAGGTCTTGATCATATACTTTCCAAAGTATATATCAAACCTACAAATTCAGTCAAGCTTCCAAAGCGAGACGACCGTGCACGGAATTTGATTCATCCCAATATCTCATGAGTGAGCTCATGTCTTCCGGTTCAGTATTGAACCTGTATGATCCCTTTGAGAGATCGTATTACTCATATGCCCCTATATGCACACCAACGCGCCGGTGTATAGACCTTGGTTAGGTCATCAACCTATTGGTCTGCCAAATGTACATACTCAGACATATAGCAATACATCTGTCTCTGGTCAGAGGATGCGTGCCTATGCTGTGACAGCATTCAACATAGGACTTAGGTTATCTCGATCTCGTTAAGTCAACTCTTTGACCTAACTAATCTGACACCTCCGAATCTCTATTCCTATGCAGAGGACCTGCATCAAGAGGTCGGTCAGATATCAGCCTATGTGAGAAAGGATTGCCATCTCCTACTCAGGCTGGAGATCACATCTTAACAATCATTTGACGGTGCTTGATGAGTCCTCAATCTAACTCTTTAGATATTCATCCAAGCACCAGCCTCTATGATTCAATAATTGAATCAACAGCTGTATGACCATTAAGATAGCCATGGTACATAACCCTAATTGTACAGAGGGACCTATTATGCAAATTATTTATTCTTCATTTCAGATCAGGGAATGATATGTGCAATAACATTTATTGCATAATGGCTCGCCGTGGGCTCACATGTCCAACAATCTCCCACTAGCCCAAAGAGCCATTAATGGGCTAATCATATAAACCCACACTCATGTGACAATTATAGGCTATTTAGAAATAGCTAGGTAAGCTGATCAGTTACTCTGTTCCCAAAAGACTATGCCAAGTCCTTTTACGGCACTTGCATATCCCTAGGTAACAGTGCTCGCATCCAATGCGGATGTTGCATCTAATACAACCAATACTCAATCTAGTCAAAGCAGTTATAGTGTCCTTGACACTATTGCTCAATAACTATTATAACCAGTATTTCCATAATCCTTATTAGAATACCCTTATTCCTGGAGATCACTATCTCTTAAGGTATCCATAGTTAAGACCTTTTAGATCTCTATCTATAAAGTCTTAAGCTTTTGAAGATATGACTTTGAGATCACCATCTCAAAAATCTTGTCATCTATGAAGATTTTATTATTACTGCAATCAAGTGTTTTCTCTCTCCATAGTAGGATTAGCAACACTTTACTACTCCCACTGCAAGGCAGATATCTAGCTTTTGTACACATCTAGTATACACTTAGCTTCTCGTAACTGATGCACAAGTGCAAGCAGTTCTAGCATTCACTTCCTCAACTCTTTGAGGTGCTATCTCTTTAGATAGGTCAGTACCTAATCTTAAGGGAAAGAAGCCTTTCTTGGAATTTCCAAAAATGGAACATATCCAAGGTGTACTACTAATGTGACAATCCCAATACCCTCTTTCTCTTTGCTTCTGAACAACTTCAGAACTAAGATCCAAGAGGCATCTTTGAGATCATATCTCAAGGTATGGAATAGCCAGAATATAAAAAACACTTATTATCATCCTTATATCATTCCAAATGATTAGGATATTATCTACATTTAGCACGATGAACACAATGGCACTCCCACTAAGCTTCACATAGTTCATCAAGATTCTATTTGAAATCATAACATTTATAATTTCATCAAATCTTATGTTCCAACAACAAGAAGCTTATTTGAGTCCATAGATGGCGTTTCTTTAGCTTGCACTTCTTGCTTTCCCCAATCATGAAGCCCTGGGGCTACTTCATGTGAATATCCTCAGAGAGGTATTCTTAGAGGAATGCAATCTTGAATTACATCCTGAAGATGCAATAGTCAAGTTGTGTAGCTAAGGTTAGCAATATTCTGATGATTTTAAGAATGGTTACCGAAGAGCAAGTCTCATTGCAAGCAATGTCTTCTCTTCCGGTGTGTAGCTTATGGCTACGAACCGAGCTTTGAAGGTCTCTACCTTCTCATCAGGTTCCCTCTTCTCTTGAAGATCTATTTACACCTTAATGGGTCTAACCCTTATAGGTGGATCCTCGAGGGTCCATATACAACAATTTGTATATGAAGTCTACTTTAGACTTTATTGCTAATATCCATCTTTCCATGTCATGATCCTTAGGAGCTTCATCACATGAAGTCCAATCATTGTAAGACTTAATCGACACATGGAATACATCCTCAAACTCATTTGAAGAGGTATTAGTGTTTCATCTTTAATTGTCCTTTTAGTTTCCGATTTCAGGAGCCTCATTGTCATCTCAAGATTAAATGAGTTCCTTCACTTCATTTTCATCTTGATTCTCAAGAGAGTCATCAATCCTCCAAGAATCATATTCTCAGAGATGAGATCTTTTAAGAATCTCAAGGTCATAAAGTAGGTATCCAATACCATCCTTTATTTTCCTAATGAAGTAGCACTCTCTAGTGCTTAATTCCAGCTTACTTGCATGGAACCTTATTAAGGTTATATAGTGTAGTCTCAACTACATATATATACCTGGAAACTAAGAGGAAATTATGCTAAAAATTTATCATTGATCAGATCATGTCACACATGATCCAATTGTATCTCCCTACAACTTCATTGAGTTTAGGTGTGTTAGGAGGATTGAGATAGAAATGATATTCATATCTCCATAAGGTATTCTTTGAATTTTATCTAATAGGTACTTGCTACCTTGCTTAGATCAAATTCATTTCATCTTTCTTCAAACTTCGGTTCTAAACCAAAATTGTGAAATCTTTGAACATTTCAAAGGTTTCTCAGGTGAAGAGAAGAAATCTCATATCACACGTAATCATCAATAGATATCACATATCCATAATGTTTACTATGATATAGATGATCTACATACATCAATATGTATGAGATCTTGAATACCTCGACATCTAACACCATTCCCAGAGAAGGGTGTATTGGACATTTTACTTTGAATACAATATTCATAAGTATGTAAGATTTGAAATTTTTTAGACATTCTAAAGTTTCATCTCTTATTAGTCTATTGATCAAATCAATAGACAAATGTCCAAAGCTTGATGCCAGATCATTGTCAAATGATCTTCATCCTCCTATTGATCTTATAAGGTTTGATTTTCAGTATTAGAAATCTTAATGAACCATTCATTAAATTTCTAATTTTGTGGAGTCCACTAGATGTTAGATTACTATCTGAAATATATCTATCATAACTCTTTATGATAGTTCTATCTCAGAATTCATGTTTATTTCCAACATTTAGAAACAAACAATGAGGGTATTCTAATATCTAGGTCATAGAGACATTCTCTAAGACTAAGGGCTCTCCCACTGAGAATATGAAGTCCATCTACCCAATAGAGATTGTTGTCACAACCACATCAATATCCATGTAGATGATTTTTAAACCTTAAGATCAAATTTCTAATCTTCTAATATATACATGCAACCAATTGCAAATGTTATTAGAAGATTGGGATACAATTGTTAGACTCTATCTTATGAAATAAGAAAGTTAGAGTCAATGATTATATGTAGATTATTCTGATGCTCTATCTGAGTCCTTAACTAAGGATTTTAGACAGACTTGATAGTCATACTATCAACACATCAACTTATTGCAGCATTGGCATTCATCCAACTCTTTGGATGTGATATGGAAGTCACAGAAGTAGGTCAACTCTTTGACTTTCCTTCTTACTCGGGTCCGACCCATGCTTCCATTGTGCTCTCTTCATCAATAAACAACCATTGTTTAAGATAAAGAATCTCTTATGTTGAATTCAAAGGATTTCAATACAAGAGCATTTCAACATTTATACATGCTTCATTAAATTCATTCAAAATGATTATTATGAAGCTTCATGAATGACTTGAGTATAGATAGTAGAATGATGACACTCATCATATCTACATTCATCTTAACTCTTGGAGACTTAGGTTCAGGTAGGTATTCAAACATTTTGAATACATCATCTCTTTCGAGCCACCATTCTGCATAATGCAGATAACCATGTCATTCATGATTAAATGTCTAGAGCACATATGTATACCAAAATATCTTCTTTTATTTTATAAGGATTATTCGACAATTACGATCACCATCGACATGTCACTTCCAAAGTACACTCGATGAAGGATCAAGACTACAGAGGCATACAAACCCTAAGGCGATGTCTTATTGTCTTATTTAATTGCCCTTCCTCATTATGTTGAGGGAACTTGCACACTACAATCACATACATTATGTGTCCAATTGCAAGTACAATATCTGGATCATGAGTCCAATGCAAGATATTTTACTGGTTATCATTGAGTATAACATTGAGTGGGTTTAATGAAGGATTATCTGAAATAAGAAATTTGCATAAGGGTATATATATATTATATATACATGTTTTACTTTGATTTAGGAATTTTTATATCAAAGTTGTCTTGCCTTGTCAACACTGAAAGTTCATTCCCTTAATTACTTTCAATGTAAGAGATATTCTTACCATTATATCTCTAGCAAGATCTGGGATCTCCTTTCCTATCTTTGTCGCATCCCAATAATATGAGAACTTACGACTCCAATAAAAAGAAGCGGGAACTCATTCCGCCTTGCAAGTCCAACTTGCATTCCCAATTCGGTCTTTAACACCCGGGCCCACCACCCCTAA